>WOXC01009303.1:0-200000 GCA_011680675.1 Gymnobelideus leadbeateri
TTTTTTTTTTTTTAAAGCAATTGGGGTTAAGTAACTTGCTCAAGGTTACATGGCTAGTCATTTGATTTATGCATGGGTGCTCATTTTCTGAGGCCGGATCTGATCTCGGGTCATCCAAACTCCAAGGCCGGCGCTCTTACTCACTGCGCCACCTAGCCGCCCCTTTAGGGCAATTGGGGTTAAGTAACTTGCCCAAGGTTACATGGCTAGGTTTTTGTTTGTGCGGATTAAGTGTCGGAGGCCGGCTCTGAACTCAGGTCCTTCTGATTCCAGGGCCGGGGCTCTATTCGCTGCGCCACCTAGCTGAATAGCTCTTAATTCTTAGGAAGTGTTCCTTATATCAAGCTTAAATTCAACTCTGCAATTTCTATTATTGGTATTTTGCTTCCTAATGGAAATATTTTCCATTTCACAGTTTTGCTTATTGATCCATTCTACATAAGCAAGAAACTCCTATACATGAAATAATGAACAAAAGTACATGCCAACCCAATTAATGTGTCTATATATTATGCTTCAAAGATTGGAGACTAATTTAAGAGTTGAGGATTGCTGTATTTTTGTATCAATGAAAAATTAATTAATTTTTTGAGATCTTTTATTTTTTCTAATTATTAATCTTATACACTTCATCTATAAGAATATTGTCCAAACTCCCAAGACGATACAACTATATAGATAATGGTCATCTGTGCAGAGAAGTGGGTATGGTGGCTCTGAGAATGTACAGATAAGATTATATTACAAATTGTAGAATTAGACCATAGGATTAGCCATATTCTCCTAGCTCTCTTCTAGTTTCTTTTTTCCTTTTTCGCCCCTCAACCATTTTTAGAGCTTAAAGATCATGGAGCATATTTTTTAACAGGAACAACTGATAGCACTTTTTCTCTTCACTAATTAAAATGCCCTAAAATCCAAAGGAAGATTAAGGAGGAGTAGATACTAACACATGTCAGAGATGAGTTGGGGTTTTTTTCCCTATATAAGGCTGAAGTTAGATACATCCTTTTGTGTTGCTGTCTCATACATGGATATAAGAGGCTGGCACATGGATGACACAGATGGTTGGCATGAGACAATTCTATATTCTCCTATCTAAAAGCATCTGGAAGAAAATCATAGCATCACTGTCCTTAATTAAAAATTCATGTAGCCTATAATCCATATTATTTAATAAATTTTGCTATAATTCTGGGTTTTGTGAATAGGTTGTCTTTTAATTTCTCTTACATGATATCAAACTTACCCTATAGATACACATTTAAAGAGTATAAACTAGTGATGGCAGAAAAAGGAAAAGATGAATAAACAGATCTTCTGACTCTGAAAAGAATCTTCTCTGAACCAAGTTGAATTATTCTTCTAGGTGGCACACCTTCAGGTGACCTGGCACAGAGGCGAGATATGGTCTCTTCATGTATTGTTATTGTATTTTTGCTTAATGTGAAGATATTCCCCATCCATCAATAGACCCATGTGACCTGCTATATGGAAGTCACATGGAAGCTTTAGTCACATGAGTCTGTGGTGGGAAGAGTTTACTGAACAGGTGGAATGGGAAGAGGTGGAGCTGGAGCAGATCCCAGAGGAAGTTAGAGCAGTTAGATCTGAGGGAGAGAGAGGAAGCAGGCAGTGAGTTGTGACTGTTCATTTGTAGGAAAGCCCTACCAAGGGGAAGGCTTGGGGATGGTAGTGCCCCCTGCATGGTTATTGTAAACAGATTTCTTTGTTTCTATGATGGATTCAGCTTTCTGCTGTTGGGATTAGGCTTTCTGGTGTTTGAATAAATATTTTGGTTCTGTCTTCCATAAGGAGAGTCTATTATATTTTGCAATTCAGAATTACATTGGCATATTCATAGCTGCCTTAGGCACTTTGAATACCCGGTTGGCACTACACTCCAGGAGAACAGCTAAGTAATCCTTGGCTTGTTTTACTAGTAATTTCATTCTTCAAAATGTGATAGAAACAAAAAGGGGAAATTTGATTCTATACCTGGTTGCTTGGATAGGAATGATGAGAACCTTGGAGGGAAGTGCCACTCTATCCTAAAGTGTGTGATATAGGAGAAAAATAGGGGCATAGTCTGATATGCACCCTCTATTTAGGGAAAACAGATTTCAATAAGTTTAGAGGAAAGATAAGAAAGAATAAATGCCTCAGGAGAAGTTATCATTTTATAAATACATTGTCATGCTGGGTGGTGCAGTGGATAGAGTGACAAGCCTGGAGTCAACAAGATCTGAGTTTAAATCCTGCCTCAGATACTTAATAGTTGGGAGACCCTAGGCAAGTCATTTAACCCTGTTTACCTCATCTGTAAAATGAGCTGGAGAAGGAAATGGCAAACCACTCCAGTATCTTTGCCAAGAAAACCCCAAAAAGGGTCATGAAGAATTGGACGCAACTGAAACAATTCAATAATAACAAACATAGATAGATACATAGATTCATAGATCCTAAAAGTTCCTAATTAACAAGCATTCAAATAATATTTAATAGTGCTGAAGGAACATGCAGGATGTAAAGGGTATTGACAATGGACTTCCAACATTTGTTTTATCCCTGAATGCTGGGTAATATCGATGCCAAAATTTAAACTAATGTAAAAAGATATCCATGTAGATAGGAAAACCCATAATTTGAGGTTAATTTGAAAAGTTCAAAATTTTCACAATAATGCAAATAGCCTTTCAAATAGAATTTGTTCCTTAAATGTTAAGAGCACGAAACTAGAGAGATGATCTAATTTATTTTCAATTGAAGCCAAGTAATATGACCTCTGGGTAATTTCAATGGGTCATTTCTCTCTAAATTAAAGACTATCCATCTAAGCTTACATTAATTAAATATTTCAAATTTCAATTGATGAACATAATTCATTTTAAATGATACTACATATATTATGCCTGGGCTTTCAAATGTGTTTTAGTCATACTGACAATTCATAGTATAAAATAGTACAATATAAAAGTAATATAAAGCGTACAAAATAAATATTAAAAAGCTTTATAAGTTTTTGTTACTAAATTACAATATTATATACATAGCATTTTATATACTGCAAATCACTTTCATACATACTGTCTGTTCCTCATAACAATCTTATGGATTAGACAGGACAAATATCAATATCACTATTTTTATAAAGAAACTCATTTCAGAGAGATTAAACGATTTTCCAGAGTCATAAAATAAATCAATGGTAGTCTGTGACTAAACCTTAGGTCTCCTAACTCCTAGTACTCTTCATGGAAACATTTTATATGTAATTTATCTAAATTTTAGAAAAGCATTTGACAAATATTTTATAGAGTTCTGGGTTTAAGAGTAATTTCTGGGGGGTATTTTCATATGCTTTATGAATAAGATGGAAGGCTCTTGGTGCAGTCAGAATACATTTAGGTAGATTTGGAATGGAATGAAATGGCCAGGTCCAAAGAGTAGTCATTAATACTTCAATGTCACCTTCGAATGAGTTTTGCTTTAGACTAACCAAATAAACTGTAGTTGCCTCTGCAGCATTTAATTTCTATCCTTTACTTCTTTTTTTTAAACAAATGTTTTATTAACTTCTGTTTTACATCATTCATTTCCAACAGATTTTGAGTTACAATTATATCCCCCCGTTTTTCCCCTACCCACCCTCCCAGAATAGCAGTCCCACAAGATATCGCTTCCTCCAATCTGCTCTCTCCCATATCTTCTCCCATACCCCCTTCGACTTTTCCATTAGAGGAAGGTGAATCTTTGTGTCCTAATGCCTGCACATCTTATCTCCCAATTACAAGCAAAAGAGTATTAATAATAGTATTTATATATATATATATATATATATTTGAAACATTTAATCTTAAGACCTCGAATTTCAGATCCATTTCCTTCCTCTCTTGTCATCCATTCCCTCTGGGAAGATAAGTAATTCAGTATATGTTGTACATGTCTCGCTCTGCAAAACATTACCATAGTAGATATATTGTACAAGGCTGCTTATAATTCCCTCCCATTTATCCCACCCCCCACCTGGTCCATTCCCTACTTGATCCTGTCCCTCTTCTATAGTGGGTACTTCCAATCTCCCCTCCCCCCAAAGATGTCCTCCCATCCATCATCCCTCCTCTCATCCCCCTTCCCTCTATTCTGCTGCAGGTTGAGATATCCCATTTAGTATGTATATCATTCTCTCCCAGAACCAAATTCAATGAGAATGTGGTTTTGCCTTCCTATTTTCCCCTCCCTTGCAACCACTTCCCCTTGCTTCTTCTACATGAGATAGTTTACCCTACCCTGTCTCTCCCCATCTCTTGCCACTTTCCTCTCTCACCTCATAATTTCACCCCTTAAGTGTCCTCCCTTCCCAACAAATTCAACCTATGCCCTCTATCCATGTATAACTGTAAACATATATACACACATTCACATATGTATTCATATGACCATAAACCCTTCTTCCATTATTTTCATAGTGAGAAAGATTTCATCAGTCACAGTTATTGTTTTTCCATATAGGAATGTAAATAGTTCAACTTTGATAAGTTCCTTTTGATTTCTTTTCCCTGATTACCTTCTCAGGCATCTCTTCCTTCTTGTGTCTGGATGTCAAATTTTCTATTCAACTCTGGTTTTTTCCTCAAGAATGCTTGAAAGTCCTCTATTCCACTGAATGACCATATTTTCCCCTGAAACAAAATACTCAGTTTTGCTGGGTAGGTGACCCTTGGGTTCATTCCCAGTTCTTTTGCCCTCTGGAATATCGTATTCCATGTCCTTCAGCCCCTCAGTGTAGAAGCTGCCAGGTCCTCTGCTATTCTGATTGTGTGTTTCCACAATATTGAAATTGTTTCTTCCTGGGTGCTTGTAGTATTTTCTCCTTGATCTGGGGATTCTGGAACCTGGCTATAATATTCCTGGGAGGTTTTTGGGGGGATCTTTTTCAGGAGGTGATCGGTGGATTCTTTCAACCTCTATTTTGCCCTCTGGATCTAAAACATCAGGGCAATTTTGCTTGAGAATTTCATGAAGGGTGATTTCTAGGTTCTTTCTTTGATCATGGCTTTCAGGTAGTCCAATAATTTTTAAATTTTCTCTCCTGGATCTATTTTCCCGGTCAGTGGTTTTTCCCATGAGATATTTCATATTGCCTTCTATTCTTTCATTTGTTTGGATCTGCTTAACAGCATCTTGATTTCTCATAAAGTCATTAGCTTCCATTTGCTCCAGTCTAACTCTGAGGGAATGAATCGCCTCATTGAGCTTTTGAGATACCTTTTCCATCTGGCAAATTCGACTTTTTTAGGCATTCTTCTCCTCATTGCCCTTTTGGGCCTCCTTTGCCATTTGAGTCAGTCTATTTTTTAAGGTGTTGTTTTCCTTAGTCACTGTTGACCCTCATTTCATACTTTTCCTGCATCCTTCTCATTTCTCTTTCCAATTTTTCCTCCACTTCTCTTATTTGATTTTTAAAGTCCTTCTTAAGGTCCTTTATGGCCTGCAGCCTGCTCATGTTTTCCCCTGGGGCTTTTGGAGCAGGACTTCTGACCTCACAGCTGTCCTCTCACTCTATGCTTCGATCCTTTTTGCCCCCAAAGTAGGAGTCTAAGTTTGCATTTTTCTGTTTAATTTGTTTCCTTTGCCTTGGCATGTTGCCACTTAGTTACTTGACTTTTGGGCTTGTTGCCACAGATGGTAACTTTTGTCTGGAATGTGTGGGTGGGTCCAACTTCTGTTTCTGGCAAGCTGGAAACCCACCCACAACCTCCACCCCAGATCACAATCCAGATCCAGGGAGGTTAAAGCAAGAGCAATTAACCCCCAGACTGATTGCTAGATCTCCCTACAGTTCGCAGACCAGGAGCTAGAGCCTCCACTGAGGCTGCAAAATGGCTTCTGTGCTACATTTCTTCAGCAGCTTTTCGCCCCCAGGGGAGGAAGCTGACATGTTCCCCAAATACTGGTCCCAAAGTCCATAGGGCACTAACCTCTCACTTTGTCCTAGGCATGTATATGTTGATAATTCTGAAATCACCACAGCTTCTGGTGTTCTAGGGTCCCTCCAGCGGGCCACTGGCCCTGCCGCCCTGGGGCTAAAACTGCAACTCAGGCAGACCTGTGCTCAGCTCCCCACGCACTGCACACTGAGCTGCCGGTGCTGCACTGGTCCTTCCTGCAGGGCTGCTGAGCTGTCCTCAGTGGGGGGTTAGCTTCTCTGTGTCGTTCTGTGGGTGCTGGGGCACCAGAAGTTGTTCAGAGTCCCCTTTTACATAGTTTGGAGGTAGTCTGGGGGAAGAGTGGCTTGGATGAGCTGTTTCTACTCTGCCATCTTGGCTCCGCCCCCTCTTGAGGATTTCTTGAAGGATGATTTCTAGGCTTTTTTTTATCATGGTTTTCAGATAGTACAATGATTTTTAAATTATCTTTCCTGGATCTATTTTCCAAGTCAGGGGTTTATCCAATGAGATATTTTACATTGCCTTCTATTTTTTCATCTGTTTAATAGTATCTTGATTTCTCATAACATCACTAGCTTCTGTTTGCTCCAATCTAATTCTGAAGGAATGATTCTCTTCAGTGAGGTTTTGAGATTCTTTTCCATCTGGCAAATTTGTCTTTTTAAGGCTTTCTTCTCCTCATTGGCTTTTTGAGCCTCTTTTGCCATTTGAGTTAGTCTATTTATTAAGGTGTTATTTTCTTCAATCAGGTTGTTGACTCTCATTTCATAATTTTCTTGCATCATTCTCATTTCTCTTCCCAATTTTTCCTGCACTTCTTTTATTTGGTTTTCAAAATCCTTCTTAAGCTCCTCTATACCCTGTGACCAGCTTGTATTTTTCTTGGAAGCTTCTGGTGCAGGAGTTCTAACTTCATTGCCTTTCTCCTGTTCCATGCTTTGATGCTTTTTGTCCCCAAAATAGGAGATTGCTGTGTTTGCTTTGCTTCCTTTGTTTGCTCATGTTGCCACTCAATTACTTGACTTTTGAGCTTTTTACCACAGTAGAACTCTGTTCCCAGAAATGGCCGCTTTGTGCCAGTCACTGGGGTTTTCTCAGCTGCTGGAGCTATTACTTGGGTGCTCTCTTTGGAGCCTCCACAAGCTCTCGCACATTGCTCACACACTCCAGGACCTCCACCCTAGACAGTGATCCAGATCCAAGCAGGTTAAAGCAAGAGTGATTACACCTCAAACTGGTTGCTTGGTTCCCCTACAATCTGCAGGCTAGGAGCTCTGAAGCAACCATGTGGCAGCAGCTGCATGGTCAACATACCTCAGCAGCTTCTCCCTCCAGGGGACAAATGCCTGAAGGCACTGATCACACTCCCAAACTCCCATTTCCCAAAGTCCACATTACACTGGCCTCTCACTTTGTCCTTAGCATCTATGGGTTTATAATTCTGGAAATCACCACAGCTGCTATTGTTTGAAGTCCCTTCAGCCAGGGGCTGGTTGTGGCTGCCCTGAGGCTAAAACCTCCAGCTCATGCGGGTTGTGACCCACTCACAGATCACTGTGTTGGTCCCTTCCTGCCAGCCTGCTGGACTGTCTTCAGCAGGAAGTTAGCTTCTATTTGTCATTTTGTGGTTCTGTGCTCCAAAGTTTGTTTAGAGTCATATTTTACATGAATTTGGAGGGAGCCGCTCAGAAGTCCTGTTTCTACTCTGCCATCTTGACTCTGCCCCCAGGAAACCAAATTTTTCAATAGTCATATAAACACTCTAAATCAATAATAATGCAAACAAAAATAACTCTGAGATACCACATCATATCTATTCAATTGGCTAATGTGATAAAAAGGAAAATGACAAATGATAGAGGGGACAAAGAATAATAGGTACACTAATCCACTGTTTGTGGAGTTATTGAACTAGTCCAATCATTCTAGAGAATAGTTTGGAAATATACCCAAAGGACTATAAGACTGAGAAAACTATAAAACCATTTGACCTAACAATATCACTTTGGCCTGTGTGCCAAAGAGGCCAAAGATAAAGGAAAAGAACTTAAGTGTAAAAATATTTATAGAAGCTATTTTTTGTGGTGGCAAAAAAAATGGAAATTGAGGGAATATCCATAAATTAGGGAATGACTGGTTAAGTTGTGCTCTCTAATTGTGATAGGATACGATTGTACCATAAGACAGGATGAGGAGGATTTTTTCAAAAATCTCTGGGAAGACTTTTATTAAATGGTTCAAAATTATGTGAGCAGAACCAGAAGAGCATTGTACACAGTAGCAACAATATAATAACAGTGATCAACTATGAAAGACAGCTACTCTGATAAATAAAATCACCCAGGACAATTCTAAAAGGACTCATGATGGACTCTGAGTGGAGCATGAAGCAAATTGTTTTTCACTTTATTTTTCTTGCTTTTTTGCAACATTGTTAATGTAGAAATATGATTTGCATGACAACATATATAATTGACATTATGTTACTTGCCTTCTCAATGAGTGAAGGAGGGGCTAGACTGAGGGAGATAATTTGTAATTCAAAATTTTAAATAAATGTTTAAAAATAATAAATAATTGAAAATTTTCAGATACCACAGAGAGTGTAAAGAAGGATGAGGACTGAAAAAAGCTATTAGATTTGGCAATTAAAAGATAGCTAGAAATTTAGCAGTTTGGGTTGTTTTTGTTTGTTATTTGTGTTTTGTTCTTTGGAAGCAGTTGGGCTTAAGTGACTTGTCCAGGGTATATATGTAGCAAGAGTCTGAGGCCATATTTGAAAATTTTGTTTAAATGATAACCAAATCACAAAGGAAGAAATAAAGTAAAATGCTTTAAGAGGATAGTGAGATTAGAGGAAATAAAGGCACCCTCTGTACACAACCTTTTCAAATGGTTTAAAAATATGGGATGATTGATAGCAGGGATAGATGTATCAAGTGAGAGTCTTTTGAGGATGGAGGAGGTATTGGTATCCCTGGCTACTATTTTAAGGATAAGTAAGAAAGAATCCATTGGAAGGGCATCTAGCATAAGGAAGAATCGGGCTCTCCTTCTACATAAGTAATGAAGGAAATAGAGATGCCAGACTAATGGAAGAGAAGACTAAAACAAAATACTAGCTATATTCAATTATTTGAAGAGCTGTTATGTGAAGTAGTGATTAGATTAACTCTGGTTGGTCCAAGAAAGGAAAAGAAAGAACTCTCAGTAGAAGCTGATAGAAGGAAACGCTTCTTTCTATTTTGTTCAAATGTGAAACAGAATACGTAGAGAAGCAGCAGGCCCCCTATCTGTGGAGATCTTCAATTTAAAACTAGAGAGCCATTGGTTAGGTATAATGGATACAGTATTCTTCATTTTCATGTGGGATTAGATAAAATCCCTTCCTACTCTGAGATTTCATGGCATTTGCTATTACATAATTTCAGCCTGACATTGTAACAAAATAGTAACCTGTTCGTCTTGATTAGAAGGAAAAAATAAGGTTTTCTTTTCCTTTTCCCATACCATTCTATATGGTTATATTCTTATATTTTTCATCTTACATATCCTTTACAAATGTGGGTATTATGAAAGCAATTTTAAAAAAAATTTATTATGATGGTAAATTCAAATATAGAGATGAAGATTATTCCACTTAAAGTTATATTCATTCATTCTTACTTAAAGAAGTAATTCTTGACCTCAGAGGACTTACAATCTATCTTACTGTTCAATTTCACTAATGCCTTTAAAACAAAGGAAAACAAAACTGCACAAGCATTTATAATCTCATATATATATATATATTTAGTGAAAGAGAGAGGTTATATAGCTGAATCAGATGAAATAATTAAAATAAGTTTTTGTTATTATGTTTTTTCAAGATATGGGAGACATAAGTATATTTTTAAGCAATGGGGAAAGTCATCAGTAGAAAGGAAATTTAAGAGAGATACAAGGAATAATTGGTAGGACAACTTTATGAAGAAGACTGGTTATGGAATGAAGTTGGAGGTGTTAGTGCTTGCAGGGAGGAGGACATCTCATCTTCAGAGAACGTACTAAAAAAGAAATGGAGGGAAAAGATCTAGAATTGGTTGAAGTATAGAGAATAGGAGATGTAGGAACATGATTTTGGGGCTCAATGTTCTTAGCAAAGTAGAAGGTGATACCTTTTATTATGAGTCAATTTGGGGGGGATTGAATTGGGGGTTTGAAGATAGGAGTAAAAAAATTAAATTAGCTCCTATAAATAACATGATAGGGAGTACAAGAGAAATTAATAAAAAAGATTGTCTATTCAATGGTGAAGGCCCAGTAGGAGTAAGATTATAGATTCAAGACTTAGAACTAGAAAAAACTATACATGTAAATTTAATATAACTTCCTAATTTGACAGGTAAGGAAACAGAAAGCTTTAGTGACTTGTTTGAGAATCTACTAGTATTAAGTAATATGGATGCCAAATCCAGAATTCTTTTTAAGGCACAACACATTTCCAGTAGCAAATAATGGTTTGGGAGGAGGCTCTTTGATCTAGTGACAAGAAAATTGTGGCAAACAAGACATAACATCTTAGAGAAGATGAGTTGAGTTAAATGACAACTTAAGAGATCAAATTATGCAATACAAGATAAAACTGCATTAAAAAGCATGTTATGAGGCAAAAGAATTTGGGGCACTAGAATCAATGGGATTTTTCAAGATTCTTGTTACTACCAGTTATAGCTATGCTAAATATTAATTGGAAAAATAAACATTAAAATGGTCTATACTTTGAAATGGTGAAGAAAGGAGATTTAAATTTAAAAAACTAAAATTAAATGCATATTTGTGAAAAGAAAGTTTAGTTACTATTACATAATGTGTTGTGCTGCAAAGTAAGCTCCACACAGTGACAACAGAAACAGTGGAGGTCAAAATTGAATCTACATTTCAGTATATTCTTGGATATAAAAGAGATCAGCTAGTTCAACCTATTTGACCCTGAATATCCTATAACTCTATTTCTTGGATCTAATGAAATTCTGCATTTCTGACTGAAAAAGACTTTTAGCTCTAGTTTCACATGCCCTGGAAAAATCAATCCAGGATACCTTATGATCATATCTGACTTTTATAAGATTTCTACTTTACTGTATTTCTGGGCACTTATACATTCTACCTATCTGACTCTCCCCATCATCTTAATGATGAAGGTATCAAGAGTTAATGCCTTCAAATAGTGAGATAAAATGAGCTGTGGGACTTCATTGCCTTCATTTAAGTTCCTTTCAAGCTTCAGCTCAAATGCCACTTCCTGATTACCCCAATCATTAGTGCTCCATCTAGCCTAAAATTACTTTGTATTTATCTTATAGAAATCTTCTATTTACTTTGCTGTATTCATGCTCCCTGTTTCACATGTAAAACAGTGTCCTTAAACACAGAGCGTTTCATTTCTAAATTCTCTAGTACTTTGTCTATGCCTGGCATAGAAACTACTCTCTTTGGCATTTAAGCTTCTTTTCCCCACCTATCAAAACTTCTTACACATTATTCCCCTCCATAAACTCTATGATCAAGTCATATCAACCCACTTAAACACAGCCTCCCACCTCCCCTTTCCATACCTTTGGACAGGCAGTCCCCCAAAACCAGAATGTCATTTTTCTTAACCTCCCCTCTGGTTTCAAGACTCAGTTCAACTATCATCTTTTGCAAAATACCTTTCTTACTGGGTTGCTAATGTCTTATCCTGTAAGATTATCTAATATGTATTCTGTAGGTATCTTATATGCATGTATGTATGCATGTAAACATACATACATGCATACAAGATACACATCACTATTTCCCCCATTACAATGTAAACTTATTAAGGCCATGGAATTTTTGCTTTTACTTTGCATCCTATACACTTACTAGAATGCCTGGCAAGCTAGAAGCACTTGATAAATATTTATTGATTTATTAATAAATTATAGATTAATGAATAAATTCTTATGGTCTTATCAAACCCAAGGAGTTTTATTTCCAATAGTATTCTACTAATGTTCTATTTCAACAGTTTTCCATTAAATTCCATATACATTACTTAGGACTATGAAATATTTAAAGTCCTGATTAAAAAAAGAAAATTGATAGGTATATCAAAAGATAGATTGATAGTATTTATATAGTACCTACTATACAAACATCTCATTTGATCCTCACAACAAGCCTGGGAAGTAGATGCTATTCTTATCCCTATTTTACAGATATAAGGCAGTTGGGTGGTTCAGTGAATAGAATCCCAGGCCTGAAGTCAGGAGGAGTCAATTTCCTAATTTCATATCTGGCCTCAGACAATTACCAACTGTGTGGTATCGGCAAGTCACTTAACACTATTTGCTTCAGTTTCCCCACCTGTAAAATGAGCTGGAAAAGGAAATCACCAACCACTCCACTATCTTTGCTATGAAAACCCAAAATGAGTTCATGAAGAGTCAGGCATAACTGAAATGACTGAACAATAATAACTGATACGGTAACTGAGGAAGACAGAGGCCAAGTGACTTACTCAGGATAACATAACAGCTTGAAAGTGTCTGAGATGCGACTTGAATTAATCTTTCTAAATCCAGGTGCAATATTCTATCCAATACACACACACAGCAGTCCTGATCATTAAAGTGAACCTGGACTTCTTTTTTTTAACTCTTTTGCAGCATTTATGATGAACTAGTACTTTGCTTTCTGGTTTTAAAAATTTTTTGATTGTGTATTATCTTCTATTTTCAGTCTGCAAAATAGAGTCTGCTTATAGTACAAAATTGGATACCTGTTAGAAACTCATGCTAAGCATTTACTTATCTCAGCACATATCTTTATTAACCCCCCCAGAAATAAGGGCAATTGCATACTTGAAAATAAAAGAATGCACAGGCCCATTCAGTTATTACAAAAGTTTTTGTTCAAAAGTGAGCCAAGCAATTACTTCTATTCCTAAAATTGCCAATAGCCTTCTACATGGGAAATTCTTCAAAATATGCTATTTCCCAAATCAGTTGATAATAATTCATTTTGACAGCCTTCTAAGCAACATCCAAAAGTCAACGAGTCAGCAATATGGGCTTGTTATTAAGTGTGACACTTAATTGTGGTTGGGAATCCTGGACAGTTTACTCAAGAATTACTAACCTTGGCTTCTATTCCAATACAGCTGACATTCCACAGTACCAATTAAATATATTACCTATGCAAAAGCTTATGAATGTAATTACCATGCTAAGTGGGAGAAAATATCAACTATTATATGATGCTGAACCTGGACAGTCAGAGCAATAGTAATGGTGACATATGGACTGATTTAATTAGGAATCTTAAACTTATTATACAAAATAATTACTGCACAAAACTAACAAGCCTAGTAGTGGAAAGGGCTAAGGTTGATTTCCCATACTATTCATTTCTTATTAGTCTGCCAACATTTTGCGAGATTTTTCTATTGTAATTTAATATTAGGAGTTTTTTGAGTGTGCATTTCCACACATTCCTACTGTGATTATTCATGGTTGTTTGGAGATGCCTTTGTGTTCTTGAGAACTTGGCTAGTGAATTGTCATATCTGATAGATTTTATCAAGTTAGAAATGATTTAATGATTGTCCTAGTAACAGACTATATCTGCTATTCAACAATTGCAAAGTTGCAAAGTAAAGAAATGTTTATCACCAGTTAGTTTTTTAGCTAAGATGGCTACTAGGCACCTTTTTTGGCTATGGCAATACATGGCGGGGTGGGGGGCGAGAATATGCAAAATATTCCTCAGATCTTTTCAACCTTGAGGTCAAAGGAACTTCTTTAGTAACAGGAAGAAAATGTAAAATGAAGCAGAGGATGCTAGACATCTCACAGTTGTGAGCAAAAAAAAAAAATTCCCAGAATTTTTATAGTGATCCATATTCACCATACCAAGATAAATATCACTCCTAATAATAAAGTTGGATGGAACTGCTGGCCTGAAATAAGAAGACAAGAGATGGCTGCTGGAGAAGACACAGTTTTGAAGATAGATAGAGATATTTTCCCAAATATCTCAAACTGGGGGAGATAAAGAATTACTGAAAGAAAGCAAGGATAGCATTACTGTGAAAAAAGTAACCAAAAGCATGTCAATAACTACTAACTCAAAAACATTCTTTCTCATCTCTAAAAAAATTTAATGAGATTATCTATACAGGTGTCCAAATTAAAGAGGGAAAGTGAACATGAATTGCATAGGACATATGGATGGGTTTCAACTTGCACCATTATAGTATTCATTCACAGTAGTGAGATCATAAATCTAACAAAATAGCAATTCTGGTTTGGGCAGAAGTAAATGATCTGTGGCACCTTCAACTTACTGCAGAAGTAAGACTCCACCAAATTTGATTGAATACTTAAATCATCTTGACAGTGACAACGAGGAACTTATAAATAGCCCAACTGAAAATAATTTAAAGTAGAATTTTTCATGAAATGTTGTTTTATTCTCATTTTAAAACTTAATATTATTGATGCATTTGCTTTTGGCTCATTCTCCCAACTCTCATTTAGACTTGCAAGATTGTTACCCAGGAGGTTTGAGAATAGTGTTCTATTACTATAACTTACAAGCCTCTATTAGTATGTTTCCTTCCATGATTATCAACTGATATCAATTAACCAACCAAACTTCATTACTTTTTTGTAACAGGTATTTTACTAAGATGGTACTGTAAGAGCAGTAGGTATAAAATAGCCCTCCAAAAATGGAGGTTAGATTAGAAGTTCAAATTCTCTGACTCTCTGAAGCTATTCTGAGTGGGAACAGGGAAATAAAACAAGACAATTTTCCACACAGCCCCAAGCACTTCTCTCATAGGGGTTTGGCTTGAAGGCCTTAATCAGTGTGTAATAGGAGGGAAGGGAAATGCCATTCCAATTAATAAAGTTAGGTAGAAGTCCTCAACTGGAATGAGAACAGAAGAGATAACTGCTAGAGACAACATATTTTTTTAAGGTATTAGGTATTGCCCAAATATTTCAAATTGGAAAAATACAAAATGATTGAAAGAAATCAAGGATGGCATTATCACCAAAAAGTAGTGATTAAAAGCTCAGTGATTACCAGTTCAAAAACACACTTTCTCATTTCTGTACAATCTTGATGAGGATTATCTACACATACTCATATTAAAAGGAGAAAATGGACATGAATTCCATAAGAGGTGTAGATGAGTTTCATTTTGTACCATTATAGTATATATTCAGAGAGGTGAAATCATAAATATTATAAAGTATTATGCTACATTTATACTACGTTGTATATAAATACACTATATTTAATGTCTCACTTCCAAAACACCACCCTCAAAAGAAGTAATCAAATTTTAAGTTTTAGGCCAGGCAATAGAATAATGCTGGATCCCAGACTAATTATAGAAGAATCAAAGAATATGATAGGATGTATATTAACTTAATACCTTCCATAAATTGATCGCTTAAGGTCTGATGTTCTCACCTAAAAAGGTTCCAAGCCTCTCTTATTCCATGTGGCAGTTTCTCTTATTGAGGGTTAGGAAGGAACTGATGAGCAACGTGTTCCTAAGTATGATAATTAAAATCTCTTATATACTGTCAGTTTTAAAATCATTAGCAGTGGATCAACTGGAAATTGTAAATCCTATAATATGAAATGTTTTGAATAGCCCTTATATAAAATATAATATTAAATCATTGAAATTATACATTAAGATTATTTATTGTATTATTTGGAAAAAAAGATATAGAAACAGACTTCTGGTCTCATTTTCAGTAAACATCATCATCATTATTATTATTTTATGGATCAGAAAGTTTGTTAGTTAGTCAAGTTGCCTCAGTTAATGTGATTTGCAATGTGTTAAAGAAAAGTACCTAACATTAATTTGCTAATTCATTGTATTAGAAATATTGTTAGAAGTTTCGCCCATTGGTTCTAATTCTTCCTTACCATGTGACTAATGTGAAAATAAGTTTAATATTCATGTATATGTAGAGCCTATGTCAAATTATATGCTGTCTTGGAGTGGAGGGACAAGAGAGATGGGGAAAAAATTGACAACTCAAAATCTTATGGAAGTGAATGTTTAAAACTAAAAATAAATAAATTTATTTTTAAAATATTGTTAGAAATGTGAATTCTCATTTAATTGAATTGGTTTATGGATTTAATTGCTAAAAGATTAAAGCAAATATGTTTAAAAATTAGTAATATTAAATTCTTGCTTTTTTTCATATTAAGATTTCAGGATCTACCCCATGCATAGGTTAAAGTAATTCCTTCTATGAAACCTTTTAGAGGTTTCTGCCTCGAGAAACTTTCATCCTAACTGCATTAAATCAAATTTCTTATATCTCTTTGCCTGCCCAAAAGCAGCTGTTTAACCTAGAATCTCATAATACTTTAGCCCAGCACACTTTAAACTAAGCTAATGATAATAGGTGTGAATTTAAACACTTGGTAAAACTTTAGATACATTTCCTAGTTTATGAAGCTGGAAATTCCTGACAGGATGGGAATTAAAAGTTGGATAGTTAAGGCAGTTCCTTTTCTGAAAAGTCACAAAGAAAGATAAAGGAGGCAGGAGATTGAGAGTCAATCCATCTGTGTAAGGGAAGTACAGAAAAAGATTATACAGAGCAGGTAATTGTCATGACATGTCTTTTAGATAAAAAAAAACAAAAAAGAAAATATATGAATTTATGGATAATAACCTTTTTTTTCCTTTGAAGTGCTAAGAGTACTGGGCCTTAGAAATTAAAATGCTACTATTAAGCAATTATAAATCAGGATTTTATTTGATTTAAGACAAAATCTGTCCAGAAGAAAATAAAAATGGGGTCTGAGAGAGTTCTCCTTTCAGGATAATTATGGCAAATTAGAACCTAGTATAAAAGACATTTTGCTATTTGGCACTAAGAAATTTATTAGCTGCATGACCCCAAGCAATTTATCTTATGTTTGTTGATCTCAGTTTGCTGTTCTGTAATGTCATAATGATAACACCCACCTCCCAAGGTCATTGTGAGGATCACATGATTGTAAAGTACTTAGCACGGTGCTTGGCTTAGGGAAAATGCTATATGAATGTTAAATATTTTATTATTTCTTTAATTGGATGTAATTGCTTCATACTTAGTAACTTTATATGGGTTTTTAGAAGTGATAGGTATACAATGACAATGATGAGAAATGATTTTCTGTGTAAGATAATTTGGAAATGCATTCCATGATTGTTAATGGGTTTTGTTTCAAGTTTCAAATATGTGACGTTGTTAATGGTATTGTTATGCTTCTAATTTTTCTTATATTGTGTAATCTGGCAAACCACCAACTATATAGTTAGAAAAGCAACCTCTAATCTAGGTGCTAAAAAGTTTTTTTTTAAATTATATTCTAGAATCCCACATAGTGAAGTGACTGTTTACACAAAAACACATGCATATCATATATGTGTGTATAAGCACAAACACATACATATTATATTTACATATACACACATACATATAATGTTTACATATATAAATATACATATACATATATATCACCTTAGGTGAAATTCATTTACATAATATCCAGACCTGAAAATTATATCCCCATTTTGTGCAAGGATTATTTCTATCCCATTTACTCCATAGGAATTCCACAACACAGGAAACTATTGTACAGAGCTGATAAGAATTTATGACTATATGGTTCCAAGAATCTTTGTAAGTTAACAAAAGAGATTTTACAGAGTCTCTTCTTTGTATCTTTTCCCACATGTGAATTAAGTGATAACCAATTAATTTTGGATGAAACTTCCTCTATAGGCAAAATGGGGAGTTTAAGCTCGAAGTTACAATGTAACAGAAATAACAGAATATTACAGCATAAAGCAGCAGAACTCATAAAATTACCTAACAAATTTCTAACCATTTTAACTTTATTTTTCTTATATTTTAACTTATTTTTTCTTTTAACAAGGACATCCTGTCTTGTAAATCTCAGCTGGAATAGAATCAGTACCCAATGTTTTGCCACTTGAGAGCAGACCACTGTTCATACAAAAGCTTAATGAAATCTTCTGGGTTCATTGGCTAGAAGTTATCCACTAGGAATTTAAGGATGCTTCCATTGTTCATCTCTATAAAGGAAAAGGAAATAGGTTGTCTTGTAACAAACAAGGGTGGGGGAGATGTTTGACTCATTCTTCATTATTGCTGGCAAGATTCTTGCCAGAGTCCTCCTTAATAGGCTGGTCCTTCAGGTGGAAGATGATCTTCTAGCTGAGAGCCAGTGTGGCTTCAGGAAGGGCCAAGGAATGATTGACATAGTGTTTGCTGCCTGACGGCTCCCAGAGAAATGCCAGGAAGAGAATAGAGGTCTGTACATATTCATTGATCTGACCAAGACCTTTGATACCGTCAGTCATGAGGGCTCAGGGGATATCATGACAAAATTTGGTTGCTCCGAAAAGTTCATCTGTATTGTACATCAGTTCTATGACAGCATGCTTGCATGGATTCTGGATAATGGACAAAGCTTTTGTTCTTTCCCAGTCACTAATGAAGTAAAGCAGGACTGTATGCTTGTTCCCTTGCTTTTTAGCATGTTTTAAGTGATGTTGTCAGATGCCTTCAATAAGGATGAAAATAGCATTAAGGATAGCTACCACACTGACATTGAATTATTAAATTTGAAAAGGCTATAAGCCAAAACAAAAGTGAATGCAGAGTTGGTATGTGACTTTTTGTTTGAACTTTTTGTGTATTCAGTGTGGTCTTTGAGTTTGAGATGCAACAGAGTATGGATTGATTCTCTGATGCTTATGCTAATTTTGGCCTGACAATACCAAGTAAACAGAGTTCCTCTGCCATTCAGCATCACTCCATCCATATGTGGAACCACTGGTTATAACAAATAGAGAAAGTTTGAGTGCTATGGATAAGTTCACTTTTCTTGGCAGTATACATTCCGTGGAAGTACACAAACATGATGAGGTTGATACAAGCATTGCCAGAACTAGATCAGTGTTTGGGAGGCTCCAAAGGAAAGCATGAGAAAGAAGTATTAGGCTGCCTACCAAAGTGAGGTTCTACAGAACTATTGTGGTGACCTCATTGCTATTTGCCTGTAAAACCTAGAAAATATGACAGTCCCATGCAACGATACTGAATTGCTTCCATTTGAATTGCCTTAGGAAGACTCGGAAGATCACCTGGCAGGGGAAGGTACCAAATCCTGAGGTCCTTTATCGAGCTATACTGCCAAGCATGAAAACCCTGCAGTAGAGAGTGCTATTTAATGGGCTCTGGCCACATTGTTCAAGTGCCAAAGGTATATTTGCCTAAAAGGCTATTTTATAAAAGATTCACACAAGGTAAATTAGCTTAATTATTGCAATAATTGTGCAAAAAGTTTAATAAACCTGTTACAAAGGTAAAATGTATAGGCCATGGGAACAGATTGCATATAGGGAGTTAGAGAGAGTATGAAGTTGAGAGCACTTAGCTTATGAGCCTGAGTGATTGGGACTATAGTGGTGCCATCCACAATAATAGAAATGTTGGGAAGAAGAGAAGGTTGGGGAAAACCAAGTTAAGTTTCAGACATGTTGAGTTTATGATGTCTATGAGATATTCAGTACCAGATGTTCAATAGTCAATTGGAAAAACAAAACTGGTGATCAGCAGAAAGTTAGGGCTGGATAATTAAATCTGTGAATCATCAGCATTTGAGAATTATCACCATGATAGTTAAATCTGTGGGAGCTTATGAGATCACTAAGAAAAATTGTATCAAAAGAAGAGAAGAGGATCCAGGACAGAGCCTTGGGGAACATCCATGAGCTAGCGGGCAAGATCCAGCAAAATGTTCTGAGCAATGTTCAAACAAATGGGAGAACCAAGGGAAAGCTGTGTCAAAAAACCTAGAGACAAAAGAGTCTACCAGAACAGAGGGTGATTATGGAGGAGAGATCATTGGTAACTTTGAAGACAGCAGATTTCTCATAACAATTCTGATATATAAGTAGCATTATTAATCCCCTTTTTTATAGATGAAGAAACTAAGACTAAACCAAAAAATTTAAGTGACTTGTCTGTGATCACATATCTAGTAAATGTTGGAATAAGGATTATAATCCAAGTTTTGCCTGACTCTAAATGATGAAACAGATAAATGTGATATAGAAATGACGACTTATTTGTATTTTGCATTTTCAAGATCCTTCAGTAAAGTTCTGGACTGGTGCTTCAAGGCACAGAATGGACCTCTAATTCTAGAAAACTATGCCAGCAGAATATAAAATTGGCATGTTCAGAGAGTAGAAAAAATATAGATCATGAACATGGAGATAGAATGAACATTTATCCAGTGAGCACAAGACTTATAACTAGGGTGACCACAAGTTAATGAAACTTTTGATCAAAGCAACTTTCAAATACTATCTACTGATACCATGAATACCAAGATCAATGAAATCATAGACCATTCAAGTATGGAATTAATGAAAGATATGCTAACATGCATTTTCTCTATTTCATGCCCAATCTATACATTCTGTCCTTCAGTACTCAATGTGATTTTCATGATGATCAGAGTTTAAAATGATATCTTCTTCCAAATTCTCATAGCTAGACCTTTTCCTTAAACTTGCCACTTTCTGTCTTATATTGTAGTTACTTATAGTATATTCTAATTTATTAAATGAATGAATGAATGAATTAGTGATTTTAAAAATTGCTAAGTGCTAGGGATACAAATAGAAAAGTAGAATCAGGTCACATTTTTAGGGATATTACACTCTGATTAGGGTAGATGATACACAGAAATAGATAGCTGCAGAATGGATAGAATTACCTTGAAGATAAACCTCAAGAGTCACTATGGCCAAAAAATAGGTCACCTTGCAGCCAACCTGAAAATAAACATTTCTGAACAGATATATTACATTTTCATGGTTTTTTCCAGGTTGGTTTTGTAATCCTAGCTTGAGCTCCATTAGCATAGACTTTGAAAACATAGGGTCACTTCCAAGGGGTGTTCTGGAGTTAGTTATAACAGCAATTTAGATTGCCAAATTTTCGATGTGAACATTTACACCTCATAAATCAGGAAATTCTACAAACCAGGACATGATTTATTGTTTTGTTGATTGTCTAGATTTGAGAAAGTGATAGAAAAAATTGTAATAATACAAATTAAACGTGTTTGTTTTGTGCACATTACACACACACACACACACACACACACACTCAGGAGTTAAACTCTTAGCTCACCTCCATTCCACAATGAAGTATGAAAAGAGGATGTGAGAGGAAACAATTATTTTACTACCTGTTTTATCCTTTCCCCTCCCATAATCACCCCCATTAGATTACAGACTTCCTAAGTGTAAGTGGTCATATAACTGAGTACATTTTTTATACAAATAAGCTACTTAGCCCATATATGTGTATGTGTTTATGTATATATATATATATATATATATATATATGTATATATATATATATATATATATATATATATATATAAATTTGTGTATATATGTAGAAATATAGACAGAAGGCAGAGGTATGAGTTGAATATAAAGGAATGATAAGTTAAGTTTTGGACATATTGAGTTTATGATGTCTATGAGACATCCAATATTAAGGCATGATGCCTAAAAACTAAAATTAAAGGGTGATAGAGGAATGTAATGGGGAAAAGGGAAAGGGAGATGTATAATGGGATAAATGATTTCACATTAAAAAGGCAAGAAAAAGGTTTGACATGGAAGGGAAGTGAGGGAAGGTGAGAGGGAGAATTGGCTCAACGAGGGAATAAGATACACGGGGAATGGAATGTAGAAATCTATCTTGCCCTACAGGAAAGTAGGAGGGGAAGGGGATGAGAGAAAGGTGTGTGATAAAATGGAGGGCAGCTTGCAGTAGAGGGGAGTCAGAAGCAAAACACTTTTGAGGAGGGACATGGTGAAAGGAGAGAAAATAGAATAAATGTGGGGAATAAATGGAGGGAAATACATTTAGAAATAGTAATTGTGAAAAAATTTGAAGTTTATCTGATAAAGGCCTCATTTCTCAAACATGTAGAGAACTGAGTCAAATTTTTAAAAAATAAGAGCCATTCCCCAGTTTATAAATGAACAAAAGATATAAACAGTTTTCAGATGAAGTAATCAAAGCTATATATGATAAAAATGCTCTAAATCACTATTGATTGGAGAATTTCAAAATAAGACAATTCTGAGGCACTACTTCATACCTATTAGACTGATTAATAGGACAGAAAAGGTAAATTAAAAATATTGAAGGACATATGGGGAAATGAGACACTGATTCACTATTGGTGGAATTGTAAATTGATTCAAACATTCTATAGAGTAATTTGGAACATGCCCAAAGTGCTATAAAACCATGTATATGCTTTGACTTAGTAATACCAATATCAGGTCTGTATCCCAAAAGAGTAAAATACAACAACAACAACAACAGAAAGAACATGTGTACCAAACTATTTATAGAAGCTCTTTTGAAGGGAAAATTGGAAATTGAGGGGATGCCCATCAACTGGGAAATGACTGAACAAGTTATGGGATGTGATTTTGGTGGAATACTATTGTGTTATTAGAAATGATGAGCAGGGTTCTCTCAGAAAAACCCAGAAAGACTTATATGAGCTGATGCAAAGTGAAATGCACAGTGTAAATGTACACTGAATGTACACACACACACACACACACACACACACACAAGCAGAAGCAGAAGCAGCAAAATCACACAGCTTGTGGTAGCAACAACTCCATTTCTTTTTCAAATAAAAGCCTCCAGGTGAGACCACACAAGATGAAAATTAAATTGACAAATCAGAAACAATAGACTTTTTTGTTTTTTCTTCCTTCTTGCCTTCCTTCCTTCATTTCTCTCTCTCTCTCTCTCTCTCTCTCTCTCTCTCTCTCTCTCTCTCCTTTTCTCTGTTCTAATCATGAGAAAGTTCTTATGAGTTACAAGTATCATCTTCCCATGTAGGAATGTAAACAATTTAAGTTTATTAAGTTACTTATAATTTCCTTTTCCTGCTTAACTTTTTGTTCTTCTCTTGAGTCTTCTATTTGAAAGTCAAATTTTCTATTGAGCTTCTGGCCCTTTCATCAAGAATGCGTGAAAGTCCTGTATTTCATTGAATGCTCAATTTTTCCCCTGAAATATTATACTCAGTTTTGATGGGTAGGTAAGGCTTGGTTGTAATCCTAGCTCATTTGCCCTTCAGAATATCAAATTCCAAGCCCTCTTATTACTTAATGTAGAAGTAACTAAATCTTGTGTTATCCTGACTGGGACTCCTTGATCATTGAATTGTTTCTTTCTGACTACTTACAGAATTCTCTCCTTGACCTGGGAACTCTTGAATTTTGCTATAATATTCTTTCGGGTTTTCATTTTGGGACCTCTTCTAGGAGGTGATCAGTGGATTCCTCCCATTTCTGTTTTACCCTCTAATTCTAGACTATCAGGGAAGTGTTAATTTTACTTTATTTTATCAAGTAAAACTTGATAATTTATTGAAAGAAGGTGCCCAGGCTCCTTTTTTGATCATGGCTTTCAGGTAGTCCAATAATTTTTAGATTATCTCTCCTGTAATTATTTTCCAGATCATTTGTTTATCCAGTGAGATATTTTGCAATTTCTTCTATTTCGTTTTCATTCTTCTGGTTTTATTTTATTATTTCTTGATTTCTTATAAAGTCATGAGCTACCATTTACTCAATTCTCACTTTTAAAGAATCACTTTCTTCACTGAGATTTTGTACCCCTTTTTCCATATGGCCAATTCTATTCTTTAAGACATTTTTTTTCCTTTAGTGACTTTTTTTGCGTCTTTTTCACTTGGCCTATTCTGCTTTTTAAGGCATTCTCCTCCTCATTGACTTTCTGGACCTCTTTTACCATTTGGCCTGGACTGGGTTTTTTTAAGGTGTGATTTTCTTCAGTTGTTTGTGTGTGACTCATCTTTTATTATTTCCTTACATCACTCTCATTTATCTTTCTACTTAGTCCCTCTACCTCCCTTACATGAATTTCAGAATCCTTTTTGAGCTCTTCCATGTCCTGAGACTTTTTCTTGAAGGCTTTAGTTGTAACACCTTTGGCTTTGTTATCATCTTCTAAGTGTGTGTTTTGATCTTCTTTATCACCATAGTAACTTTTTATGATCAGAATTTTTTTCTGTTGTTTGCTCATTTTCCATGCCTATTTCTTGACTTTTAACTCTTTGTTAAAGTAAGGTTCTTCTTCCAGGGTGGAGGTCTCACTCTACCAAGTTTCAGGGGTCTTGTACCGTTGTTTCTAAAGATATTTCTAGGAGCTTGTACGTTTTCAGTTCTTTCAAGTTCGTATGATCTAAGGAGAGGTGTATTTACTACTTTCCTGGCCTGTTCTCTGGTCTGTAAGTGACAACAAAGCACTCTTTTTTACCCTGGAACTGTGATACAGTTCCCCACTACACTATAGTTGCAAGCTGTGGTATTCTAGTGCTCCTCCTCACCCTGGGACTGCCACCCAGGACTGTGACCCTATATATGTGTAAAGCAACCAAGTTCTGCTTCAGTGTTAACAAAAAGACCCCTATAATCTCGACCCCCTTGTCCAACCCCCTTACAATCTGTGGACAGAGAGCTCCAGAAGCACCCACTGCCATTGCCACTGCTGATTCAGTTGCTTCCAAGGTCTGTACCTGGTTTGCAGTGATGGGACTATGCTAGACCTGCCTGCACTGGACTGTGATCCACTCTCACACAGGTGAAACAAATTTTTTTTCTAGGTTGTTTTGGACTAGCATATTGTTTCACTCCCATCTTTTGCTGGTTTCTCTTATTCTAAAATTTGCTTAGAGTCATTATTTAAAGGTATTTGGAGGAGTTTGGGGGAGAGCTCAGGCAAGTCCTTGCCTTTACTCCACCATCTTGGCTCCACCTCTTGTTTTATTTAACATTTATAAATGTACCAGTTTTCTGGTGAGGCTTGTGCTTTCCACAAAAACTGGTGTTTGAATCTCTTCCAACCGTGGGAAGATATGAAGTTAACATGATATCAGATTTATATTGTAGTGTCTCCTCCCACTACACACACACACACACACATAAGCAGAAGCAGCAAAATCATACAGCTTGTGGTAGCAACAACTACATTTCTTTTTCAAATAAAAGCCTCCAGGTGAGACCAAGAGAGGTCAAAATTAAATTGACAAATGGGACATAATAGACTTTTTTTGTTTTTTCTTTCTTTTTGCCTTCCTTCCTTCATTTCTCTCTCTCTCTCTCTCTCTCTCTCTCTCTCTCTCTCTCTCTCTCTCTCTCTCTCTCTCTCTCTCTCTCTCTCTCTCCTCTTTGTTGCTTTGTTCATTTTTTAATCACAGATATTATGCTTAGGTAGTTGAGGAACCAAAAGAAAAACAGACATGAAGCTACCTTTGCTAATTATATCCTTTCATTCTAGCAAAGACTCTGCCTCTGATTTACCTAATTGTCTTTGTCATAGACACCTGTGTTTGAGCCTTTCATTTCATTTCTTTGTGTCCCATTGTTCATGGCACGAAGGCATGGAAAACTTTGGAGTCACAACAGATAGAGAGGTCTTTCCTAGTTCAGAATTAGAATTTTTATCTCTAACTGGGAGCATAATTATAAACTAGTCATATGTTTTAAAACTGTACTTCCAAGGGCAGAATTACTATGAACTTAAAACCTCTTGAGGGGCGGCTAGGTGGCGCAGTGAGTAGAGCGTCGGCCCCGGAGTCAGAAGGACCTGAGTTCGGATCCGGCCTCAGACACTTAACACACACAAAACAAAAACCTAGCCATGTAACCTTGGGCAAGTTACTTAACCCCAATTGCCCTCCAAAAAGAAAAACAAAAAAAAAAAAAAACAAAACCTCTTGAAATTTGCTTCATCAGATACCAGTCTAACAGTGACCCCTAGAATTACATCAAGCATTAAGAAACTGAGTGTATAATATTATAATAAATAAACAAAAAGTCACACATAATGAATGGGTAGATGACTCACAATCTGTTAGAAACCATGATGGATTTTAATATCCCAGAATTTTTTTGAGTTCTAAAAAATATTTCTAGAAAAACACAAAGTAATTATTATCAACAGTGAAAATGCCATTTTGTCTTTAGTGTTCTTTTTCATCTTCTAATGTTTTCTTGCCAGAAATCCACACACATTGATTTCTTCTCTATATGTACAATCAGCTGGGTCCTGCAACTAACAGAAGGAGAAGCTTTGAGAGTAATGCCTGTGAAGTTGCAATTTTTTGTTGGTCCCAAGCTTCTCCCAAAGGTCCATCTTTTTAAACATCAATAGGGTTCTAGTGATGTTCTCTAGGTGCAAGTTTAGGAATATTGCAGTCTCTGAAGAAAAGAAGCTGGGAGCCACACAGAGAGCAATGGACCAGATCATGGTGAACTAAGGAGGCTATAACACATTACAAACTAGCAATTAGGCAGATATGTTGAAAAAGTATTGATAAGAAGCTGTACAACTGGAATAAAAACAATAGGGTATATTCATAGTAATAACAAGGGACAATAAATTAACAAGTCAGTACCTACCCACTAACAAAAGAATATGGAAAGGTTCCTAGCAGTTTGAGCAGAACATTTGTGCCTAATTATACCAGGACATAGGAAAGAATCTTACAGGATAGTCAGGAAAGCATAGGTTGCTCTCCTAATCATCAGAAGGCAATTGCAAATTGATGAGATAACACATCTCTCGGGAACCCAGTGTCAAAACCACCTCTCTCTTTTTACTTCTCTCTTTTTGTTTCTATTAGGAGATGCTCTGTTTTATGGAGCTAAGTCCCAGCAAGCAAGCTGTTCCCCGAGTTTGGCATAACAATAATCCTTTGTGCTCACTCTCTGGACAAACTCAAACACAATCAAATCTCAAAATTGTTTTTCATCAGCACCAGGTGGTCCCTGAGCTCAGACAAGTACCTGCAGTACCCATGTTCCAGTCATGAAGTCCTGCTATGAATCAAATTTGTCTCTGTTGCTGTTACCCCTCATCATTAGGGCTACAGTTCACTACACAACCATTGGGATATATACTGCTATTTGCCCTCACTAAAGTGGGTCTCCTACTAGAGGGTGCCCTAGCATATGTGTCTAGTTTCCCTCCTCCAAAATAATAAAGAAAGCTGTTTGCTTATGACCACTGTTAGCTCTTTGGTTTATTTTGTGTTTTTCTTTCATATTTTATTTTGCTTCAGAGTTAACTGTGGTTGTGGTAATCAAAGTTCTTTGATATTTTCAAAGTTAACAGTGTCAACCAGACTGGAACCAGCCTGGGAATTGCCAGAGCTGGACAAAGCAGACCAGAGGCAAGTGTGTCAGGATTAAACAGAAGTTTTAACTAATTTCAGAGTAAGCAAAACACTTGCAAGTGTAAGGCCCTCCCCACAAAGGAGGACTTAACATGCCGGGGCAAATACAGGTCTTCTATATATAAAAAAACAAAAGTGGACTAGATCATGACGCAGTCATTCTTAGCAGTTCCCACAGCAGGCTCATGTGCAGACGATGAAGGCATCCCTAGGTCCTGTGGGAACAGGTCTTAAGTTGATTGTCTAAAGTCTTAAGGGTCATTGAGTCTTGTGATTATTCAGTGAGGTACGGAGCCAAAGTTAGCCTGGCGGAAACAGGAGTGCAGTACCTGACTTTATTCATATGGCTGTTACAAGAAACAGGGATTGTGAGCATGTCAAGAGATGTGATGGATGGATTTAGGCTGCAGCTTGTTGGCTTTTGGGTCCTTGCCAAATGGTAAAAGAGGCTCAAAAAGCCAATGAGGAGAGGAATGTCTTGAAAAGCTGAATTTGCCAGATGGAAAAAGAATCTCAAAGGCTTACTAAGGAGAATCTTTCCTTTGAATTTAGAATGCACCAAAGGGAAGCTAGTGCTGTTAAACAGATCCAAACAAATGAAAGAATAGAAGGCAATGTGAAATATCTCATGGGAAAAACCACTGACCTGGAAAATAGATCCAGAAGAGAGATAATTTTAAAATTATTGAACTACCTGAAAACCATGATCAAAGAAAGAACCTAGAAATTATCCTTCAAAAAATTCTCCAGGAAAATTGCCCTGATGTTTTAGAACCAGAGTGTAAAATAGAGGTTGAAACAATTTATCAATCACCTCCTGAAAAAGATCCCAAGAAGAAAACTCCTAGGAATATTATAGCCAGGTTCCAGAATTCCCAGATCAAGGAGAGAATATGACAAGCAGCCAGGAAGAAACAATTTGAATGTTGTGAAAATGCAATCAGGATAGCACAGGATCTGTCAGCTTCTACACTGAGGGATCAAAGGACTTGGAATATGATACTCCACAGGGCAAAGAACCTGGGATTAAAACCAAGAATCACCTATCCAGCAAAACTGAGTATCTTCTTTCAGGGAAAATTATGGTCATTCGGTGGAATAGAGGACTTTCAAGTATTCTTGATGAAAAAACCAGAATTGAATAGAAAATTTGACATTCAGATACAAGAAGCAAGAGATGCTTGAGAAGGTAAACAGGGAAAAGAAATCATCATGAACTTATCAAAGTTGAACTGTTTACATTCCTACATGGAAAAACAATAACTGTAACTGATGAAACTTTTCTCAGTATGAAAAATAGTTGAAGAAGGGTATATAGACATATGAATACATATATGAATGTGTGTATATATGTTTACAGGTGTACATAGATAGAGAAAACAGGTCGAATGTAATAGGAAGGGATGATTCTTAAAAGGTGAAATTAAGAGGTGAAAGAGGAATATAATGAGAGGAGATAGGGAGAGACAGAATGCAGAAAACTATTTCATATAGAAGAGGCAAGGGAAAATGGTCAAAAGGGAGGGGAAGAACAGGAAGGCAAAAAGGCAAAACCTTATTCTCATTGAATTTGGATCAGGGACAGAATGACATACATACTAAATAGGATATCTCACCCTATAGGAGAGTAAGGGGGAAGGGGATGAAAGGGGGGATCATGGAAGGGAGGGCAGGAGGGAAGGGGGGGAGGGAAGTTGGAAGCACCCACTTATGAAAAGGTCCAGGATCAAAGTAGGGAATAGACCAAGTGGGAGGTGGGATAGAAGGGGGGGGGAATATAGTCAGTCTTTTACAATATATCTATTATGGTAATGTTTTGCATAGCTACACATGCACAACATATACTGAACTGCTTATCTTCCCAGTAAGGGTGGGTGACAAGAGAGGAAGGGAATGAATCTTGAATTCAAAGTTTTAAAATCAAATGTGTAAAAATGTATAAACACTATTATTAATACTATTTTGCATATAATTGGGAAATAAGTTGTACAGGCTTTGGGGCATGGAGATTCACCTTGCCCTACTGGGAGAGTCAAGGGGGGTATGGGAGAAGATATGGGAGAGAACAGATTCGATGAGGGGATATCCTGTGGGACTGCTATTCTGGGGTGGGGGGTAGGGGAAAAATGGGGGGAAAAAGTTGTAACAATATCTGGCAGAAATGAATGATGTAAACCACAATTTAATAAAGCATTTGGGAATGAAAAAAAAAATCTTCAGAGAATTCCAAGGTAGTGATCTGGCTAAGGATCAAATAGATAAAAATTCATTGAATGAGACTTATCCAAGGAAAAGATGGATTTTTTTTTTAAAAGTGAAACTGAGAAGTACCAGGAGAAAGAAGTACTTACTCCAAATTGATTCATATACCAATAGTTTTTAGAACGATAGGCATATAAAGCTCATCATCTGTGTTTTTCCAGTGACTTTGCTGTTTCCTTTTCTCTTTGTAAGAGCCCTAAGGTCTCTATAAGAATTGGAAAACAAATTCCTTTTTATTGACTTTCAAAAAAAATCCCATGTTATTGAAAACTTGAATAGATGCTGAAAGGGTGTGTGGCCTTTGCTTTGCAATGGTACATAAAGCTTGTTAATTATTTTAGCATATCAGATTTCTCCCATAACACAAAGACAATTTAATGAACCATGATATGTGATTATACAAAATGAATCAAAAAAGGAATTAAACAAGATAAATTATGCCACTAGTGAATCTGGAAAGCCAAATGTAAGCAATACATTCAGTAAGTTAAGCATTTATATAATGCAGGTAGGAGTTAGACATGGACAAAAAAAGGAATTTGAGAAAAAAATTACAAATGGGGACCAAATTTGTGATAAAAGAAGTATAGGGATCTCAGAGATGAGGAGACTCCCTCTACGAAGTAAGGCAACACTTTCACCACCACTTCTAGACTGAGAGAATTGCCTAAAACACAAAGAGATTAAATGATTTGCCTGGGAGGGTGAGACAGTACCAGATGGGAAACTGAAATCCAAATCCTACTTCTCAGACTGACTCTCTATTCACCACATTAGACTGCCTTTTGAGAAAAATTATGAATCAGAAATTCAACTAGTGTATTTGATCACACCTATATTAAGAAAGAGGAAATGTTTGAGGCTCTTATGTTGAATTTCTTGAATTTCTTCAAAACTTCAATGATCTATGATCTTTACTATGGAATACTCCCTCAACAGTTTTCTATCACAACCCCTACACTATCTTTATCAACCAATCAACAAGCATTCATTAAGTCCATACTATGAGATAGAAATTTTGTTAAGATCTAGAGATACAAGGAACATACATTCTAATCAGGTAGGGAGAGGAGAGAAATAACATAAACATATAGTGGTATATACAAGGTACAAACAGACTGAATGGAAGGTAACCTTAGTAGTAAAATACCTAACTGGCAGGACTGTGAAAGGCTTCCTGCAGAAGGTGCTTAGAAGTGAGGATAGAGAGCATTCAAATGATATGGGGCAATCACTGCAAAAGTGGCAAATGAAGTATTATGTTCAACGAACAACAAGCATGCCAGTATGGCTTTACCTTAGAGTTACTAGAAAGGGCAATGTATAAGCAGACTATAATGGGGAGAAGAGGTGAGGTGTGAGTAGCTGAAGGTGACAAAGGAGTTTATCTTTGATCCTAGTAACAATAGATATTATTAAATAGGGGGCCAAAATGGTCAAATTTATGGTTTAGGAAAATCATTTTGGCAGCAAAGTGAAAAATCAATAAGAATAAGGAGAGACTTGAGGCAAGAAGTACAGTTAGAAAGCAACTGTAATATTCTAGTAAGTAAGAGATGATGGACTGCCCTCGATTGGTGTGCATTTGGAGAAAAGATGGGTGTATACAAGATATATGTAGGTATACAAAAAAGTATAGCAAGTATTTAAATATATGGGTTGAGTAATATTGGAGAATTGAGGATGATCAAAGTTGTGAACCTAGATGATTCTTAGAATGGTGGTACCCTCAACAGTATTGGAGAAGTGCAAAATGGCTTTGATGGGCTTGGGGCAGTGAGTGGAGATAACGACTTCTGATTTGTACATGTTGACTTTGAAAGAACTATTGGATCTCCAGTATGAAATGGACAATAAGAAGTTGGAGATGTTGACCTGGAGCACAGTAGAGACAATAGAATTATGGATCTGGGAGTCATAGTATAAAGATGGCAATTGAACCCATGGGAGCTGATGAGATCACCATGTGAGGTGGTGTAGAAAGAAAAGAGACAAGGGCCCAAGACAGAATAAATATCACATGCATAAACAACCAGCAAAGGAAGCTTATAAAGACCACTCAGACAGGCAGGAAGAGAACCAAAGAGAAAAATGTCATGAAAATCTAGAAAGGAAAAAATGTACAGGAGAAAAAGATGATCAACAGCAACAAAAATAGAGAGGATAAGAAAAATGAAAATTAAGAAAAAATAATTAAATTAAACAGGAGATCATTGGTAAATTTGGAAAGAGCAGCTCCAGTTGGATGGTGAAATCAGAACACAGATTGGACAAGATTTGGTAGTGAATGAGAAGAAAGAAGATCTTGTTCCAGAAGACTTCTTTCTTGAAACTTTGCTGAGAAGAGGATGAGGGGAGTTATAAAAATTATAACAAGGATATAGTAAGGGGGATTTTTAATATGGGAGAGACATGTCTGTGTTTACAGGCAAGAAAAAAACAGTATATAAGGATAGATTAAAGTGTACAAAGCAAATGGGGACAAGTAGAGGAAATTGACTGGAGAATATGGGAGGAGACAGAATCAGGTACTTCCCAGAAGTACCCTTATAGGAGTTGGATTTGATAAAATATATGTCACCTATTCGTCAGATACTGGAGTGAAGGAAGAAGGAGTGAGGGATATTAGAGAGAAGAAGAGTTAGCCTCTCAATATATTCAATGTAGCATGGGGATAGATGAAGAATGAGGTAAAAGTCCTTGCCTAAGGGAGGGTGGGGAGAAAGGATGCTATGGGAACCTTGGGACAAGAAAAGGTTTGGAATTGTTATTCATGAACATGGTAAAGAATTGGTTAGAGGGTAGTAAAAGGATAACCTTGCTGCAGTGAAGGCCCAATTGAAATTAAATAATATAAATTTGTAGTGGACGTCATCTGGGTTTGTGATTTCCTTGAGTTCCAAATGGTACCATATGAATAAGAATGAGGGCAGCTAGTTGGGACAGTGGATAGAATGCCAGGCCTGGAATCAGGAAGATTCCTCTTCCTGAGTTCAAGTCTAGCTTTAGACACTTAACTAGCTGTTACCCTAGACAAGACACTTTAACCTTGTTTGTCACAGCTTCCTCATTCACAAAATGAATGGGAGAAGGAAATGGCAAATCACTCCATTATCTTTACCAAGAAAACCCCAAATAGGGTCACAAAGAGTCATACACAAGTGAAAGCTAATGAACAATCATAATAAACAACATAACAGCAATGAAGCAAACACATGATAGCTTGGGTATTGCCATGCTAAGAGAAGATATCAGTGATAGGACAAGAAAACAGGTAATTCAAGAAAAGAGGATAACATAAAATTGAATTGGTTCACCAGGGGAATTAAGCTGGAAAATAAGGAGTATGTAACCAGAGCAATAATAACCAAAGTACTAACAAATGAAGGCATTGGAATTCAAGACAAAGACTAAGGACAGGATTAAGAGTCATAAGACATAGGGAAAGAATGAATGATAAAAAAGAAGAAAAAAGCCTGAATAGCAAGGCCTGTTGATGATCCCTGTGAACTTAGCATGATGCCAAAACAGCTGACAGCCTGTTTCCTGTGCTATTCTTAGAGCCCATCCATCATGGCAGGACTTTCTAGAGCTAAGCATCCAGTGGCATGGCCTTCAAGAATCCTGGGTCACCTCTAGGTCTTTTGATATTAAATAAAGACTTTATCAGATGAGTTCATGATGGGGATTTGGGGAAGAATCATTCTAAGTCCGTAGGAGTGTAGTAGAGGCATAGGGTGAGCATCAAGGAGGAAATACAGGGATGGGTGAAATGTTGTTCAAGGAGTCATTACAATTTCCCACCATGTTAGGCTAAGTAAAGCAAGAAGGGCTGATGCTTGCATGGGTATGACCATCACAAAGTGTTAAGATTAATGTCTATACTCTATAGAGATTAGGTCCACATTTGCAGGTTTGCAAAAACATTAATTTTGTATGTAGGTATGTACATAGAAATGAAGCAACTTGCCCAAAACTAATGAGTCTGAGCCAGGGTTTGAACCCAAATCTTTCTGACTCCACACACAACACTATAGTTACCATACTAATTGGCTTCTTATATGGCCAAAGTAGCCATTAAACAGATCTAAAGCATCATCATTGATATAGGTGCTTTTTTATTTGAAAGTAGAGAAAAAAGTAAACAATATACCTACCTTTGCAAAATTCTGATTTTCAAGAAATCTTCCTCTTTTGTGTGATATTTGTTATTGAATCCTTTATAGCTATACATCAAAATCACAACCTGCCACTTGCATGGAACAGGGAATCAGTGAACTTACTTTTACTTTCTGATCCTAAGAAACTTTCACTGTTGTATTTAGGGATTTCCCAGTGAAGATATTTTATTGCCACATATTCCATCACATCTACTCAAATCGCCCTGCTTTCTGCAGTACTTGTTATTATTCTTTGTCATCTCTCTTCCCATCTTTCTTTCTAAGTGAATCTTGTCTCCCCTCTAGAATTCCATAGGAATAAGTTTCATTTCCATTATCTATTTTGATGTCCCAAATTGCTCCTTATGATGTCTCTGCTGTGACTTTTCTAGGACATGGTCTCAAAAAGCTAGTATTTCTGAATCTTTTACTATCTAGAAAACAATTTTTTTTAGATTCCCTATTTAGTAAATATATATATATGTATATGTATATATATATATATATATATGTTTATGAAACATTTAAGACAAATGGAATGCTTGGAGGTTACTGATGCTGTCCCATGTGTAAGTATTGAATGATGTGTATTTATAGATATAACAACCTAATTATTAGCAGTATCACTAGCTTCGTGTTGCTTAACATTACACAGCAAAGAAAAACATTTTTCATGTATATATTTTGCTGCTCACAACTTTGCACACAGTGAGTGCTTAATAAATGTTTGTTGAATTGCATCATAGAATTTGAATTTTGACAATAACTATAATTTGACATAAAATAGATCTTTATACCTTCCATATATGTCTATTCCCAATATGGCATTATGCAAGTAGAAGTCAATAAAACTGCTTATGGAGAATTGCCTCTTTGACATGTACTCAGAATTTTATATTTAAATTTATATTGGTATAGGCTACATTATTCATATCTTATCTAATCTGTGGTTTTTACCTGTGGTTTACAATTAATAATGAATCATAATTTCATTTTATATCTTTCATATCTCTTAGCTCTTCTCCAGAAGATGAAGGTAAATCATGATACATTTTAAGATTTACAGCTCCCTCTTTCAAAACTGATGGCATTTTAATGAAAAGAAGCAGATGCTATCCCTATAATTCTCCAAAACAAAACACATTTTTTGCTAATTACATTTTTTCACCTTTTAGTTAGACTTTTGTAAATTTGGGGTTTGGTATCTCTTCACCATACTCCTAGGAGGAATGAAAGCCTAGAGTTCACTCATTCCGCAAAACACTAAGGAAATCTTTTGAATGAGATGTCCTGATATTTACAATAAAACAAACTAGAAATTGGGGTCTGCTTGGGTTTGGGGTAAAGAAAGAGGAGGCCAGAGTTAAAGGAAAATATGAAGATCTACTCAGTATAAATACAAGAGAGGAGAATTAAAGGATATGAGGGATGAGAAGCTTAGTAGGTTTCAGGTGTGGCTTCAGACTAGTTAATGTCTCCCATTCCATAGTGAATCAATGTATTGAGCATTGGAATTAGAGCAACGCTTTTACAATAAACAAAATGACATTGGTATATAAATTTTTGGCCCAGGAGTACTACAAAAACATCTCTTTTTTGCATGAGTCTAGAGAAGTCAATGAAGATTCTATTCTAGAATCATAAAATAATAGAATCATTAAGTCTCAGAAACCTTTTGTCCAGCCCATACCCAATTAAATTCCCTTCCACAGCATCTCTGAGCAGTGGTCATTAAGATTCTTAAGATGTCAAAGATCTTATTATCTCCTAACACAATCCATTCTATTGTTAAATGTGAATTTTTTCTTTATATTTATGCAAAATCTACCCTTGTAATGGCCAGACAGGCCAAAAACTTAATTCTGTTTTGTTGGGTCAAGGATAACAAGTTCATCTTTCTTCCACATGACAACCCTTCAGAAAATTGAAGGTGATTATTATATTTCTTTCATTTTTCTATTGTTAAACAGAACCACTCCAGTGCCTTCAATCCAACCATAGATTGAAGAAATAATTATAAAAATTTTGGCAATCATCTAATGCAAGTGCTAGTTCTTTCTCTCTCTCTGTCTCTCTCTCTCTCTCTGTCTCTCTGTCTCTGTCTCTCTCTCTCTCTGTCTCTCTCTGTCTCTCTCTCTGTCTCTCTCTGTCTCTCTCTGTCTCTGTCTCTCTCTGTCTCTCTCTCTCTCTCTCTCTCTCTCTCTCTCTCTCTCTCTCTCTCCCTTTCTCTCATTATTTATTTTTTCATTCCTTTTAGGTAGAAAGGGCCCATGCAGTCCAGTGTAAGATGATGTCAGGTATGCATTATGGCTTCCACTGATGTCTCAGAGTTGTCAGTCATGGTACAGTATATCACCAAGACTGCACTCCAGAGGCAATACATAAGGTAAATCTTTTAGTATTTTATCAGCTGGTGTTGATATGAGGCACTTCAGTTTAGCAAGTCTTTTATTACTTTCTTTCATTTATTCCTAAGAAGTTTTTATCTCTGTCTATTGATTGTAATCTCTTATTTAACTTTACTATCCCTAAGCAGGTGAAGGTGTTTAATAAATTTAAATATTTTTCCCCTCTGGAAGATTATCTTCAACTTTACCTACCTTTACTTAACCTAGTAATGTTCCAGAAGGTTTCCTTTGGCTTCTTTCTTTTTTGATGGCAGTTTTCTGAGTACCTGCATTCAAGTGGAGAAGGATGGAAGCCTCTGATTACAAACCAGGAATTCACATCACTCTCAGAAAATTCTCTTTACGTTTGTTCTCAATATAGATTTACACAAGGGAATATGTGCCAGGCATCAATCACAAGTCTTACAAGGAAATATCATCTGATACATATGCATGCAGAGAAGACTTACTTTCAACAAGACTAAATACCACCACCACCTCCTCCCCATGCTTCTTCCATCAAGAAGGGGCCCTGAAATCTATATATTTGTTACAAGGGATATGTGTCAAAATGACTGGAAGAAAATGGCACTTGCAACCTTAGTCTCTCTTAGAGACTAACTTAGAGATAAACACTCCCATTTTAGGTGTTTCAAGGTATTAGTAAAGAAAGTAATGCTTCTTGAAATGTGTAGCATATAGAACCTGGAAATCAGGAATACGGGATGAATTCCATCTGTCAAACTTATGTGCCCACAGGCAAGTCATGTAACTCTCTGAGATCTGTAAAATAGGAATAATTACAACGGTAGCACCTATATCATGTTTTTTGTGAGACTCAATTATGACAATATATATAAAGTGCTTTACAAAAAGTAAAACACTATATATGTCAGATATTAACTGCATAAATCCTTTTAATATATATGACATAATATATGAACTATGCATATATAATATCTATAAACATATATGTAGTTATAGGTTATTTCCTGTATAGATATACACATGTAAACACATAGATGAAACATCATTGCATACAGAGTGCTATCATTACATTCATTTATTTTCCTTGTAGATATTTGGTATATATACACCTACATATATATATATAATTAATTATCTTTCTACCTGAAGATAATGTTTTTTACAATATTGTTATCCATGTTTACAAATTTACCTAGAAATAACTACCAAGGAAGCCATCTGTGTTTTAGCTTTTAGATTGAGCCTGCTCTATAGTTATGATTCTCCAAAGGTAGAAAGGCTTTCTTTACTATATTGGGGGATATTAAAAGTATCCAGTATATGATGAGGTAAGAAAAGTGAGAAATAACAAAGAGGAAAAGAGGGTCACTTACAAAAAGAGATGTTCACTCTTCATATGCCAATTTTGGCATATAACCCCAACTTAGACACAAAACTCAAGTGTCTAGGAAGCTGTTCTCAAAAACTCTTCCAGAATTTTTCCATATGTATTTTTTCTTTAAAATTCATCTTTTATATAGCTGCCAAATAATTTTTCCAACATTAAAACCAGCCACTACTTAAAAACCTTCATTGGTTCCCTTTTACCTAGATTAAATACAAACCATCTAGCCTAGCATTTAATGCCATCTGTAATCTCACCCCCAAACTATATTTTAGCCTTATTTTCTGGTTTATACTCCATATAATATATTCCAAACAATCTAATTTATATGGTGTTTCTGGATTTCTTCCTGCATTCCCCTTCTTCTTCTACATTCATACAAGCCAACTTGCATGTTTGGAACAGTCCCTCTAGATCTCTGCTTAAAATCATTTTCATCCTTCTTGGGCTACTTGGGTCCACATCCTCCGTGAAGCCTTCCCTGATCCCTCCAAGATCCCATCATCACCTTTCTCCAATTTACTTCTAACTCTTTTTAAAAATTCTTCTTCATCCAACCTTATATTATGCCAGGGCTGTACAACATATGGCCTGTGGGCCACTTGAAGCCAACCAAAGGATTTTGGGCAGTCCCTGAAAAGTTTAGCATTGCCATTATGCACTCTCCTGTTAGCAGCAAACAACTATCATCAGTCTGTCTCTAATCTAACCTGTCTGCAGCCCAAATACATTTAACCTATTTTAGCCTTGACCCCTATCTACTGCCAAGTTCTGTAGGTCTGTGTTATACTTCTGCATGTATGTGCTATTCCTCTCATCCCATTGTAATCACTTCAAAGTCTAGGATTGTTCTTTTTTTTTCATTTATCTCCAGCACTTTGCACAAATAAGCATTAAGTACGTATTCGTTGAACTGGATTCCCATGCTAGCTACCTGACTATCCTCAGCTTCATATCAAAGAAACTTGCTTTAAAAAAAACTGCTAGAAGTTGAAAATATATTGGTTTGAGTGCTGGACTTGGAACCAGGAAGACCCACATCAAAATTTTGCCTGAGACAGTTGTTACTTGTATGATCCTGGACAAGTTACTTTTACTTCTCTCACCTTCAGTTTACTCATCTGTAAAATGGGGTAATTTATAGCAGTTAGCTCACAGGCTTTGGGGTGGTAGTCAAATAAAATGATATTACATATGTTAAGTACTTTCCAATCCTTAAAATATACTATTTAAATGTTAGCTCTTAGAATTATTAGAGATAACATGTTTCTGATTTAAACTTAAATCATATTTTAAATATAAATATATCAAAGGGCATTTACAAGATTCCATGCCCAAAGTTTTCATATGTTCAACTAAGAAAAAAATAAATAAATAATTAAATATGAAATAAGAATAAAAGTCAAAGTCAATGGTTCCCCAGCTATGAGCCATGGATGCTTTTAGGACTATGCATTTGATCACTAGGTCTCGTGATACATGCAGCATGACTCAGTAAAAGAAAGAAGTAACCTTATAAACATACCTTCTGTTGACTGGACACAGAATAAGTCTTACATAAACTTGTATTGCTATTTTTGTAATGTATATAAATATCATGCCTCAAAAAATAATTTAAATGACCTTCTGGATTCATAGTAGTTTTTTGTAATGTGTTTTCTCAAACAATGGGCTCTGCTATTAGAACTGCTTTGATGTGGAACTTGTCAGAAAGATTTGACATTAAAAATGGGTCTTCACACTTGAAAAGATTGGGAAAACTATTTTAAGTCATACATAATCATACATGCTTGTGATTCTAAGGAAAAACACTCAAATATAAAGCATTAATTCATTTTCAAGTCTTCATTTTTCTAAAAAAAAGCTCTGATACTATTTGGCAATATTAGTAACACAATATGTAAAAAATTATTTTCATCTAATATTAATAATTTTTTTTGCTTTTTGGAGGGCAGTGGGGTTAAGTGACTTGCCCAATGTCACATGGCTAGTAAGCTTTTTAAATCAGGAGGACTCAGGTCCTCCTGACTCCAGGGCAGGTGCTCTACTCACTGTACCACCTAGCCATCCATATTAATGATTTTAATTAAATAATTTGAATTGAGATAATTTGATTGATGATCTCTGTTTTAAACTGTGGTACATTAATGTAACAAAATGATAGTCTCCTATAAGAAATGTCAACATTATAAGAGAGAGGAACATGGATAGACTTACATGAACTGGTACAAAATGAAATAAGCAGGAACAGAAAAATAAAACATGCAAATACAACAATAATGCAAATATAAAGAAAAATCACCACAATGTAAAAGTAAAGAATAAACATCATAAGATAATTTAAATTTTATTATGATATTATAAAAAACAACCTTGGCTCCATTAATAAGATATGAGAAGATAATGCCCTCTCACATCTTGGCAGAGGGGGAAGACTCCACATGTGGAACTTGTAAATAGCATCAGATTTTTTAACTGTGTTAATTAGTCTTGCTTTTTCCCCCTTTTAAAAAAATATTAATTGTAAGAGGTGTTTCTCTGTGAAAGAGAAGCATACAAGGTAAAATGTAGTCATTAATAAATCATAAAATAAAACCATTAATAAAAATAAATCTGTTCTACCCAGTCCCTTAACTTAAAATATGGTGTTTTATTTTGGTTGGTTTATTAAAGCTAATTGCTACCTGTGTATCAATATGCAAACTGGCTGCTAAGGCTGTTAATATACAACCTGGGAAATTATTTTAGTCTTACATATTTGACCTCTGAGTTACCTTGAGAAATCCAGTTATAGTTCTGTCTCTCCATTTTCACAGTAATATACTAGGATACTCCAGCCAGTTTCACTTCTAAGAATGCCATAAGGTTTAACAGGCTAATGTTCTGTAAAGTAACTCAGAGAAAGAGGCTATAGGAAAAATGAAAAGATCTATTTTTTATCCCACTCTTACGTAAATCTCCACAGAAATAATCTCAGAGAAGAAATGCCACTGTCTTCAAAAAGAGCTGGGCAGTAAAAACAAATCCGTTGGGCACTGAGAAAGAAAGATTGGAAATAGATATAAAATTTATCATTTTAATGTTTTTATTCTGAAACATTTATAACTAATTTCTGAAATATGCTTTCTAATATTGGATAGTATCACACAATCAGATCTATTATGGAGCTTTATAGATTTTCCTGAATCATTTACCCAGAATTACCTGTAATATGTGATTAGGTGCTATACCCAACACTGTTTGGGTCTGGGTTTCCTGATAACAAGACATTTGGGAAATGCCTTCATATTTCAGTTAAACCATCAAAACTGTCATTTTGTGAATTAAAATTATCATCATACTAACTTTGTAATTCTCTAGTTATTAATAATGAAATAAATATCTTCATTCATTCATTCATTTATTCATATCTTGAATGAATAACACCACAACACAATGAGAACACAGATCTACTGACTACCATAATCAACAATCTTGTGCTCTCCACTCTCATTTTTATCAAAACAACCAAATAATTGGCTAATCTTAGTTTGGAGTTTTGTTTTTGGTTTTTGGGGAGAGGCAGTTGTTTTGCTTCTGTTTTAATTAAGAATCCAGTTTGTTAGTAGAGAAAGTCTGACAAATCAGGAGTACAAACTGAAAAGAACTGAAGACACAATAGAATGGACATTCTCTTTACAATGGCTGTTCTGGGAATGGTCAATCAATTAAAGTGAAAAGCAAATAAGAAATTAAGGGTATTCCCAATGTGTGAAGTAGAGGGGTGAAGTGATCTTCCTGGGTAAAGAGGTTTTAGGCGACATAGCTTTCAGTACCAAATCTTTCCCATTTAATAATCAAGTAGCCAAAATAAGCAAATATAAAATAAAGTTATTTAGTAGGTCTCAAAAAATCACTCCCCTTCGTTTATAGAGTCATGGATCTATGGCTAGAGGGAAACTTGGAGGTTAGATTGAACATCCCCTTCATTTTAAAGATGCGGAAACCAAGATACCCAGTGAGTTTAATTGGCTTGGCTAGGTAACAGAGATGGAATTGAAAGTCAGATTTCTTTCTTTTATACCATATCATCCTTTAAGATAGAAATCTCTATTTTTAAGCTGAATTTACAGTTATCCTTGGCACATAACATACATAATCAATTAACCAAAACAGAATTTACAATCCACTAATGGTAAAAGTTTCCTATTTAACACTGATACTGAGGAATCTAAAAATAAACCGAGATGATATTTTTTCTGATAATTGTCAATTAAACTTCTATAAGAAGTCAATGAATAATTTAATTAATTTCAATTAGCAGGTTCAATTTCCCTCAGCTGGCTAATTCATGATATATAGTAAAACATCAAAAACTTCTTTGAATTTTCAATTTGAAAACCATCAGAATCATTTCCATGGTGTTTAGTGACTCTATAACCAAATACTGGATTTATAATCATGGCTAGTTCTGCTAGACTGGACTTACATTACATTGGTTTAAAAAAAGTATGAAATGTTTTGAAAATGATGAATGGCATGGGTGCAAGAGCAATTCTTTGTCATCACCCAAGATACGCTACTAGTTTTTAATGTCTTCACTTCAACTCTACTGGACCATATATAACCTCTTTGAGTTACTATATACGCCACCTAAAAGCATTTGAGCCCTCAAGTTCAGGCAACCTATATGTCAAGCAGAAAAAATAAAACCACACTACTCAGGTTTGTGTCTCCCTGGAGGAAGCAAACAGTTTGATGCAATTTGTCAAAAGCCAGAGTAGTGCTTTAATGGACAATTTACTTTAAATGGCTGCAGTTATTGCAGAACAAAAGGACCAAGGCCTGAGATAAAAAACCATTTCCAATTGGTTTTACTCAGATGGATTTAATTCCCTAAGATTAACTAAGGATAGCTAACCTTTTATATTCCCCTCTATCTAAAAGCAATAAAAGAAATAGTAAAAACTTCTGAGTTTCCAAGGTTTTTTCATCTTTGATATGTGTGATACTATCAATCCCCTAAATCAGACATCTGAGGATGAAGGTTAGTCAACAAATACTACCACAGAAAAAGAATTTTCAAATATAAAACATTTCTTCACTGCTTTAGTGATAACTGCATATAGGAAATAATTTAAAATAATACACCTAGGAAATAAGCATCAACAATTCTATTAAGAGCTGATATTTAAATAATACTTTAAGACTCACAAGAACAAGGTAGATTCTACAGGTAGCATTATCTCTATCTTCAAGGCAAGGAAAATGGGGCTCAAATAGATTAAATGGTTTACCTATAGGCATAGAGGCTTACTAATCAGTGTTTTAGTCAAGTTTTCCATTCAAGTCTTCTTGATTCCATGTCCAATGCATTTAAGAAATAGATATTTATTAATGTTTATTAATAAACAAATCAGGCATTGTGCTAAGCTGAGAATACAAAGAAAGGCAAAAGAGAGTGCCTATTCTTAAAGAATTTATAGTATAACTGGGGAGAAAATATGCAAATAATTAAATACAAACAAGTTGCATATGAATAAATTTGAAATAATCAGTGGAGGGAAGGCACTAGAATTAAGGAGCAATAGGAAAGGCTTCACAGAGAAAATGATATTTTTGTTGTTCAGTCATTTTAGTCATGTCTGACTCTTCACAATCCCCGTTTGGGGGTTTCTTGGCAAAGATACTGGACTGGTTTTGCCATTTCCTTCTCCAAAACTTTTAGCTCAGACTTAAAGAAAGTCAAGAATCCCAGTAGGACAAGAGGAGGAAAAATATTCCAGGCATGGGGGACAGATAGTGAAAATGAATGCAAAGTGTTAGGAGATAAAGTATTTTGTGCAAGTAACAACAAGTCGGTGTCACTGAATTATAAAGTATGCATGTGTGTTTATGTATGTATGTGTATAAATGTGCATGTTGGGGATGGTGTTTAAGGTATAAGGAAAGATGGGAGGAGACAGATTACAAAAGGCTTTGAATGTCAAACAGAGGATTTTATATATGTTCTTAGAGCTGATAGGTGTTTGGTAGGTTGTTGAGTAGGATCATTGATTAGGAGGTCATGGTAGGCAGATTGACTAGTAGGATTTTGTAATGATTCAGGTGTGAGTGAAAGCCTACATCAGGATGGTAACAATGTCAAAAAAGGGAAAGGGAGAGTGTAAGACATGGTATGAAGCTAAAATTAACAGGCATTGGCAACAGTTTGGATATGGACAATGAAAGTAAAGAATTAAGAATGGTATCTAGGGTGTAAGTCTGGATTACTGAGAATGCTGGTGACCTCAATAGTAATAGGAAACTTAGAAAGTAGAGTGGCTTTGGAGGGAAAGATAATGAGTTTAGTTTTGGTCAAGATGTTTACAAGGTAACCACTTAGATATTCAATAGGTAGTTGAAGTGAGAGCAAAGGTCAGCAGATAAATTGGGGCTGCAAAAATAGATTTCAGAATCATCAACACTGAAAGATTCATTAAAGCCTTGGGGCCTGATGGAATCACCAAGTGAAATAGTATAGAGGAAGAAGAGAAGAAGTAAAGGACAGCACCCTGGGGGACACTCATGAGTTATCAAACATGACTTGGTAGAATCCCAGAAACTCTAAACTCTCTCTCTCTCTCTCTCTCTCTCTCTCTCTCTCTCTCTGTGTGTGTGTGTGTGTGTGTGTGTGTGTGTGTGTGTGTAAGGTGATAGTTCAAACCATATGTTGGTACTGCAAGTTTGTGAAGGACTTTACAGGACCCTGTAGAAGAGAAGAATTTCAGCAAAATGTCAAGGTATTTCCTCAAGGCAAACCTAATCAATCAAACAAAAAATCATTTAATAAGCCTATGAGGTTGGCAATATGCTACATTCTCAGAATATAAAGACAAAAATGAAACAAACTTGCCCTCAAGGAACTTTAACCTGAAGTTGAAATCCTTTCAAAGAGGAACCTGTAGTTTATCATATATGTTCTATCTGTTATATATGTTTACGTGATCATTTGGGTGCTTTGTGCTTTCTGAATTGTATTTACAGTAAAACAAATGTTATTCTTTACCCTATATGCATTTGGTATCTTGCAAATTCCAAAAGTTCAAAATGTCAGAACTTTACCGATGAGATGCATAGCCAAAGAGCTAGATCTCAGCTGATATAATAGATGATAACCTGTGGGAAAGGTATAGGAAGTTGGGAAGAGGGAGCCATGAAAGAGTAAGGAAAGACTTTTTTTGGTTCCTTATACAGAAAACTCTGAAATATGGAATACTTTTTCCATTGTTTAAATCTGTTACTCACCACCTTCCCCTTTCCCTCAGCAAAGATCTTGTATGTTTTCCTTTTTACTAAATTTCCATATAAAACATGTATTAGGTGTGCTTTTTTCAGGGAGTAGAGGAAAGGATGGGCATAAATAATACATGCTTTTTCAAAAGTTACATGCTTATCAAAATATTAGGGAGCTAGGAACAGGGAAACCCAAGAAAGACAAAGAAATAGGATCCAGAAGATAGAAGTAGGAAACCTAATCCAAGATTTCCTAGTAGAAAAAGAAAGGGGAATCAAAGAGCAAAAACAGCAAAAGGAGAATGAGGTAATTTTTCTTTCCCCATGTCTAAGTTTTATTGTATCATATTATCTTTTTAAAATTATCTTTATTAGCAGCTAAAACACTATGACATTTTATTCCATATTGATTTATAATACTTTTCACATCATACTCCCTTAAATTTATACAGTCAAGTGTTTATCACTTAGTAACAGGGTGCACAATGCTGGACTTTTGTTAGAGGAACCATGAAGGTTTTTTTTCCCCCTGAAAACCTCTCTTGCTCTGTAATGGCAGCCAGCATAAGTAACTATTGCTGGTTATTGAGTTTAAGTGCGATAGTTTTTTAGGCTATACATGTACAATCATATTAAACATATTTCCACATTGCCATGTTGTTAATGAAGAATCAGAACAAAAGTGGGAAACCATGAGACAGGAAAGAGAAAGAGAGACAGAGACAGACAGAGAGAGAGAGAGAGACAGAGAGACAGAGACTAATATACTTTTATCTGCATTCAGACTCCATAGTTTTGCCTCCAGATGTGGATAGCATTTTCCATCATGAGTCTTTTAGTATTGTCATAGATCTTTGCATTGCTGAGAAAAGGAATACTGGTCAGCAAACAATGTTGCTGTTACTGTATACAATGTTCTCCTGGTTTTCCTCACTTCACTAAGCATCAGTTCATGTAAATCTTTCCAGGTTTTTCTGAAATCCTCCTGCTTATCATTTCTTGTAGAAAAATAGTACTCCATTACATTCATATATCACAATTTGTTCAGTCATTCCCCAATTGAGGGCATGCATTTAATTTCCAATTCTTTGCCACCACAAAAAGAACTGCTATAAATATTTTTATATATGTGGGTCCTTTTCCCTTTTCTGTGATCTCTTTGGGATACAAACCTAGGAGTGATATTGTTTGATCAAAGGGTGTATACAGTTTTATTGTCCTTTAGGCATGGTTCTGAATTGTTCTCCAAAATTGTTAGATCAGTTCACAACTCCACCAACAATGCATTAGTGTTTCAATTTTTACACATCTTCTCCAATATTTTAGCATTTTCCTGTTTTGTCATGTTGGTGAATCTGATAGGTATGATGTGGTATCTCATTGTTATTCTAATTTGCATTTCTCTAATAAATTGTAATTTGGAGCATTTTTTAGTATGACTATAGATAGCTTTGATTTCTTCATCTGAAAATTGCCTGTTTCTATCCTTTGGCCATTATCAATTGAGGAATTACTTGTATTCTTGTAAATTTGAGACAGTTCTCTATATATCTTAGAAATGAGGACTTTATTAGAGATACTGGCTGTAGAAATTATTTCCCAGCTTTCTACTTCCCTTCTAATGTTGGTTGCATTGGTTTTGTTTGTGCAAAAACTGATTAATTTAATGTAATCACAATTATCCATTTCTCATTTCATAATTTTCTCTATCTCTTGTTTGGTCATAAATGTCTTCCATTCTCCATAGGTTTGACAGGTAAATTATTCCTTGCTCTCCTAATTTGCTTACAGTATCATGTATAAATTGAGTAACCATTTTGACCTTATGTTGGTATACAGTGTAAGATGTTGGTGTAGGCCTAGTGTCTGCCATACCATTTTCCAGTTTTCGCAGCAGGTTTTGTCAAATAGTGATTTTTTTTTTTTTTTATCCTGGAAGCTGGTGACTTTGAGTTTAGTAGATTACAACAGTAACTGAATACTGTGTTCTGTGTACCCAACCTTTTCCACTCTATTTCTTAACCAGTACCAAGTAGTTGTGATGCTTCCTGCTTTATAATACAATTTTAGATCTGGTATGGCTTGGCCACATTCCCTCACATTTCTTTTCATTAATTCCCGTGATATTCTGGACCATTTGTTCTTCCAGATGAATTTTTATATTATTTTTTCTAGCTCTACAAAACATTTTTGGTACTTTGGTATGGCACTGAATAAGTACATTAATTTAGGTAGAACTGTCATTTTTATTATTTTAGCTCAGCATGGGCAACTGATATTTTTCCAGTTATTTAGATTTGACTTTACTTGAATGTAAAGTGTTTTGTAATTGTGTTCATATAGTTCCTGGGTTTGTCTTTGCAAGTAAATTCCTAAATGTTTTATATTGTCTACAGGAACTTTAAATGGAATTTCTCTTCCTATATCTTGCAGCTGGCCTTTGTTGGTAATATATAGAATGGGTGACGATTTATGTGTTTATTTTGTGTACTGCAACTTTAGCAAAGTTGCTAATTATTTCAAGTAGTTTTTTTAGTTGATTCTCTACATATACCATGCCATCATCTGCAAAGAGTCATAGCTTTGTTTCTTCTTTGCCTTTTGTAACTCCTTTTTCTTATTGCTAAAGCTAACATTCTTAATACAGCATTGAATAAGAATGGTGATAACTAACATCTTTCTTTCACTCCTGATTTTATTGGAAATGCTTCTAACTTATTCCCATTACATATAATGTTTGCTGATGGTTTTAGATAGATGCTATGTATCATTTTAAGGAAATCTCCATTTATTTGTATGCTCTCTAGTGTTTTTAATATACAGGGGTGTTGTATTTTGTCAAAAGCCTTTCCTGTATTGAGATACTCGTAATTTCTGTTAATTTTGTTAATGATATGGCCAGTTATGCTAATATCTTTCCTAATATTGAACTAGCCCTGCATTCTTGGTATAAATCCTACCTGGTCATAGTGTTTTATCCTCATAATAATTGCTGTAATCTCAATGCTAGTATTTTATTTAAAATTTTGGCATCTATATCCATTAGGGAAATTGGTCTATAATTTTCTTTCTCATTTTTGCTTTCCTTGATTTAGGTATCAGCACAATATTTTTATCATAAAAAGAATTTGTCAGTACTCCATTTTTACCTATTTTTCCAAACAATGTATTTAGTACTGGAATTAATTGTTTTTTAAATATATGGTAGAATTCACTTGTAAATCCATTTGGCCCTGGAGATTTTTTCTCAGGGAATTCATTAATGGTTGGTTCAATTTCTTTTTTCTGAAATGGGATTAAGTATTTTATTTTCTCTTCTGTTAATCTGGATAACTTAAATTTTTATTAATATTCATCCATTTTACTAAGATTATCTGATTTATTGGCTTAGAGTAGGGCAAAATAGCTGCTAATTATTGTTTTAATTTCCTCTTCATTGGTGGTGAATTCACCCTTTTCATTTTTGATACTGATAATTTGGTTTTCTTCTTTCTTTTTTAAGTAAAATTATCCTAAGGTTTATCTATTTTATTTGGGTTTCCCGGTCTTTTATTTATTATTTCAATAGTTTTCTTAGTTACAGTTTTACTGATCTCTCCTTTGGTTTTCAGAATTTCTAATTTGTTTTTTAATTGGGAATTTTTAATTTGTTCTTTTTCTAACTTTTTAGTTGTATGTCCAATTCATTAATCTCCTCTTTCTCTATTTTATTCATCTAAGCATTTAGAGATTTTTTAAAATCTCCTAAGAACCACTTTCACTGCATTCCATAAGTTTTGATATGTTGTGTCATTTACTGAAATTCCCTTAGATTAAGTTATTGATTGCTTCTATGATTAGTTGTTTGACTTACTCATTCTTTAGGATTAAAGTATTTCATTTCTAATCAATTTTACTCTATCTTTCCATGGCCCTTTAGTACATGTAATTTTTGTTGTAACATGATCTGCAAAGGATGCATTTAATATTTCTGCCTTTCTGCATTGGATTATGAATGTTTATGCCCTAATGCATGGTCAATTTTTGTGTAGGTGCCATGTACCACTGAGAGAAAGATATATTTCTTTCTATTTCTGCTCAGTTTTCTTCAAAAGTCTATCATATTTAACTTCTTTAAAATTCCATTCACCTCCTTAATTTCTTTCTTGTTTATTTTGTGGTTAGATTTATCTAGTTCTGAGAGGGGAAGGTTGAGTTCCCCACTAGTATATTTTTGCTGTCTGTTTCTTCATATAATATTTAGTATTGATATTACTTCATTGCCTGTGGTGCCTTTTAGCAGAATGTAGTTTTCTTCCTTATCTCTTAATTAGATCTATTTTTCCTTTTGCTTTGTCTGAAATCAGGATGGCTTCGCTTGCCTTTTTTTTTTTTACTTCAACTGAAGCAGAATATATTCTGCTTCATCCTTTCACCTTTATTCTGTGTGCATCTCTCTGATTCAAATGTGTTTCTTGTAAACAACATATTGTAGGTTTATGGTTTTTAATCCACTCTGCTATCCACTTCTGTATTAATGGAAGAGTTCATCCCATTCACATTTACAGTTAGGATTACTAACTTTGTCTTTCTCTCCCTCCTATTTTCCCTCTGTTTATCATTTTCTCTCTCTCCCTTTCCCTCCTCATTAGTGTTTTGATTCTGACCACCACTTCTCTCAATCTGCCCCCTCCCTTTTACTTCCCCTTTCCCCTCCTACTTCCTCTAGGGTAAGATAGATTTCTATACCCAACTGAGTGTGTATGTTATTCCCTCTTTGAGCCAAATCCAATGAGAGTAAGGTTCCCTCCTTCCCTTCTTTCCCTCTACTATAATAGGTCTTTGCACCTCTTCAATGACATGCTCTTTTTAATATATTTTGTACTTAGTCTCATTATGGTTGACATTGTGAAGTTCACATTCAAATTTGCATTCAAATTTGCATTTCAACCTTTAGTGCTATCAGCAATTATCATCTGCAATTTGCTTAACATCTAAGGCTATATTTAAAATATTTCAATAATTGTTTTTATCTTACTTGATCACTTTTCCTAATTGCTGATCTCTCCTCATAAATGAAGTATCTATTAAGAAACTTTTTACATGAAAAATATAAATGGAAGCCATAGAGGTACAATAGGAGAAGTTGAAATTTATATACTATTTTACACTCAATATTTCATTGATACAACATCCCTGAGAGAGAGGAAGTATAGATATTTTATTGTCACAAATTTAGAAATGGGTTAACTTAAGTACAAGTTAAATAACTTTTCCAGTGCCTCAAAGTAGAATCAAGATTAAACCTAAGCCATAGGATCATACATAGATTAAGAGGTTAAAGAAGAATAGGTCTTTTATGATGATTGCTTTATTTTTCAAATGAGGAAAGTGGAGCCCAGAGAAAGTAACTCACCTAATATTATCTGACAACCTGTCTTCAAGGTACAGGACTATTCAGATAATGTTTCTCTCTGACTTAATGCTTAACCTATAAATAATTACATGAATCAGTTCATTACCTTCTAACTCAAGTTTCTTAAGACAAGTTTTCCAATGACCCTTTAGAATCCACTTACATTGGGGCAGTGAATAGAGCACTGGCCCTGGAGTCAGGAGGACCTGAGTTCAAATTCAGCATCAGACACTTAACACATACTAGCTGTGTGACCTTTGGCAAGTCATTTAACCCCAATTACCCTGCCGAAAAAAGAATCCGCTTATACCTCTTGAATGTTGTGTTCTTTGATTCTATTTCCTTTTTTGACTTTTTGGAGAGGGAAGGAAATACTATGATCATGTTAATTGTATTACAAATGCAACATCAGATATAGTCAACAAGTAGTTTTATCATAAAAGACAAAACATTTCTAGTTATATTTGCAAATATTGCAGTGAACATAAAATTACATATAGCTCACAGTGAAACAATTGCCTTGTTAAAAAGGAACAGAAAAGATGTTAATTTACAAAGAACATATCACTTGATAATTCTATTCAGTATATAGATGCTAATATTTTAAAGACATGAAATTTATATGTAATTATAATTTATTCCTTAAAGATGCAAGACATTTATTTTGTGCTAAGGTTTTAAATTCTAATTCGTTTCTTCAAGTGCTGATATTATTCATGCTTTTTCTCTTAATGACATGTTCCTCAAGCACAATTAAGTATTGCACAAATACATCCAATTTTCTTGCCATAGCATTGTCAAAAATTATTCACAGACCATCTCTTTTGGCCCCTCTGTAAGGAAAGGGGAAGGAAAGATGAAAACTGTAAACATATACAGACATACATACATATACATATACACACAATCACACATACATGGATATACACATACATATGCACAGGCATATAAATGTGTGTGTGTGTGTGTGTGTGTGTGTGTGTGTGTGTGTGTGATAGCCATTAGGAGTGAAAACAATTCTGGATCTTAAGTTTATGTTTCGAAAAATTTACTTTCATGTCATAAAATCAATTGAAAGTTGGACTTCGTTTCTGCTCTCTCTCAAGCCTATCTTTACCATGTTATAAATATCATTTGAGATGCAAAGCTTATTTGTGTGGTAGGGGGTGGTCACTGGAGCACAGACTTACTTGCACTTATAGTCTCAAGCCTTGTATCATGCTTTATCCTGTGTTTCATGTTTTAAAAATAATTCGTATTGCTAATACAATATTTATATGGTGCCACTGGCTTTAGTGTCTTAGACTGATAAATTGTTCCAAAAATATACAGTTCCATATAACTCATTTTTCAGCAGTCAGTGTGTGTGTGTGTGTGTGTGTGTGTGTGTGTTATCCATTCCAATTTTCCTCTATTCTCATGAAATCCAATATAATATTGACCTCTAATGGTCTCTTCCAGTCCTATAATCTTCTGGTAATATAAAATATAATACAAAATACAGACACAGGAAAGCTCAGTAAGTTAAGGAGCAAATTGGAGACAGTATCAAATTAATATGAGTGAAGGAATTTTTTTAAAAAACTAATTCACTTTATAAAAATATATGTGGCCAAGGAAACTGTTAAGAAATATAATAAAAATCAATTTATGGCCTAGTTAGTCATCTCAGAAAGACCTTATTCAATGAGAATAATTCTAATTGACTCTTTAATTGCCAGTTCTCCACAAATAGAAAAGACACGTCAAGGGTCTTTGTGGCTACTTGGTAGATTTATATTTAAGTCTACATCTCTGACTGATTTATTATAAATTTAGTTATCAAATGAATGGTAGTCATTTTACTACTATACTCTATAAGTTTGGAACTTGTATACCATCTTCTACCAGCTTATTTCCAAATTTTCCTCTTCTGCATACATGTAACTACTTGGCAGAATTCTGAGACGTAAAATGAAAAGGGATCTAGTCTTTCATTGTAGGTCTCTAATGTAGATTTTTCATCTAATCATTAACAGCTTTGGTAGTCATCTTTTTTATTAACATTTTTTTAGATCTGATTAAAAGTTAATTTTAAATGTCATTTAAAATTAGATTTTTAATTGAATTAATTTAGATTAAAAATTAGATTAAAAATTTAAAATAGAAATAAAGGAATGTGCTATGCACAACTTACCATTAATTGTAAATTCAGTCCACATTCAACAAATTTTAGTTTCTCTTATTTAAAATACTATTTTCCCTTTGGGGGAAGAGAAAGGATGTCACTTATTGTCACTTATTTCCCTGCTCTTTTTTTATACAGTGTGAACTTTTTACTAGAAGGAAAAAACTATTTGACTTATTTCATGTAATTGTTAGTAAAGCTATAAGCTTATAAGAAATATTAGAGAAATCAGTTTGATAAGCAATTTTAAATCATTATAGGGAATGTAAATATTTCTAATTCATTTTATGGCCTGCTCATGTAGGACAGTGTTTGTTCTCATGACTTTTAACAACTCTTTGCTGGAATATTTCTTGGGGACTATATCTAATCTAGTTTAGGCACCCATAATGCTTAGCAGAAAGAGTTTTGGCTGACATTTAAAAAAATGTAAAGAATATACTTGCAGAGTGAATGGGTTGAGTTCAGTTGATCAAGAGGCAGGATTTCCTATTTCTTCATCCATTAATTTCCAAACAACAGTAAATCCCACATTAATAAGAGATCAGCTATTGCCTTTTTATTTTAGTCACATCTCTAAATGGAAGAGAAGAAGGAAACAGGCAGAACAGTGTAAGTGGCAGGTTATCATCATAAAGAACCTAATTAAATAAGATACAGAGAGTAAGGGCATATTCTTTGGGTCTGAGATGAGATCAGGTAAGGAAATGAAGACCTAATGCCTTTATCAGCTGTCTCTTTGGTGAAGGTAATCTTCAGTGACTATCTTTCTGCTAAAATTCTTTTATCCTTACTCAAACCAAGGTTATATTTTGTTCTTCCTACTTATCTTCCCTCCTTTACCCTTCTTTCTTTTAAATTCCTTATTTCTATCAAGACCCCCACAATCCTTCAAGCCTCCCAGGTTCATAGTTTAAATCACCCTCAAGTCATCCCTCTACCTCATCTCTCATATGTAATCCTTTAGGTCATTGGGTGTCCCTCCACAATATTTTTCCTTATAGTGTACTTCTTTCCCCTCACAGGACAATGACCCCAATTCAGGCCTTCATCCCATCTCAACCAGACCAATGTAATACACTCTTAATTGAAATCCATATGTCTAGTTTGTTCTCTCTCTAATTCATTCTCCATAAATCTGTCAAAATAATATGTCCAAAGCACAGGTAGACAATGTAATTTCCTTTCTTCAGAAGTTCCAGTGGCTCCCTTTTGACCATGGATAAAATATGAACTCCTCTATTTGTTTTTTGAGACACTTTATAATAAGACTTGTCTAGCTTTCCAAGCTTATTACACTTTACTCTCCTTCACATCTTCTACCTTTCAGCCATTATGTCCCACATGATGATCCCTTTACATGACATTCCACCTGCTATCTCACCTCCTTTGCACAAGTGATCACTGCTGCCTCTAATGCAATCCTTCTTCCCTTCCTCAGAAAATTCTTTAGCTTCCTTGAAAACTTAGTTCAAGTGCTACTTCCCACAAAAAACCCATCCTGATCCGCCCAGATGCTAGTGTCAGGAGTAAATCTGTGTGTGTTTATAAATATATATATATATATATATATATATATATATATATATATGTATATGTATATATATACATATATATATATGTGTGTGTGTGTGTGTGTGTGTGTATTATGTGTGTATTTGTATTTGTGTGTGCATGTAAACACTTTGGATATATCTTATATTTAATTTTCTACATATAGTCTGTTTCCCACAACAGAATATAAGCTCACTAAGGACAACCAACTGTTGTATCCCTAGCACATGCCTAGCACATAGTAAGCACATAGTAAATGTTTGTTGTATGGATGAATAACCATGATGCCCAATGGGGCTTCCCACAGATCACTTACCTTCCTTCACTTATTTTTCTTTACTTATGAAATAGAAATAGTTACTACCTTTGTAAATAAATTAGAGGTCACAAGGTTAAAGTAATGCAGAAATATTAAAATAAGATCCAACTGCTGGCAAACTTCCTAAAATTATTACAAATGCACCAAGAAAAATGGATCAAATTTTGCTCTGTCTTATATAAGACACTAATTCAATCCAGAATTACAAGGATGATAAAAGCAACTGTCAATCATGACTTATTCGCAGAGATTTAGAGAGAAGTCATTACCCTTTTGCATTATCATAGGCAATAAGTCAAAAACATTTTTTGTGTACCTGGTATGCCTAGAATTTTTTATTAGACTCTAAACAGTATACCTCCCCCCCGCAAAAAAATTAGAAAGTATAGCTTCTTTTTAGAAACGTATAGTCTAAGAGGGAATTATAAAAATATAAACATTAGCATTGAACACACACACAACTCATTTGAATAATAAAGAGAATTCACATTTATATCTCTTGAAAATTTACAGAACACTTTACTCAAGTTAAATTGGCACATTTAGATGGGACAGGTAGTAGTATGTCTACTTTACAAATGAGAAAACTAATCTGCCTATTGTCAGATATTGAATAAATAAGAATAGGAACAAGACTCCAAACTTAGATGTCAATACTTTGGATTCTTACCACTACACCATTCATCCTGAATTTATTTGAAATGCCCCCCCCCCCCAATTCACACCACCTTTTAAAAATGGTAAAATTGTTTCAGTGTCACTTTTATTATCTCCAAGCAAAATTTGCATAGAGGCTTACATACTTTTTTTTTCTATTCTTAAAAGCTGTGGTGGAACAGCTTGTTCACTCAGACTTTTTTCATTAACTTTCTTATGGGCAACATCTGCAGAATTAGTTTTGTCAGGCAGTTCAAGCAAAGCTTACTGACTTAAATGATCAGACCCACAATGTTCCAGTTTTAATCGCACAACAGATCTTGTTTGCTTCCAAGATACTATCATGATACAAAATCCATTTAGCCCAAGAAATGTTTACAAATTAGGAGACAAAAGTATATCATTTAGACAAGCCTCATTGCTATAAAAAAAAAATAGCTGGAAAACCCACACAGAAAATAGAACATTTCAAAGGCTTCCATTAATTCCTCAATTAGGAAATAAAACATGACAGGGAGCACATTTGGGGCACTTATATAATGAGATGAGCACTACTGGAATTATGTAGTCATTGGCTGAAGAATTCTATTGCTAATACATGTACCTGGAGTCAATGAACAAGAGAGATCCTCATCCATCATAAAGCATTAGGGGACTTCCACTAAACTAGCAATGTTTTAAGAATTCCAAATGCTATATCAGTGAAGTAATACAATCTGGGATAGAACTGAGTGTTGGCATCATCTAACAGGAAACTGGTGAGACAAAGAACAATTTATTTTTAAAATAGCTCACAATTCTCATTTATCATAGATAGATAGATGGATAGATAAACATATCTATTGCTTCAGTATTACCCTCCAATCTCCCATAGTCTCTCAAAATATTAACTCCTTCTTGTTCTTTGCCACCTAAATCCAGTTAGTCATCCTGTAAATCATACTTTATTCTCCCTCCACAAGGTTTATATTTGTCCTACTTCAATTCCTACTTGCCCTGGCTCTTATTTAGGCTTTTGTTACTCCTCATTTGAACTACTGTAATAGCCAGTAATAGATCTCCCAGTCTCTCCTCCTTCATTGCTTCCTAATCATTATTGCTGTATTAATACTACTAATTCATAGATCTGATCACATCGCTCTGTCTTGACTTAGATGAGAAATTGAAGTTCATTCTTCTCTCTCTACAGAGGACAAAGAGGTACCATCTCAGTTCAGCACTCCAACTGAAAGTAGAGATTAGCTGCTCAGGAAGCCTTGACCAGAGCCACCTGAATGTTGCCAGAAGCAACATCTGGCAGATAATGCAACCTTCCCCCACTCCCAGCCAAGGCCATATACCTAGCACAGGCCACGTGTCATGTAAAAAAAGATAGGAACAAATACAGGGGAAAAGATCAAGGAGACAACCGGAAGATAGAAATGGCTCTTCATTGTCAGAAGAACCAGTTATCCCTCTTATATGTGCCCTAGTCACAGATATTACCTAAGTATATCCCTTCCATGCTGCATCCTGGATACAGGTGTACACTTAATCACATATGGCCTCTCACAGGGGCCATCCACCCAGGTGACATGTGGCTTCTCTACATATGTAACCTCTATAATCCCCACTATTGGTTTGTACATTTGTGGGAGAGTGAAATCCCAAGTTCATAGGGAAATGATCTGTAGCTGCTTTTCTTACTATGCTAGGTCACTCAGTGCTTTACTTTAAATTAATTGGGTCTTCTACCTGACTCATAAAAGTAAACATCAGAGAAAACTTGGAAGCTATCATTTTTAAGCACATATGGATCCACTAAGTTTTCCTTAAAACTTAGATAATATAGGAAGACCCACATTAAAAAGAAAGAACCTCTAGTTGTTACATATTTAACACTTTAAATAATGTCTAGAAAGTATTGTCCTCACAACAACCCACTGAGGTAGAGAATGCTATTAGAAACTTACCAAATAGAAAACAGAAGTGGGTCTTTACAAATGTATTTGGATTTCAGATATCTTCCTTCAAAGATACATATTTCAATTCGGGGAAAGTTGAGAGAAAATTACAAAATGTATCAGTTGAACTTATTTGAATACACACAGTCCTGGTTTCTGAATTGAAAATATTGATAGATACAATTCCTATACAGTTATTTTACAGATAAAGAACCTTGTTGGAAATTTGTATTCTTAAGAAAGAAAAAAAATGAGTTCAGACTAAGCTTAGAACTTTTATAGTATAGAGTAGAATAGATTAGGTATACAATACACAGTAGTAAATGACCATAGTAATCCAGTGTTTTATAAACACAAAGATAGAAGATTTGGGGAAAATAATTCACCATATGACAAAAAATTGCTGGGGAAAATTGGAAAGCAGTTTGGCAGAAATTGAGTATAGACCAATATCTCATACCATATACCAAGATAAGGTCAAAATGAGTACATGATTTATATAACAAGCAAATTAGGAAAGCATGGAATACTTCACCTGTAAGATCTATGAATAAGGGAAGAATTATTTAACTAAAGAAGACACAGCATTACAGGATATAAAATGGATAATTTTGATTACATTAAATTAAAATGTTTTGCACAAATAAAACCAATGCAGCCAAGATTAGAAGGAAAGCAGGAAACAGAAGGGAGAGTAGGGAGGGAGAAGAGAAATTTCATGGCCAGTTTCTCTAATAAAGCATTCATCTCTCAAATATGTAGAGAACTAAGTCAAATTTATAAGAATACAAGTTATTTCCCAGAGATAAATCACCAAAGGATAGCAAAAGTACAGTTTTCAGCAGAAAAATCAGTTCAAAATGTGCTAAATTACTATTGGTTAGAGAAATTCAAATTAAAACAACTCAGAGGGACTTATGAGATGGTAAATATGACAAAAAGAAGATGAAAAATGTTTGAGAGAATGTGGAAAAATTGGGACACTAAATCACTCTTGGTAGAATTGTGAACTGATACAACCAATTTGGAACTTTGCCTGAAGTGCTCTTAAAATGTGTATATCCTTTGACTCAATAATACCACTACCATGTCTATATCTCAAAGAGGTCAAAGAAAAAAATGAAAAGATCCAATATATACAAATATATTTATAGCAGTTCTTTTAGTGGTTGTAAAGAATTAATCATTGAAGGGATACTCATCAATTGGGGAATGAATAATTAAGTTGTGATATGTGATTGTGATAGAATACTATTATGATATAAGACATGATGAGCAGGTAGTTTCAGAAAAACCTGGGAAGACTTATATGAATTGATATAAAATGAACTAAGCAGAGTCAGGAGATCATCGTACACAACAATACAATATTGTACAATGATTAACTCTGAATGATATTGCCATTCTCAGCAATACAATAACACGAGACAATTCTGAAGGACTTATGAAAAATGCTATTCACTTTCAGAAAAAGAAGTAATGGTGTCTGAGTGTCCAAAGATCAAAGCTTACTTTTTTTAACTTTATTTTTCTTGCACATTTTTCTTAATTTTTTTTTGTCTGTGGGTTTGGTTTGCATTTGGGGAAGGGGGCTGGCGACATAGCTAATATGGTAATGTTTTGCATGACTGTTGTAGCAGCAAGCACCCCAACATCCCCAGGGTGGCTGCCAACACAGGTTCTTAGATCTGCTTTTCTAAAGGAAAGCAACTCAAAATGGGTTAACAAGCTTACTTTAATCAATCAAACATATATCATTTACCTAGTCCAGAGGAAAAAGGTCAGCACCCCAAACTTCAAAGTATACAGAGAGAACTTACAAGACAGAGAAACAAACAGATCAAGCAGACAGGCTTCCAAACTGTCCAACCATTACATCAATACCAAATCACAGTTACCAGAGAGGGAAGCACCAACATCTGGGATTTCAAAGCCAGGAGGCTCAAGGGCTGCCCAGAGTCTTTTCTGGTCAAATCACACAATGCTTCTCAAAATAAACCCCAAAGCAAAGCCTCACATCAGGGTGTATATAGCCTTCTCCTGGATCAGAGAATGTCTCAACCCTCTTGACCCACTGCCCAATGACCACACAGCATCAAGGTGTGGGCATTCCTGAAAACCAAGCCTCATTCCACAGGCTCCATGTGACCACATTCAGCCTATTAGGGGGCAGAGTATATTTTCAAATTAAGGAAGATTATCAGAGTTCCTTAAGCCTATCAAAGGGGCAGGGAAGATCTTTAAATTTGCATTTCTATTACAACTGTACAGGTATAATCTATATCAAAGTGCTTACCTTCTCAAGGAGGGAAGGAGAGAGCAGGAACTTGGAACTCAAATATTATTTTTTTAAATGTTTAATTGTTTTTACATGTAATTGGTAAAAATAAAATAAAAACTTTCTTAAACAAAAAAAAAATTAAGAACTCTTAGAGTGCCCTTTTCTAAGCCTGACAAAGTTAATGTTTCTTAAGAGCATGAAATGTCCAGTGATCTCTTTTCCTTGATAAAGACAATCTTGATATCTTAATGGGCATGACAGCAAAACTATAAATATTATCTTCTCTTTTCCTTAAGTTACAAGATTAAGCTCCAAATGTGTAAGAAATAACCAAGAATTCTACCTGGCCAGGAGTAAATTTAGGGAAAAAAATATTTTTATTTCACATCATCATTTGGTGGGTGTTTTGGTCTCTATGCCCTTCTGAAGGAGAGTCAGGCACAGCACCATTAAGCTAGTTACAAAAGCCCTGTTATAATTCATCCAGATTCAAATTTCCCACCTTAAACCCCATTGACCAGAACTCTAGGGTTCACTAAATCCCACCCCTTGATTACATCTTCTCATTTCCACATTTCATTCACTCCCCCTCTTTTCTCATATACTTTACTCTTTATATTTTTACTTTATTTGTCTGCATCAGATAGCATGAGAGAGAAATTTTCAATTGCTAAGGGAATTGACAAAAGCTGTGAGTTTGAAGATACCCAGGATATCAATGATAAAAGTCCCATTATCTGGGACTGAGTCTGGATTTATGAACCTCATCCTCATCTTTTGTGAATGAGACCTGACCTGGAAGTTCGTTTGATATATAGGAAGAGGCCTTTTCAGCACAAAGAAAAGTAGCAGGTATGCTGAGTTTCAGGAACCAAGATTCCTCACTGCTCCTAAGAGCAGTTTTCTTATATTAGCCACCGGTATGGTTTCAAATCATGTTTCATATAATTTATATTTTTATTCATTTTCTGTGAAAACAAAATTCAATCATACCTTACAAAGGTTTACTATATGAATCTCTATACTTGAAGGCATCTATTATTAAGGTATGCATCCTCTTATGTCAGTGTACTCATTTGAAAAATGTATGTGCTCTCCAATCAGTTTAGAAATAGGCACGTTGCTTAGATGTCTTATTTACATAAAGGCATACCTCATCTTTATTGTACTTCACTTTATTGCACTTCGCAGATGTGTTTTGTTTTGTTTTCAAATTGAAGATTTGTGGTAACCCTGTGTCAAGCAAGTCTGTTGGTATCATTTTTCCAATAGCGCATGTTCACATCATGTCTCTGTGTCACATTTTGGTCATTCTTGCAATATTTCAAACTTTTTCATAATTGTTATGTCTATTATGGTGATCTGTCACCAGTGATCTTTGAAGTTACTATTGTAATTGCTTTGGGACACCACTAACTGAACTCATATAATATGGTGAACTTAATTGTTAAGTGCTGTGTGTTCTGACTGCTCCACTGACTGCCTATTTGTAATGCAAATGCAAATTTAAAGATATTCCCTGCCCCTAGCTTAAGTGCACCTGGAGCCTGTGGTGGGAGGCTTTTTTTTCAGGAAAGCCCACACCTTGATACTTTGTGATTGGGCAGTGGGTCCAGAAGGTTGTTACATTCTCGAGCCAGGAGAAGGCTATATAAACTCTGAGGAGAGGCTTTGATTTGGGGCTCACTTTGAGAAGTGTTGTGTGATTTGACCAGATGAGACTCTGGGAAGCCGTTGTTGAGAGCCCCCCGGCTTTGAAAACCCAGATGTTGATGCTTCCCTCTCTGGTAACTGTGATTTGGTATTGATATAATGGTTGGACAGTTTGGAAGCCTGTCTTTTTGATCTGTAAGTTCTGTAACTCTGAAGTTGGGGGTGCTGACCTTTTTCCCCTGAACTAGGTAATGTGTGTTTGTTTGATTAAAGTAAGCTTGTTAACCCATTTTGAGTTGCTTTCCTTTTGAAAAGCAAATCTAAGAACCTGTGTTGGCAGTCACCCTGGGGATGTTGGGGTGCTTGCTGCTACACTATTCCTGTCTCTTCCCCTCTTCTGGGGTCTCCTGATTCTCTGATACACAACAATATTGAAATCAAGCCAGATAATAACCCTAGAATGGTCTCTAAGTGTTCAAGTGAAAGAAAGAATCAATCCATACATCAAACTTCATTGTCTGATTTTTTTGAAATCACCACAGCCACCCCAACTTTCCACAATCACCACCCTGATCAATCAGCAGCCATCAACTTTGAGACGAGACCTTCTAACTTCAGAAAGATCACAACTTGCTGAAGGCTCAGATGATGGTTAGCATTTTTTTTGCCATAAAATATTTTTTAAATTAAAGTATATACTTTTTATACATAATACTATTTATTAAAGAATTAATAGATTACATTTATACCTTTGTCCCTAGCCCTTCATATTCATTAAATTCCTGAAAGAATAAGTATGAGAAGTAAAACAGAACTGAAAATCAATTAACCTAATGTAATTTAAAGTAATTTATAAAGGGAAGGGGCTTTTGAGCTAGGAAGAATTTGTCAAAAGCCAAAGGGCAAGCATACTATTTCCTGCCCATAGATGACAAACAATCTGAGAGGAGAGACTCTAATGAAGGCCAAAGGAAAAAAGTTTTTTCTTAAGATAAAGATCTTTGTCCTATTGAAGGGTTTATAATATGCCAGTTGAAAAAAGCCATGGGACAGAGTGACTTGCTTAGCCCAGACTGGCAGAAGCTGCTTAGCACCAGAGTGTCCTGTCTGGCCCATATCTGGCAACCACTAGCCAGAAGGAGAATGGTCTTCCTGTCCCTGACCAGCACTAACTGCTCACATCGTTGTCATGGTACAATAGCCACAAATCCTAGTGAGGAATGTGCATGACAACTGAGTGACCTGATCAAAGCAGCCCAGTAGTAGATGGGCCTATCTAGCCTAGTACACCAGACCCTATAAGGAACAAGCTGAGTTGTACCCCTTCTCCATTTGAAGTGATGGTCATTTAATATCAATTTAATAATCTCAATAAGATCCAGGCCCTGAACTAATCAAATAGAAGAGGAGCCTGGAGCTAACAGCTTCTTTGTGCTCTGAGTAAACGCAGAGAATACCTCTTCCTATGTCAACAAAGCCAGATAGAGCTGATTTCATGGCCATTAAGGACAGGACCCTTAACCTAAGACACTAACTTGAGTAATGGGATGTTTTCTTATCTTAATATCTGTTGGACATATACTATACTATGACATGTTAATAGTAAAGAAAACACAGATATCCTGGGTCATAATTTCAATTGACACTTTGTCAGCTCCCTTATTTTTATTATATTTGTCACCCATTCAATTAAGAAAATTCCTTTCTCATACAATGATTAAACATTTCTGGAGATCATAAATTTGAGTGACACAGACACCCTGAATTGGGATGGTTCTAAAATATATTTAAGCCTTCTCATTCTTTTGTTTAGGCAGTCAGATTCTACCTGGCTCCATAATGTATGTATTCAGCTAGCTTTAAGGGAATAAACAATATGGATTTACATACCACCTAGCCTGTTTGCCTCCTTTAACCAAACTTTCAGGTTGACAGGAGACTTCATTATCTCCCTATCCCATGTTTCAGCTACAAAAGCCAGCTGAGCTGAATGGCAGAGTCATTTATAGTAGCCTTCATGAAGATCACTCAGAGAAAGAAAGGCTAAGAAGTGCCTGTGTTTCCTGAGTAGAGGGTTACTTTGTCCAGATTGTAACCTATACCTGTTACTCATTGTAAAGCCATGCATGAGCAGCTTTCCAGAGGACTGCTGCTGTGAACAGCTTTCAAGGTTCTGATTACATAGTATAGTGAACACTCTTATTTATTCAGTAACAAATCAAAGCAAAGTGTTCACAGAAAATAAAGGTACAGCATTCACAATGTTCCAACTTATCACAGAAAAGCAAAATACAGCATTCACCATGTCACAACTCAACAATTTATTACTAAAATGGCTACATAGTTTTCAAAGTGGTCACATAGTTTTTAACAAAGTACATTCACTTAGTCAATCACAAAATCTTTAATTCAATGACAAAGTACAAAAGTCAAAGTTCTCCACCCCTAGCTCACAGTAAATCATAATCTCCTCGGTCAGTACACAGTATCCAAGTAAAGTCTTCTTTTAGCTTGACTTGAGGCTGGCTCTCAGCTTCCATGGTTCCTCTTCCATGGTTCCAGCTCCAACTGTCACCTGGGTTCAAAGGCAGAGAGCTCCCAGTTCCTTGTCCAGCTCCTTGTCCAGTTCTTTATCCAGTTCCCATTCCATATTGAGGCTCACAGTGTCCAGTCCACCTCAAGTTCTTCACAGCTCCTCTTTCTGAGAAGACAAAGCTTAACAGAGAAACAATAATATTCATATACATTGCTGGCACCATCATCAATTCACTATCTGCCTGTGAAATCAACTCAGACCCCACAAAAAAGGTCTGAGAACTCAACACAAATCATCAACATAGAAATCAACAAAGACCCACAAACAAGGTCCAAGAGGTCAGCACAAATTATCAGTAGAGTCCCAGGACCTCTAAAACCCTCCTCCTAGACTTTTATATATACAACCAGAAAATCCTCTTTCAGGGCTTCTAGTAAGGTCCCAGGGCTTCTGTACAAAGTATCACAAACATCAACACAGACAGAATGGACAGAGTGCTGGGATACCACAAGTTGTCTCCTTTACTCTGCCGCCACAAGAGTCCTCTTTTCAGTTCTTCCTTCTCTAACCTGGAAATTCTCCTTATATATGGTCAATAGCTCCTCCCCTTCCTGTTATAGGAGTTCATGAGTTCTAGGGCTCACAGGTTGTAGGGTTCACACGTTCTGTTTCTTAACAGACTTGATACAAGGCTCAAAAGAAACTTACACTGAAACAAGGTGTTAATTCAATAGCTAAAACAAGGTGTGAACTACATCTGTGCTTGCCATTACACTCACTGCCATAAAGATCCTAACCATTCTTCTCCCCACTCTGTACTCTGGCTATATTTGTGGGAAAGTGTGTTCTCAGAGTTGGATTCATAACTTCTGCTATTAAAGCAAGAAAGAACTGTTTTTGCTATGTCGTTAGAGTAAATATCTTTGCTAAAGTATTAACAGAGTCTGCCAGTTGATGACTAAAGGAACACAAAGCAGTAAGAGCTTGTGAGCTAGTATTTAGGAAGTTAGCCACCCACAAGACTATGACTAGAACTCTGGAGTAGTAATTCCTACCTCTCTTGAGTAATTTTTACTTAGGAACATAACACATCCATCCATGCATATATACATACACATGTGTGTGTGTGTGTATATATATATATATATATACACATACACATGTATAAGTGTATGTCTATTGTCAGTGGCTATGTGAGTGACTCCCCCAGGCTTTATATATGTGGGTGTGTGTATACATATGTACATATCAATTAATCATTATTAAGCCCTCATTATATGCCAAGCATTGTACTAAACACTGGGGATACAAAGAGAAGCAAATGATAGTCCTTGCTTTCAAGGAACACATAATCTAATGGGGGAGATAACATGCAAACAAGTATATATAAACAAGATATATTAATACTTAACAGAGTATATACATATACATATGTATATGTGTACATGTACATATACAGAAGGAAGGCACTAGAATTAAAAAGGATAGGGAAAGGCTTTCTATAAAAGATGGGATTTTAGTTGGAACTTAAAGAAAGCCAGGGAAGCTAGAAGGCAAAGTTGAGGAGGGAGAGCACTCAAGAGATGGAAGAGAGTAAGAGAAAATGCCTGGAGCTGAGACATGGAGTTTCTTGTTTGTGGAAGAGTCAGAAGGCCACTGTCATTGAATGGACAGAGAGAAAGGTATAAGAAGACTGGAAAGATAGAAGGAGAGTTGATTCTTAAGGGCTTTGAATGCCAAATAGAGCATTTTTTATTTCAGAAAGCAATAGGGAGCCACTGGAGTTTAAGTAGTGGTGACAATTTCATTAAAATTAACTCTTTCAGGAGTCTACAATAGTTACACCAAACATCGGTTTTTGTTTTTAATTGAGAAAGAATGAAATCATGGCCAAAACTATGAGCATATTTTTCTTATTGTATAATCTGAATGAGCCTCATGATGACTAAAGTGTAGTATGGTATAATAGAAAACTCTTGTGTTTGAAAACTTCAGTTTACAGTCCCATCACTAACTAGGTGAGTACAGATAAGTCATTCTGCCTATCTGACACTTAATACTTCTGTAACCATGGCCAAGTCCTAGAGTATCTCTGTGCTCCAGCTTCCTCCTTTGTCATTTCCTTCAACCAAAGAGTATTTGCTAAGTATCCACCAGTTGGTCTTTTCACTTTAAAACTATGGTGCTTTGAACTTCACCACAGCATGTGGCAATTATTGCCTTACTATTATTCTCCCTTTTTAAGATAAAAGAAAGCCTTCCTTTTTTTTTCTTAGTAGGCCAAGTGATTTTCATCTCCAACCACTTGAGAAAGTTGGATAAAATCCAACATATGAGTTTGCATGAAACAACCATTAAAACCAATTGAGATCTCAGTGGTTACCTCTAGGGAAAAAAATAAAAGTAAATAAAACCAACACCCAGGTTGCCACCAACTCTATTTTTATTTGTTATTATAGGAAATTAAATGGTTTGTCTTTGTACCCCTAATACCCTAGCATAATGCCTTGCACATGCTGGGTGTTAAATAAATATATTTAATTTAATTGAAATAAATAAATATGAATTGAGTTGAAATTAATGCCACTGCTGATACAAGAAGGCTCTGAAAAGCATCAAGTGCCCTGCACTGGGCAAATGCATGGCTTATCAAATGAAGGCTTTTCACTATGGCCTTGTAATGCCTTTCTCTTTGGTACCCGCTATATTGTAGAATTTGCTTCTAACCATTTAGAGATTACTTTATAGTTTTATTTAAAGTTAGGGCTGCATATTCCATTTTCAAATATATATTTGAGAATGGAATGGATTAAGTTGAAATCCATGTCTAAATCAAACATTAAAAAGTATGAAAGCAAACACAATCTCCAAAGCACAGCTGTACTCGCTCTTTCACAGAACAATTGCATTTATTACACACACAACAAAGAATTATTCCAAGCGTACCAGATAGATGCGTGTTAACATCAAAGACAGCTTAACCAAGGGAGGAAAACTATATATTCATAACATGGGAAGTGGTCTGGAGTGGAAGAAAAACAGAAATTTAGTTTTACTGGTATGTTCACAAACCATTTAGTTCCCTTATATTTAATTTATGGTCCTGTTCTGAGAACATAACATAACAAAACAAGGTATCTTCTAAATTGAGGAATTTTGAGTTGTGTTTATAGCTGCTGATTAAATCAAAGTCCCCAAATCTCCACAAAATTCATCTTGTCTTTCTTGAGGTACAATTTTCTAGCTGAGAAATTGAAAAAAAGGTGGGTTCCTCAGTGTAGAGCAGTACAATTTTGCAAGGACTAAAATTGCTCTTAAAACTGAAGATAAAAGGCCTTTAACAGAAAAATTGGGGTCAGAGCCTTTAGCACGTACCAGATAAATCCAGAATCAATTTAATATGTTCTATAGCAGCAGACTTTAAAAAAATAATTGATATTTGATCAATGATAGTGTGGGAAGCACAAAGGTTTTCAGGCAGTTGCAGCAGTAAATCAATATATAATAACTTTTTTAACTTATCTCGCATAACAAATGGCAACAAATGAAATGAGAACCATATGGTGAGGGTTAAAGGGGATGAGCAGGACATGAATTTTGTAATAAAAGAACCATATGCTGCCCTTAATGTCAGTGATGACTTTCTATTTCACCACAGATAATGACTATAAATTAGTATGGCACAGATGAGAGACTTGTTAAATCCTAGCAAATGTTTTTCAGTGGAGAATTTGATACTTTTCTGCAGAACTCAGTTCTTAAAAGTAGTCCTATTGTCTGTGCTGCATGGGGATTAATTCATTGGGTATTTATAGGGCAAAAAAAGTGTTACACTGAAGTCCTTTCAAAAAAATCACAATTAATGTTAGTATTCCTTAAAGCAGAAGGTGTCAAACATTCTTTCCTCATGCAGCCCACAACACTCCTGAGCCACATTAAATGTAAATTGGGAAATATGTCACAAAATAAAAATTAATAAGAGTAAAATAGATCATGCTAATGTGTGGTTTTCTAAGTTAACATGTAAGTAAGTATGGTTTAGGGGCCCCCTTTTCTATTTTAGTTTGATACCACTGTCTTAAAGGACTTAGATTTGTCATTATCTTCTCTGGGTTGTTTGAGATAGGTCATATACATGCATCTAAATCGATTTTGTAAATAGTGTGTTCTACTATGGCAAGGAAAAATAATAACTGGTATTTATAAAGGAAATTAAATCAATCATCCCATTTGACCCTCACTATAACCCTATGGAGTAAACTTAGCACTATGCCCATTTTCCAGAAAAGACCACTGAAGCTCAGAGTTTAAGAGACTTGACCAGATTACACAGTAATTGTCTGAGACATATCATAATTACTCCAAATCCAGATTCCATCCACTATGCCATGGCAGTGCTGCATCTATAACAACAGAGTATTTAAATATTTAAATACAATCTATTTTTTTCTTTATTAAAGTTTTTTGTCCATAACTTTGTTTAAAATTTTTCTCTAAATTTTCAAATGTGAAAAAGGTAAAAAAAAAAATGAAGTAATATAATAGAGATTAATCATTATAAATTTCAGAGCATTTAAATTGCTAATTATTTTTCTTTAATTTTACTTTTTAATAGTTATGACCCTATCTTTAGCAGTACTTGGGAAATTACAGAAGAATTCCCTGAAGGAATATAGAAACATTGGACTGAGGGGAAGCATAATAATCTGGTAGCTCTCTTATTTGCTCTTTTTCTATTTTCCTTCTCATTTTTTTCCTCTCTTGGCCTATCAATCAATACTTTTCTCCTTTTTTCTCTTCCATTCAAGCTTCTTTTTCCTCCTCTTGTGTACCTTTCTTTACTATTATTATCTCTATCATGCATTAATATAATGGCAAAATTTTTCTCTAAGTTCCCACCTAGTTCTACCATTTGTCTAAAATATGATTCTACTACTTTAAAATGTTTTATTGACACATTTTCCTTTTTTATTCACATCAATGTCACTTCCCACTGACACTCTCCACCACCCATACAATAGAAAGCAAAGCCCCTCCCCATAACAAATAAATAGCCAAACAAAAAAAACATCAATGCATCAGCCACATCTGAAAATATACACTACTAGTCTGTCACCTCTCTGACTAGAGGTAGGAGGGTCACTTCACTGTCAGACTTCTGAAGTCATGCTTGGTCACTGTATTGATCAAAGTTTTTCAGTCTTTCAGACTTGTTTTTCTTTGGATTATTGTGGTTCTCCCTTCTTATGAACAAAATATGTATCAGTAAGATTAACTGTAACTTCAAAATTTTACACCAAGTAAATATATATTAGAAAACACTCCTCATATTCTCCAAGTATGACAATAAGTGTTTTTATTTTCATCATATTTTATGCTATGTTCATTACCCCCACTTTCTCTTTAGAGTATAATTTAAACTTCTTGAAAGTTATATACATGACATAAAAATCAATGTTCTGAGTCTCTGATGCTTTCTAGCTCCTTATCAGGCATATTACCAAGCTTATTCACATTGCCCTTTGAAAAAGGATAGGATTCATTTGGGGGAGGTATTCAACACTTTGTATACTTATCCCCTCAGTGTGTTTTCATGATGAGACATTATAATTGAACCCCTCAGAAATCTGAGTTGAAAAGAGAGATAGCCTCCCAAGGTCACTGTTTGTTCAACTCTCAGCAGACATCTAACTCAGGCTGATGGAAAGAGATGTTCCCTGAGTATTAAGATGTAACTATGCACAAAGCTAAATATTTGTTTTATTGATATGCAATATATTTACATTTATTAAGGATTTGTAGGCTCCCTATTGACAAAGAGGGTTATAATCCATCTTTAAAACACAGGATGTTGTCTGCTTCTTCTCTGGCCTCTGCCAGTGCATAGCAATTCTGTACCTCTTTATACCAAAAGTGGCCTTGCTGGTTCTTCAATTAACAAAGCCTTTGACCTATTTTTGTTATTGTTGTTAGAAGACTCAGCTAACCTCTCTGCTGACATCTAATCTTACATTTCCAACTGTCTATTAGATATCTTGAATTAGATGACATCCAGTAGATTTCTTAAACTTATGTCCAAAATGGAACTTACTACCTTTCCCCACTACTATTAATCCCTCCCAAACTTTTCTATTAATAACAAGGATACCATCATCCTCCCTATCTGCCAGTTTCACCAAACCGTGGTGTCATATTTGACCCCTCATTATTTCTTACCCCTCATATCAAATCTATTTCAAAGGCCTATCAATTTCACCTTTGCAATAGTTCTTAAATATGGTGCTTTTTCTTCTGATATTGCCACCACCATGGCACAGACTCTCCTTTCCCCTCACCTAGACTACTGAAATATAATATTGGTTCATTTGCTTAGCACAAGTCTACCAATTCCAGTGGATGCTCCATTCAAAGGAGTTTTCCTAATCGAAAAGGTTGATCATGTCACTCTCACTAAATTAATTCTAATTTTTTCCTATCACCTCCAGGATAAAATATAGGTCAAAGTCTCCTCCTATCTTGTTGGTCTTCTTTTCTTTTCTCCATGCCATATACTCTTCAATCAAGTGACACTTTTGTTATTGTTGGCTTTGGGGTTTTTTTTGTTTTGTTTTTGTTTTCTAGGGGGCTGGGTTTTTTGTTTTCTTTTGCTATTCCTCAAATGAGGCAATCCATCCTAGCTCTGGGCATTTACTGGTTAGAATGGTCTCCCTTAGGGGCAGAGACAAGATGGCGGAGTAGAAACAGCTGGTCCAAGCCACTCTGCCCCCAGATTCCCCCCAAACTATGTAAAAGGGGACTCTGAACAACTTCTGGAGCCCCAGCACCCACAGAACGACACAGAGAAGCTAACCTCCCACTGAGGACAGCCCAGCAGCCCTGCAGGAAGGACCAGCTCAGTGGTCTGGGACCTGGCAGCGCGCAGCGCACAGAGCGCGGGGAGCTGAGCCAAGCCCAGGTCCACATGAGCCAAGGTTTTAGCCCCAGGGCAGCAGGGCCAGCAGCCAGCTGGAGGAAACCCAGAAGACCAGGAGCTGTGATGACTCCAGAATTATCAACATAGACATGCCTAGGACAAAGTAAGAGGTTAGTGTCCTATGGACTTTGGGACCAGTATTTGGGGAATGTGTCAGCTCCCTCCCCTGGGGGCTAGAAGCCACTGAGGAGAAATGCCATTTTGTAGTTTTCAGAGGCAGCTCCAGCTCCCGGCCTGCAAATTATAGGGAGATCCAGCGATCAGTCTTGGGGGGTAACTGCTCTTGCTTTAACCTCCCTGGATCTGGATTGTGATCTAGGGTGGAAGTCGTGGGTGAGTTTACAGCTTGCCAGAAACGGAAGTTGCCCCCCACACGTTCAGGAGGAAAATTCCTCTATCTGGCCATAAAGCCATAGTATGGCAACAAGCCCAAAAGTCAAGCAATTAAGTGGCAACATGCCAAGGCAAAGGAAACAGAAAAATGCAACCCTAGACTCCTATTTTGGAGGAATAGAGCGGGAAAAAGGACTGTGAGGTCAGAAGTCCTGCTCCAAAAGCCCAGGGGAAAACATGAGCGGGTTGCAGGCCATAGAGGACCTTAAGAAGGACTTTAAAAATCAAATAAGAGAAGTGGAGGAAAAATTGGAAAGAGAAATGAGAAGGATGCAGGAAAAGTATGAAATGAGGGTCAACAGCCTGACTGAGAAAAACAACACCTTAAAAAATAAACTAACTCAAATGGCAAAGGAGGCCCAAAAGGACAATGAGGAGAAGAATGCCTTAAAAAGTCAAATTTGCCAGATGGAAAAAGAATCTCAAAAGTTTGCTGAGGAGATTCATTCCTTCAGAGTTAGACTGGAGCAAATGGAAGCTAATGACTTTATGAGAAATCAAGATGCTGTTAAGCAGATCCAAACAAATGAAAGATTAGAAGGCAATGTGAAGTATCTCATGGGAAAAACCACTGACCTGGAAAATAGATCCAGGAGAGACAATTTAAAAATTATTGTACTACCTGAAAGCCATGATCAAAGAAAGAACCTAGAAATCACCCTTCGAGAAATTCTCAAGGAAAATTGCCCTGATGTTTTAGATCCAGAGGGCAAAATAGAGGTTGAAAGAATCGACTGATCACCTCCTGAAAAAGATCCCAAAAAGAAAACTCCCAGGAATATTATAGCCAGGTTCCAGAATCCCCAGATCAAGGAGAAAATACTACAAGCAGCCAGGAAGAAACAATTTCAATATTGTGGAAACACAATCAGTATAGCCCAGGACCTGGCAGCTTCTACACTGAGGGATGGAGGGGCATGGAATATGATATTCCAGAGGGCAAAAGAACTGGGAATGAACCCAAGGGTCACCTACCCAGCAAAACTGAGTATTTTGTTTCAGGGGAAAATATGGTCATTCAGTGGAATAGAGGACTTTCAAGCATTCTTGAGGAAAAAACCAGAATTGAATAGACAATTTTCCATCCAGAAACAAGAAGCAAGAGATGCCTGAGAAGGTAATCAGGGAAAAGAAATCAAAAGGAACTTATCAATGTTGAACTATTTACATTCCTATATGGAAAAGCAATAACTGACCGATGATATCTTTCTCACTATGAAGAAGGGTGGGTGGTCATATGAATAAAAATGTGAATATGTGTGTATATGGTTACAGTTATATATGGATAGAGGGCATAGGTTGAATTTGTTGGGAAGGGAGAATACTCAAGGGATGAAATTATGAGGTGAGAGAGGAAAGTGGCAAGAGGAGATGGGGAGAGACAGGGTAGCGTAAACTATCCCATGTAGAAGAAGCAAGGGGAAGTGGTTGCAAGGGAGGGGGAGAATAGGAAGGAAAAAAAGGCAAAACCACATTCTCATTGAGTTTGGTTCAGGGAGAGAATGACATACATACTAAATGGGATATCTCAACCTGCCGCAGGATAGGGGGAGGGGGGATGAGAGGAGGGATGATGGATGGGCGGGCATCCTTGGGGGGAAGGGAGGTTGGAAGTACTCACTATAGAAGAGGGACAGGATCATGTAGGGAATGGACCAGGTGGGGGGTGGGATGAGTGGGAGGGAATTATAAGCAGCCTTGTACAATATATCTACTATGATAATGTTTTGCATAGCTAGACATGTACAACATATACTGAATTACTTATCTTCCCAGAGGGAATGGGTGACAAGGGAGGAAGGAAATGGATCTGAAATTCGAGTTCTCAAAATTAAATGTTTTGAATATATATAAATACTATTATTAATACTCTTTTGCTTGTAATAGGGAGATAAGTTGTGCAGGCATTGGGACACAAAGATTCACCTTCCTCTAATGGAAAAGTCGATGGGGTTATTGGAGAAGGTATGGGAGAGAGCAGATTGGAGGAAGCAGTATCTTGTGGGACTGCTATTCTGGGAGGTTGGGTAGGGGAATAATGGGGGGAAAATGACTGTAACTCAAAATCTGGTGGAAATGTATGATGTAAAACAGAAGTTAATAAAGCATTTGTTTAAAAAAAAAAAGAATGGTCTCCCCCCTCATTTCTGCCTTCTGGCTTCCTTCAAGTTCCAGGTAAAATATGATCTTCTACATAAAGCCTTTCCCAAGCCCACTTAATTCTAGTGCCTTCCCCCTATTAATATAAACTCCCTGTTCATTATCATATGAATAATAAATTTTCCATTTATCATGTATATAGCTTGTTTACACATAATTCTTTCATGGGATTGTGATCTCTTCAAGGACAGGAATTATCTTTTGCTTTTCCTAACACTTCACATTGTTCCTAGAATATAGTGACCACTTAATAAAAGCTTATTGACTGACTAACATTTACTTCAATGATATGTAATTGTACTGGTTTGAGTATTTATATCAAAATATGTCAAATCCTTGACCCATAGAGGCAACTGGTGGTACAATGGATAGAGTGCTGGACCTAGAATCAGGAAGATCTGAGTTCAAATACAACCTCAAGCACTTACTAGCTGTTTGACCCTGGCCAAGTGACTTAACTTGTTTGCTTCAGTTTCCTCTGTAAAATGAGAATAGTAACACGTACTTCCTAGGATTGTTGTGAAGATCAAAAGAGATAATATTTGTAAAAAGTGTTGTTACAGTTCCTAACACATAATAGGTATTATATAAATGGTTATTCTCTTGCCCTCTCTTCTCTTCCCCTAGAGGAAAACAGGTCCAATGTATTTCAATCGCCTCTTGGAGAAAGAGGCTGTGATCCAAGATACTGTCAGAGAGTGAGCTTGAGGCCATAGCATGATGTGATCAGAACATATTACCCAAAAAGGTGAGAAACAAGGTCAAAATAAAATTCAAAATTAGGTGTCCAAAACTGGAGAAATTTGTAGGAGTTAGGGAAAACCTACTAGTAAAGAAGATCAAGAGGTGTGGATGTGGGAAGGGGGAAGGCGAGGATGATTTGCTGTAAGCAATGATTATTGACTAAAACAACATTCTTTTATGGCTGTATTATGCCAGCCACATTCTTACTTTTCTCCTTCTGTGTGAATGTTGGAAACACTGCAAATGGAGATTTTGCTTTGCCTTAGTAGATGATCTTCACGAATTCCTCAACCCAAAGGAATTCTAATTACTAAGTTCTCACAATGAATCATTAGTTAGGTTCTCCCTCAGAGGAAAGACATGTGGTTCATGTCTGGACCCATGCTCACAGTATTTTAAATTTGGAAAGATACCTACTCTACTGGCACAGCTTCTGAGACTCCAGGATGAATTTCTTTACCACAACGAGGCTTTGAAGTAAAATTTAAGTAAGAGAAATGATGGAGAGTTATAAAAAAAGATATAAAACAACTAACACCTGTATAATAAATTTTAAATTAATCAAAGTATCCCCCAAGTCCTATAAAGCAGAACAAAATATACTTCACATACCAAATTTTATTTTGTGATTCATCTAAGTGTATTGAAACTATGAGCATTGGGCAAGGGTTGAGAAAAGGCAAATTCAGCCTCAGTATAAGGCAAAATGTCCTAACCAATAGCACTATCCAAAAGTGAAATGAACCATCTCAGGAAACATAAGGCTCCCAGTCACTGGATTTCACCTTACACTTGACTATTACAATAGCTTCCTGGTGGGTCTGTCTGCCTCAAGTCATTTCCTACTCCAATTTGCCCTCCACTGAGCCACCAAAGTGATTTTCCTAAAGTACAGGTCCAATCATGTCACTTCTCTCTACTGAGTAAGCTCTCATGCCCCCTATCACCTCCAGTATCAAATAGAAAATCCTCTGGTGTTCAAAGCCCTTAATAACTGTTTCCCTTCTTCCCTCAGCCTTCCAGTCTTCTTATTCATCAATCATTTATTTACCTCCTAACTATTCCTCAAACAACACTCCATCTCTTAGTTCTAGGAATTTTTTTTTTCCTGTCTATCCCCTATTCCTGAATTCTCTCACACTTATCTCTACCTCCTGGCTTCTCTGGCTTCCTTCAAGTCCCATTTAAAATTATACTTTCTATCCCAACTCCTCTTAATTCTAGTGTTTTTGCTCTTTTAATAGCCCTATGTATTCTCTAGACAGTTTGTCTGTACATATCTGTTTGCTTGTTGTCTCCTCATTAGATTGTGAGCTCCTTAAAGTCGGGGACTTTCTTTTGCCTCTTTTTGTATTCCCAGAGCTTAGAACAGGTGATTAAGAAGAGTTTATTGTCTGACTGATTTACATAATCAAGCGAAATATTTTGTTTATATTGTAGAGAGTTATCTTGTTCATGTATGTGTTGGAATTTAAATTATCTGAAGTCTTATCCAGCTCTAAAATTTTGTGATCCATTAAAATGCATACAAATCAAGTGTTAAACATCATTAAGCACCTCCTAGACTTGAGTATCTGTGGTAGACATTGGGCATGAAAATACAATCAAACAAATAATTACAAGGAACTTACAATCCTACAGGGAAGGCAACAAGTATGCAAATAAGTATATTCAGAATAGATGCAAAGAAAATTAATACAAATAAATATAAAGAAGTTCACTACAGGTAGTTTGGGAAGGATAGCACTAAGCACATAACAAATACAACTCTATTTGAGCAGAAATATGACCTAACATTGTTTGTCTATAGTGAATAAATAACAATTTTACTTGACTTCTGAGGATTTAGGGTTTTCTGACTTAAATGTTCCAGGTCTCTTTAAAAGTTACCCAAGGAGGTATAAACAGATGTCTTAATTTTATCATCATAAGTTTCCTATAGTAAGCAAAAGAATTTGTAATGATTCCTGAAAATAAAATAAGCACTAAAAGTAACATATTTAATAAATTATTTGTTCTTGATGGCAATGATGGTTTTTATGATTTTCACACTAAAAACGATCTAAAGTAAAGCTAAACCAAATACCTTCCCCCTTTATTTACTCTTACTTCAGTTTGTTCAGTTAAAAATGTAAGTTACTAATAGATCATCAAACCAAAGAAATGCCACAAGGAAACTATGTTTTTAATTCATGATTTTTCATTTTTCACTGCCTTGGGAGTCAAGGTGACAGGCTGACAAAGCACTTCACACTTCAATGGAAAGGCATCAAAATAATTACAAAGTCATTAGAATGGATTTTTTAAAAGGAATTTCCCAACAATTTCACAGAATTCTTAGGACAGGCATGCCACAGTAGCCTGACTAGGTAACTTTTGTCTTCCTGTTGGAAAATCAATGAATGTGTAAAGGTTGGAAGAAATGAGAGTCATGACTCTTAAGGTTGCTGGGAATAATGAGTATGGGTCCAGAAATATAAAAGTAATGATATTGGGGACTGTATTTGGCTAATCCAGGTAGCACCTATGCCAGTGTACACTTAGGTAAGATGACATCTTTCAGAAGATAGAGGAAACATGTGGGGCCACTGCTACTCTGGACTTAATTATAATCCCAGACAAATGATTTGTTAGTGAATTGGAATATCCAAGGAAAGAAAGCAGGAAATAGTCACACAGATCCCCTATTCTGGAAAACAGATATGAAAGAGTTTAGAGGAATCATGGCCATAAGCTCTAAAAGGGATGAGTGGTCCTAAATATTGAAATTCTGACAAAATAATGTCAAGCTAAGCTGGTAAGGGAGAAAAGATGAAAATGTTTAAAGAAATCAATTTGGTTGCACAAGGAGTAGTCTAATGAGGTCAAACTGTAAAAGGATATACAAAGAAGAACAAGAACAATAGCTAGAAGAAATAAAGCAAAGAAAAAGAAAAGAAAGGGTATACAACCAAGAAAGAATGCAAAAGAGTAACCTGGAACCATAAGAATAGATTTAAGAAGGCTTAATTCCATTTTGAGCTAAGATGTAGGGAGACTGGCAAGTACAATAAGAAAAGGCTTCTTTAGAACAAAAACTTGGGTGGCACATAAGATAAGAAATCTAAAATTAAAGTCAGGAAGTCATATCTGACTCTTTGTGACCCTATTTGGGGTTTTCTTGGCAAAGCTACTAGAGTAGTTTGCCATTTTCTTCTCCAGCTCATTTTATAGATGAGTAAACTGAGGCAAACAGGGTTAAGTGACTTGCCCAAGGTCACATAGCAAGTTAGTGCGTAAGGCTGGGTTTGAACTCTGGAAGATAAGTCTACCTGACCCCAGGCTCAGCACTCTGCCTATTATGCTTCCTCAAATCTCATCTCAGACACTTCCTAGTAATATTGATGTGGATATAAAGGTGCCCTAAGGGTTAAAATAATATTAAGGGGGTGGCTAGGTGGCACAGTGAATAGAGCATCAACCCTGGAGTCAGGAAGACCTGAGTTCAAATCTGGCCTCAGACACTTAACACTAGCTGTGTGACCTTAGGCAAGTCACTTAACCCCAACTCCCCTGCCTTCCCCCCTCCAAAAAGCAATAATAATAATATTAAGGGTTGCTTTTTTAGTACCTTGAGAGGCCCTCCTGAGCCTGAGAGCATCCTAAAGTAAACTTATCCCTTATCTGGGACAATAAAACTTCCTTGTCACATCCCCATCATGGGTCATAAAATTTTCCATCTCCCTTATCCTGTGTCATTCATCTTCCTTATCCTGTCCCTAAATCTCCAACCCCCATTAGAAGCCCTAAAATAATGTCATCATCCTACAGGCTGTGTAGCTTCCTGGCTATATAAGTCTGGTCCTTGTCCTATATCAATGCCTTTGTTTAGCTCCTTACTAAGTCTTGGGCCCACATGTGTTTGCGTTAATAAAGCTCCATTTGGTTAAAGAGAAGGTCTGATTGAATTGTTTCAAAATCTGAACCAGCTCTCCCAAATCTGACCCTCAACCGTATGACCATAGGTAGCCACTTAAACTCTTAGCCTCAGTTTCTTCATATGCAAAATGGGAATAATATTAGCACCTACCTTGCAGGGTTGGGTTTTGGGGGGATTTTGTTTTCTTTTCTTTTTTTAAGGATCTAATTAGATTACAGGTACAGAGCTTTGCAGAACTTAACACTATATAAATGCCAGTGTGAGAAATATTGGCAGTTTGGTTTCCACAGATTCTACAGGAACAATGGGTGTTTCAAAAGAGATCCTGCACAAGACGTGCAGGAAAGAGGGGCCTGAGGTAGGCTGACTTAGACCAGTTGGGGGATGGTCACCAACTTTTCATTAACATGCATGCTTAATGGGCAGGTCAGGAAAGTTGTAACCTAGAAGAGCTGAAGCCAATCCCAGTTTTGAAAGGAGGAACATGGCAGGAAATTCAAATGAAAAGAACATAAAAGGGCTTGCCTTTGTCTGATCCTTTGTAGTCTTTTTCAGGAGGCTGCCCATTTATTCATTACAGGATAAATGCAAAATAAAGAAAATGAAAACTTTTCCAGATCTCCAACAGGCATGGTTTATTCCTAAACAGAGCACAGATTTCATTTATAACACCAGCTACTATGAAGTAAGAAAAAGAAGCTTGGAACCATTGCTGGAGGCAGAGGCAATATTAAAAGATAACACAGAAAGCAAAGCTGAAGTACTTAATTCCTAGTTTCATTTTTTTTCTCTCAAGGAAACTATAAAACTATTCAAACTATAAATTGTAAAATAAACATAGAAGAAGAATCTAAGAAAGATCAATGAAAAGTTGACTACATGTGTTCATATTTCTAAATCCAGACAAATTACTTTCCAAGGTCATGTAAAAGAAAATGTAGATATGATCAATTAACTGATGCAAGTAGTCTTTGAAACACAATTGGGGATGAAAAAGTGTTAGAAATTTAGATATTGATGAATATACCAGTTTTCAAGAAAGGGAAGAGAAACTATCTATTATTAGAGAAAAAGTTGATTAGTGGTAATTAGTGGCTCCCAACAGAGGAATAGATATGAAGACAGTTAAAGTCAACCTGATGTGAATTAAAGAGCTATGATGTCTTCTCAGGACATAAATACAAGACAAAAAAAGAGCCCCACTAAGGCTTGTTAATCTAATTATCATTTAAAATCTATTATCAAATTCTAGTGATTTGCATGGCAACAAAAAATAATACAACTGAGAACCTGGAAAATATAAGATTTGTGATCTATCCTCAGCCAGAAAAATAAAGATATTATGGGACAGATATATTTTCAGACTTCTACCAATGGAAGGTTGGAGTCTCAGAGGAGAAAGAAAGATTTGGAAAGTGAGCAGCTGATTAAAAAGATGTTGTCTGAAAATGGTAATTGAATCTCTAAATGCTAGCTTAACAACTGATTACCAAGATGTAGCATATTGAATGAAAGACAGGTGTGGAAATGCTGGGCACATTTGGGTCAAGTAGGCACCCCATCTTAAAATTTATCTTATGGGAAAGGAAAGCTAGGAAGAGTCTGGCATGCACCTTATATTTTGCTGGGGCAAATTTCAAAAGGATAGGGGGGATCCCATCAACTAAAATTCTGTAGGGGAAATTAATCCAAGCTTCAAAAGAAATGAAATGCTCTCAAGAATGAAATTTTAACACCAAAAGAGGAAAATAATTCAGGTGAGGAATAAAAATGGGAGTCATCTAGAGAGATAGATGTCAATGGACAGAAAACTCATCAAGCAATTTAGATTTTACAATACATTTATAGAAGATAAAAGCAAGAGCAAATAATAGAAGATAAATACAAAAGCATGGCATTGTTCTATAAGAATAGTGTCAGGAATGATAAAGGTCAGAATCATTGAAGTTAGAGTAGAAAGATGAGGAAAATTAAGAGAAATGGAAACTTGTGTGTGCATATGTTTAAAATATATTAGGGAAAGAAGAAAATATAAAGAATAGTAGCACTACTCATGATAGATGAGATGACAGTAAATGATGACAGAGGAAAGGAAGGTCTGCTCATTTGTAAAATTTTGATTGTTTTTTCTGTCAAAGACATGGCATTTGGACCATAAAGTAGAAAAATATTAATAAGATGTTTAGGTCCTTCTCCATAGAGGTAGGTAATTAACAAAAGAAAACCTTCGTATATTAAAATAGCTATAGTAATATGTTTTGTGGTAGCAAAGAACTATAAGCAATGTAGATGTCCAATGTGTGGGGCATAGCTAAGCAAATTGTGATATATGAATGTAATGGAATATGACTGTGTTGTAAGAAAGGATGAAAATAAGAAGCTTGCGAACTCATATGAATTGCTGCAAAGTGAAGTAGACAAAGTCAAGAACAATTACACAATTGCCACAACAAAGTAAATGGAAAGAATTACAACTACAAAACAATCAAAATTATGTTGTGAAATTATAAAGAGCAAACTAGAAGATACCTTCCCTTACCCTTTTACAGAAAAGTGGACCATGGAGGTGGACCATTGCTTCTTTTTTGATGTATTGAATGGCTTTGCCAAATACTTTTTTCCCTTCTTTGTCCTTTTTTTTCTTTAAAAAATATTTATTATAAGGTATCACATTCTGAGAGGAGAGGTGAAAGGTAAAGGAAAAAATCTAGGCAATGTAAAAAAAATATGTTAATAGATGTCTATTTTTAATAAAGTTTATACCAAATACAAATAAGGAGACACACACACATTTACCTATATGATGTGTATATATGCATATGAGTATTTTTTTTCGGAACAGACTACTAGTATAAGGCACTCCCGGTGAGGAAACTTCCTCTACCAATACTAAACAGTGACTGGTCTTAGAGAGATGCCTGAGTGGGCACTGAAAAGTGAAGAGACTTGTCCATAGTCATACAACTAATATTTGACAGAAATGGGACTTGAACCAAACCTGAATGAAGTGTTAGATGGCTAATTTCATTAGTTATACTACGGAAAGTAGAATCCAAAATGCATAGTAATTTTGCCTCTTTATAAATTGTACAGCATTGGTTCATAGGAGCTAATAGGTGGATCTCACTTATTTTTATGTAGTACTCTATAATGAAGTTATTTTATTTTTGCTGTTATTAATTTATCTTTCATTGATGTTTAGTTTAATCAGATGACTGATTAATATGTTGTATCTGGATTTCTAGAAGGGCCTTATTAAAAACTTAAGAGACATAGAACCAATTGAGCACTTATATTGATGTTGAGATAGATATATTTAACTAGCTATGAAATATTTATATGGATAGCAAGAAATATTGTTGCAATGAATATAAATGGTAGAACATATTGTTGGAAGGACCTTAAGGGAATTTTTATGCTTCTTACTATTTACCTATGATTCTATTTTATCCTGGGTTACAAAGTTTCTTCTAGATCAAAAATGTACCAAGGATGAAAATTAATTGCCACAGTTCAACCTTGGTATCAGTGCCTTACAAAACACTTTATGACCCCTATCAATATTGAATTTCCATTGCTTTTAAGATGTCTTTACTTCTTGTGATCTGTATTGTTTTTAAGTATTGCTCTGGATTCTTTGCTTTTATCTTAATTCTTCAAAGTTCGTACTATATGCTTATTTGCTACAAAATTTGAATGAATCTAGGACCAAGGCAATTTTTCCCTTGTTTCTTTTGTTAAAAATGTTCTATTCATTTTTTTCTTCTTATGTATTAATGAGGGTGGGGTTTTTTTGCTTTTTTTTTTGGAGGTGGGAAGGTAGGGCAATTGGAGTTAAGTGATTTGCCCAAGGTTACACAGCTAGTTTTTGTGTTGTGTCTGAGGCTGGATTTGAACTCAGGTCCTCCTGACTCCAGGGCCAGTGTTCTATTCACTACACCACCTAACCACCCCTATTAATAAGTTTTTAACATTCAGTTTTTAAAATTTTGAGTTCCAAATTCTCTATATCTCTCCTGCCCTCTACTTGAGAAAGCAAGCAACTTGATATAGTTATACATGTACAGTAATGTGAAACATATTTCTATATTAGCCATGTTGCAAAAGAAAATACAGACCAAAATAACAACAAAAATTAAGAAAGTAACAAAAAATGTATACTTCAATCTTCATTCAAATACTAGGAGTTATTTCTCTGGAGGCAGATAGCATTTTTCATCATAAGTCCTTTGAAATTGTTTTCAAACATTGTGTTGCTGAGAATAGCTAAGTAATTCACAATTGATCATATTTACAATATTGTCATACTCTGTACAATGTTCTCCTAGTTCTGCTCACTTTACTTTGCATCAGCTCATATAAGTATTCCCGGGTTTTTCTTGAAGCATCCCACTCATCATTTCTTATAGCACAATAGGATTCTATTAAAATAACCTACCACAACTTATTCAACCATGTCCCAGTTAATGGATATACCCTCAATTTCCAATTCTTTGCAACCACAAAAAGAGTTACTATAAATATTTTTATACATATAGTTCTACCTTTTAAAAAAATCTTTTTGAAATAAAGACCTAGTAGTGTTATTGCTGAGTCAAAGAATTATCCACAGTTTTACAGCCCTTTAGGCAGAGTTCCAAATTCCTTTCCAGAATGGTTAGATCAGTTCACAACTCCATGAACAGAGAATTAGTGTTCTAATTTTTCCACATTGTCTCTGACATTTGTCATTTTCCTTTTCTATCATATTAGCCAATCTGATAGGTGTGAGGTGGCATCTCAGAGTTGTTTTAATTTATAATTCTCTAATCAACAGTACTTTTATTCATATGATTATAGATGGTTTTGATTTCTTCTAAAAACAGCATGTTCATATCTTTTGACCATTTAGCAATTGGGAATGACTCATTTTTTTTTACTGGATTGTTTAGTGAATTCACATTTAAATTTCTGAAAGTTAGGATCATGTTTCCCTCTATTTGTTTCTTTATTTTTTTTTTTTTGGAGGGGGAAGGTAGGGCAATTGGGGTTAAGTGAATTGCTCAAGGTCACACAGCTAGTTTTTTTTTTGTTAGGTGTCCAAGGCCAGATTTGGACTCAGGTCCTCCTGACTTCAGAGCTGGTGCTCTATTCACTACACCACCTAGCTGCCCCATGACTCATTTTTTTTTTCTTCTTGGAGGGGGTAGGAAAGGGCAATTGGGGTTAAGTGACTTTCCCAAGGTCACACAGCTAGTTTTTGTGTTAAGTGTCTGAGGCTGGATTTGAACTCAGGTCTTCCTGACTCCAGGGCCAGTGCTCTGTTCACTGTATCATCTAGCCACCTTGATGACTCATATTTTTAATAAATTTGACACCTTCCTCTATATATTTGAAAAATGAGGCCTTTATCAGAGAAACTTACTACAATTATCCCCCAGTTTTATGCTTTTCCTTCTAATCTTGGCTGCATTCATTTTGTTTCTTCAAAAACTGTTTAATTTAATGTAATCAAAATTATCAATTTTACGTCTCATAATGCTCTCTATTTTTTGTTTGGTCAGAAATTCTTATCTTATCCATAGATATGACATGCAAAATTTTCTATTCTCCCTAAATTTGCTTTTGATATCATTCTTTACATCTAAATCAGGCAATTATTTTGACCTTTTTTGACACACAGTATGAGATGTGTTCTATACCTAGTATCTGCCAAACTGCTTTCCATTTTCCCCAATAATTTTTGTTGAATTGTGAGTTCCTGTCACAAAAGTGGATCAAAGCAATCTTAACAAATTGCAGCATAATTATCATTTTCCACTTTGAAAATGAAGCACAGATATCCCTTGGGCCCATGAATACAGAAAAATTCTTGACATAGTTTCAGGGTGTTGGGTTATAATAGAAAGCAATTGTTTCAAATACTGACTGACTCTATTAACCTTTATGTGATAACCATGCCCTCATGACATCAGTGTTGTTTTTAAAATGTATGTCTTGGAAAATTCAATGCTTACTGAAGCCTGAGAGACTCAAAGATACATTCACTCCAAGGTCTCCAGAATGACTCTCTGGGAAAGATATTTTTATTGCTATGTCTTACCTCAGAGTTTGTACAATTTACTATTAGAATTACTAAATGTAAGACACTCATGGAAGAAGCTATCTCATTAAGAAATTCTCATTTTGGTGAAAAAATGATGTGCATGTTCATCTGCAATTTAAAATTGCCCCAGTGTGATCAAGACATATGTCAATTATATATGCTTTATAAACACGTGCTGTTTTGGGTGCAATTACATAAGAACATAAGTTGCTGGATACAATCCTGCAAGACATTATTATTAAAACGATACAATAGACTGACCATAAATTTGGCTTCATTTGACCCACATTTCTTGGTTTTTGGTGGGGATTTTTTTGCTAAAATTATACTAAAGTCTATAAGATAGCTTTCTCTAGTATTCTAAAATATAGTACATATATACTGTATCATAGTATTATATTATATATATAATAGCAATATAACATACCATACTATAAATTCTATAATATAGTATATAACATACTAAATGCTATGATGATGATGATGATGTTGATGATGTCCTTAAGGCTTGCAAAGCTCTTTAAAAATATTTCATGGTGGGGTAGCTAGGTGGCACAGTAAGTAGAGCACCGGCCCTGGAGTCAGAAGGACCTAAGTTCAGTTCCAGCCTCAGACATTTAACACACACAGACAAAAACCTAGCCGTGTGACCTTGGGCATGTTCCTTAACCCCAATTGCCCTCCAAAAAGCAAAAACAAAAAAAAATATTTCATGGTCCTTAAAACAACCCTTACAAGTAGGTACTATCATTATCGTCCTTTTATAGATATGGAAAATGAGATAAACAGAGATTGAGTAGCCCAGGGACACATAGCTGGTTAGTATCTAAGCAGGACTTTAACTTAGAACTTCTTGACTCTAGGACCATGATTTTATCCATTGTACCATCTTGCTACTTCTAGGCCACATGTCAGCATCTGGAAATTATGCATTACAAACCATGCAAAAGATGAGACATAAGCAAGATAAAAATAATAGATAAGATAGATGTGTACATAATTAGATACATACATATGAGACATTATTTATTAAGTAATACCAGGCACTGTGCTAAATTCTAAGGATAAAACTTGAAAAGAACAAGATAGTCCCTATTCTGAAGTACCTTACATTATAAAGGGGAAGATATCAAACACAGGAGTGCTTGACAGGAGAGAGGAAGGAAAGATACCTGACTGGGGGCAATGTGTCAGGTAAGGAAAAGGAGTTGGAATTTAAAGTCAAGAATTAACTACAGTCAATAAGTCAAAATCAAATACATGATGATAAAGGGATCTGGCATTTTGAGAAGAAAAATCTGATACCTAGTTTGATAATTTTATAAGGTGAGCTTTAAGAAAGTGGAGGTGACCAAAAATCCTCAGGCTGGGAAGGACAATACTATGTAATGGAAGAAGACTTTATAGACTCTATAAATAGAAATTAATTGTGACAGGATGATTCCATAATTTTAGATGAAGGTGGACAAGACCAGCTGTTCATTCTGTCTTCTATATCAATTTAATATGGAAGCTAAAATACCCAAACATATGAGGGAACTTCAGGGATATGATAATAAATAACTCAAAAAAGCTAAAGAAGTTGAAATGAATAACAATTGAGTTTATCATCAGAGGAGGGAAAAAGCCAAATTTTATTTTTTTAAGTGTTTTCTAAGCAAGGAAAGTTGAATAAATGAGCTTGGCTTGACAGTACTCACAAAAATTTGATATCACTGCAAATGCTTTCTGGAAATCATAAATAAATTTTGAATTAAAACCAAATACAATTTCTTCACACTAATAGGAAAAGATTTGGCATAACCAATTATGATCAAGGAGTAAAATTAGTTAAGAAATCCAATTCCAGGAAGCATGAAGTGAAATGTTTATATGAAAAATGGCACAATTTTTTAAAGTTAGCCTTTTATTTTCATATACTGTGTTTTTAGTTGAAGAGGTAGGTGCTTTTTATTATAAATGTATGACTACCACTTAGGCTGTTACAATTTGGAAAACTCCAAATGAATTTAAGGACTTATTTTGTTAGAACCTTCGAAACATTATCCTTTGGTCAAATTTAAATTAAATATTCATCAAAAGCTCCTGAAATTCAGGAGAAGAAAAGGCACAGATAACTTTTTAAATGAAACAAATTAATAGATAATGATTAAGAGTGTGATTTGGGGCGGAGCCAAGATGGTGGAGTAGAAACAGCTCATCCAAGCCACTCTGCCCCCAGACTACCTCCAAACTATGTAAAAGTGGACTCTGAACAACTTCTGGAGCCCCAGCACCCACAGAACTACACAGGGAAGCTAACCTCCCGCTGAGGACAGCCCAGCAGCCCTGCAGGAAGGACCAGCGCAGTGGTCTTGGAGCCAGCAGCGCTCAGAGCGTGGTAGCCAAGCCAAGTGGAGCCCAGGTCCACGTGAACCGAGGTTTTAGCCCCAGGGCGACAGGGCCAGCAGCCAGCTGGAGGAACCCCAGAACACCAGCAGCTGTGGCGACTCCAGAATTATCAACATAGACATGCCTAGGACAAAGTAAGAGGTTAGTGTCCTATGGACTTTGGGACTTGTATTTGGGGGAATGCATCGGCTTCCTCCCCTGGGGGCTAGAAGCCGCTGAGGAGACATGCCATTTTGTAGTTTTCAGAGGCAGCTCCAGCTCTTGGCCTGCAATTAATTGTAGGGAGATCCAGCGATCAGTCTTGGGGGGGTAATCGTTCTTGCTTTAACCTCCCTGGATCTGGATTGTGATCTAGGGTGCAAGTCGTAGGTGGGTTTACAGCTTCCCAGAAACTCAAGCTGCCCCCCACATGTTCGGGATGAAAATTCCTCTATCTGCCCTTAAAGCCATAGTGTAGCAACAAGCCCAAAAGTCAAGCAATTAAGTGGCAACATGCCAAGGCAAAGGAAACAGAAAAATGCAACCCTAGACTCTTATTTTGGGGGCATAGAGCGGGAAAAGGACTGTGAGGTCAGAAGTCCTGCTCCAAAAGCCCCAGGGGAAAACATGAGCGGGTTGCAGGCCATAGAGACCTTAAGAAGGACTTTAAAAATCAAATAAGAGAAGTGGAGGAAAAATTAGAAAGAGAAATGAGAAGGATGCAGGAAAAGTATGAAATGAGGGTCAACAGCCTGACTGAGGAAAGCAACACCTTAAAAAATAGACTAACTCAAATGGCAAAGGAGGCCCAAAAGGGCAATGAGGAGAAGAATGCCTTAAAGTCGAATTTGCCAGATGGAAAAAGAATCTCAAAAGTTCACTGAGGAGATTCATTCCTTCAGAGTTAGACTGGAGCAAATGGAAGCTAATGACTTTATGACAAATCAAGATGCTGGTAAGCAGATCCAAACAAATGAAAGATTAGAAGGCAATGTGAAATATCTCATGGGGAAAACCACTGACCTGGACAATAGATCCAGGAGAGACAATTTAAAAATTATTGGACTACCTGAAAGCCATGATCAAAGGAAGAACCTAGAAATCACCCTTCAAGAAATTCTCAAGGAAAACTGCCCTGATGTTTTAGATCCAGAGGGCAAAATAGAGGTTGAAAGAATCCACCGATCACCTCCTGAAAAAGATCCCAAAAAGAAAACTCCCAGAAATATTATAGCCAGGTTCCAGAATCCCAAGATCAAGGAGAAAATACTACAAGCAGCCAGGAAGAAACAATTTCAATATTGTGGAAACACAATCAAAATAGCCCAGGACCTGGCAGCTTCTACACTGAGGGATCGAAGGGCATGGAATATGATATTCCAGAGGGCAAAAGAACTGGGAATGAACCAAAGGGTCACCTACCCAGCAAAACTGAGTATTTTGTTTCAGGGGAAAATATGGTCATTCAGTGGAATAGAGGACTTTCCAGCATTCTTGAGGAAAAAACCAGAATTGAATAGAAAATTTGACATCCAGACACAAGAAGCAAGAGATGCCTGAGAAGGTAATCAGGGAAAAGAAATCAAAAGGAACTTATCAAAGTTGAACTATTTACATTCCTATATGGAAAAACAATAACTGTGACTGATGATATATTTCTCACTATGAAAATAATGGAAGAAGGGTGTGTGGTCATATGAATACATATGTGAATGTGTGTGTATATGGGTAGAGGGCATAGGTTGAATTTGTTGGGAAAGGAGAATACTCAAGGGATGAAATTATGAGGTGAGAGAGGAAAGTGGCAAGAGGAGATGGGGAAAGACAGGGTAGGGTAAACTATCTGTAGCAGCAAGCACCCCAATATCCCCAGGGTAGCTGCCAGTATAGGTTCTTAAATCTGCTCTTCAAAAGGAAAGCAACTCAAATTGGGTTAACAAGCTTACTTTAATCAAACAAACACATATTACCTAGCTCAGGGGGAAAAGGTCAGCACCCCGAACTTCAGAGTTACAGAACTTACAGATCAGACATGCTTCCAAACTGTCCCAACATTACATGCATCAATACCAAATCACAGTTACCAGAGAGGGAAGCATCAACATCTGGGTTTTCAAAGCCGGGGGCTCTCAACAACGGCTTCCCAGAGTCTCATCTGGCCAAATCACACAACACTTCTCAAAGTGAGCCCCAAAGCAAAGCCTCTCCTCAGGGCTTATATAGCCTTCTCTTGGCTCAGAGAATGTAACAACCTCCTTGACCCACTGCCCAATCACAAAGTATCAAGGTGTGGGCTTCCCTGAAAAACAAGCCTCCCACCACAAGCTCCAGGTGCACTTAAGCTAGGGGCAGGGAAGATCTTTAAATCTGCATTTCCATTACACTATCTCATGTAGAAGAAGCAAGGGGAAGTGGTTGCAAGGGAGGGGGAGAATAGGAAGGGAAAAAAAGGCAAATCCACATTCTCATTGAATTTGGTTCAGGGAGAGAATGACATACATACTCAATGGGATATATCAACCTGTGGCAGAATAGGGGGAAGGGGGAAGAGAGGAGGGATGATTGATTGGGGGGGGCATCCTTGGGGGGAGGGGAGGTTGGAAGTAACCACTATAGAAGAGGGACAGGATCATGTAGGGAATGGACCAGGTGGGGGGTGGGATGAGAGGGAGGGAATTATAAGCAGCCTTGTACAATATATCTACTATGATAATGTTTTGCATAGCTAGACATGTATAACATATACTGAATTACTTATCTCCCCAGAGGGAATGGGTGACAAGGGAGGAAGGAAATGGATCTGAAATTCGAGGTCTTAACATTAAATATTTCAAATATATATAAATACTATTATTAATACTCTTTTTCTTGTAATTGGGAGATAAGATGTGCAGGCATTGGGACACAAAGATTCACCTTCCTCTAATGGAAAAGTCGAAGGGGGTATGGGAGAAGGTGTGGGAGAGAGCAGATTGGAGGAAGCGATATCTTGTGGGACTGCTATTCTGGGAGGTTGGGTAGGGGGATAACGGGGGGAAAATGATTGTAACTCAAAATCTGGCAGAAATGAATGATGTAAAACAGAAGTTAATAAAGCATTTGTTTAAAAAAATAAATTAAAAAAAATTTTAAAAAAAGAGTGTGATTTGGAAAGAATGAATCATACCACAAACTGTTTAAGTCAAAACAATTTCAAATATCTTTGAGAAATTGGATCCTAAATTTAGATCTTTAGGGAAGTAATATTTTGAGTTTTCACTAAAGTCCTATTCCAATGCTTTATGATGAAATAAAGAAGACCCTAAGTCTTGTAAAGCTGTGCTAATGGAGCTCAGCTCATAGTGCCCATGTTGTTAATGAATAGTAACTTCACCCTTTCTGGATACAGATGGAAAAGGGTGGGCAGTGAGGAGAGAAAGAAAGAGAGAGAGAAAGAACGATAGAGAGAGGGAACGAGAGAGAGAGAGAGAGAGAGAGAGAGAGAGAGAGAGAGAGAGAGACTATCTCAGTCTGATAGTTTTAAAGATACAGGTCATTCTGGATACATAGGTAATAGAGTCTGTTCCCACCCATGTGGTAGGGGAATGCAAGATGTCTTCTTAAAGAAGCAAGTACTTTGCATCTCCCACATAGATTCTTCCATTTTAGGTGATATGGCCATGTCTAAGCAAATCCCCATGAAGCTTGTAAAAAAAAAAAAAAGACTATCATGTTTGTATTCTCAGGAACCAGCAGAGTCTTTTTTATATATAATTGATGCTTCAATAATATTTGTGTAAGGCTGTTGTTTTTCTTGACTAAGCATTTCAATTACATGATGGTGGGGGGGAGGAGAGGAAGATAAAAAAGGGTAGATTTTCATATAAAATTTAAATTAATATTTAATTAAATGTCACAAAAACCTTATTAAACACCTTAATCTTCTCAACCACTGGTATCAAGGCCATCAAAATATGAAATAACTGGTTACCTAATAATATTATAGGCTTCATTTATTATGAGAGTTCAGAAGAGTTGGGATAACCTACCACAAGATAAGAGCTATTCCACATAATGAAAATGTCTTATGAATTGAAAGATAATTACTTAACATTAGGGCAGGATCCAAAATATAAAGAAATCTTGAAAATTAAAATGTATATCTGTTATATGAGGCTGTTTAACAAAACTATAGCCAATTCAAGTCAATAAAAGCACAAAAAGGTGAAGAAACCAGCACTGAAAGTAAGAGAAAAGGTAGTATGCTCATTTCATTCATTTGTTTGTTTTATGGCAAGTCTGTGGTGTGAAGGACATAGGATAAAAAATCCAAATGTATGGCATCAACTAAACTAGGACAGCTTTATTAGGCTATTCCATTTTTTTTCTTCCCATCAATTCCTATTGTCTTTGTGGTAGAAGAAAACCCTGTGAATTGTGTTTCCTGGCAATGAAGTGTAACTTAAAAGACAGATCTAAATACCCTGCATTTTTCTTTAAGGGACAGATAAAACTGATGTTTTGGTGATAACCCTTTGACAGTATAGAAGGGATTTTTGCTTTAAAAATAAAAATTTTTAAAATAGCATAAGTGGCAGAGGCCTAAATAGTCTGCATCCGTTTTGTCTATAAAAATGAACATACTATTCTTCTCCTCAAAGTGAGCTTTCAACAAATCAATCAGAAAGCACCTACTCTGCCAGTGACCGTGGGATACACATAAAAACTGAAACAGTCTCTGTTCTAAAGTAGTTTATATTCTATTATAAAGACAATCTGTATAAATATAAGATGTAATCAAGATAAATACAAGGCAATTTTAAGGTAATTTGGATAGTCTAGTAAAATTATGCTTGGACTGAATTTTGAAGGAAGCTAAGGATGTTAAGAAACAGAATAGAAATAACTGAATAACAGGCCTGTATAAAGGCACAGAGATAAGAGATGTAATGTTGTGTGAGAAGAAGAGTAAGTAAACCAGTGGATAAACTATAAAGTGGAGAAAAAGAGTAATATTGAGCTGCTGGATAGATTGGAAGATAAAAATGTCAAGCCCCTGACTTACTGTAAAAAGATAATATGTGCGAGTGGCTGAACCTGCTTCCTTAATTCCCAGTCCCTATTGGCACTTCTCCTCACACTGGAAGTACTCTTCATCCCTGGTACCCATCTTCTGATTGGCTAGTCCTTCCTAGAACCTATAATTTAAGAAGCTGGGCCAAGCAAAGGATGTCTTCATTCCTCTCCAGGCTGTATCATGTTCTTATCTCCACAGGACTTTTTCTACCATTCCTCAGGGCTAGGTCCCATCTTTCCACACACCTCTAACTCCCAACCTGGCTATGGAACTCTCCCTTCTTTTCAGGGCTCTTTTGTGTTATCCTTCCCCATCAAACTGCAAGCTCCTTTAGGGAAGGGACTACCTTTTCTTTGGTTAATTTTTGAACGTCCTTTTTAGGGGAGAGATTTTCTCCAGTTAGGTCACAAATTTTACTTTTTAAGGATTTGTTTTCTTCAGTGAGACTTTTTTCCAATTTGGTCACTATAGATTTAAATTTATCTTCTATCCACCTAATTTGGCTTTTAAAATCTTTCTTGAGCTCCTCCAAGAATGCATTTTGGGTTTGAGACCAGTTGATATTTCCATCTGTGGCCTCAGGTGTGGACACAGAGTCCATGGTGTATCCTGAAATTGATTCTTTTTGTTCACAATAATAGGATGCAAAGGTGGCCACAAAGGAGAGAAGGACTTTTGCTGGAAGCTCAATCTCCAGCTCATGTTAAAGAGTTTTGCTTTCTACTTGGCAGTGTAAATTAACTATTTAATTACATTTCTAAGGGAAGAATTACTATAAATGAAGACTATAATTTATTATTCTTTCTTATATATGTTAGCCTATGTTAAATGCTGAAAAAGATCCTGAGAGTTCACTAACAGTACTTTAATGATCAATACTTAACAATTTTGTCTCAACCTTTATTCTTCTCCATCATTCTGCAGCATTTTACGTGGATGAATAACCAGTATTTCTTGTATCTCTTTTCTCTTGGACTTCTTGTAGTAACACTACATTGGTCTCATTATCTTCTTACTCTTCTGACCACTCTTTTTCTATTTTGTACTAAATCTTCCTTGTCTTTCTAGAAAATCCCCAGTGTTTTATTCTTCTTTTTCTAATCCCCCCTATATTCCCATTACCCCCATCCAGAACTTACCCACTTTTGTGTTTCAACAAATATAGAATCAGAGAATCTTAGCTATGTAAGGGACCTCAGAAGCCATCTAACCAACATGAACATGACTGATAATTCTTTCAACCACATCTCCAGTAAGTGCAGATATATCCTGCTTAATAATGACTGATGAATGGAATAAAGTGGTAGCATGTATTCAAATTCTCAATATTTGAATTTAAAACTATGCAAAATATGGTCATTGTTCTAGCCTAATGGAAATATACAGTGTAAACTTAAATAATGCAACCAATTCATGAGATTCATTGTTTAAACTAATAAGGACCTAGCTGTGATAATCCTGTCTTCATCTGAAGAATCTATTACCTTCCAAGGTGGTATGTTATATTTCTAGATAACTCTAACTTTAGAAAGTTTCCCTTCAGTAGAGTCAATATCTGTTTCTCTACGTTTACCTATTGCTCCTACAACAGTTCGCCTTGTGGGATCAAGCAGAACAAGTTTTAATTTTCTTTTCCATGACAACCCATCTAATACATAGAGAGACCTCTCATGTCTCCTATATGCTTTCTTTCTCTTCCAGGTAAACATCCCCAGTGACTTCAGCCAGCTTCCATTTGCCATGATCATGATCTAGGCCCTTTGCTATCATCGTCTGCCCTTGGGTGCAAGATTATCAAAACCCTTTGTAACTGAATATATTCCAAATGTAATCTAACCAGCTCAGAGGACAGCATGACTGTGTGGTCCCTTTTCTGAACACTAGGTCTAGGATTTTATTGGCTTTATTTGGTTGCCATGTCACCCTGTTGACTCTTTGAATTTCAGTCTACTAAAGTCTCCAGTTTTTTTTAGATTAACTGTTCTCTAATCATGACTTTCTCTGCTTGAATTTATGAAGTTGAATTTTAGACCCAAGTGGAGGATTTCTCATTATTCAGTTTTATCTTATTAGATTTGACCCAGTTTTCTAGTTCATCGATATAATTTTGCAACTGATTCTGTCATCTTGTATATTAGTTATCCCTTCCAGCTTTGTGTCATCTAAAAGTAAGTTAAACAAGCTGTTTATATTTTCATCTGAATCATTGATGAAAATCTTTAAAAGCATAGGGCCAAGATCCTGAAAGCACTTTATCAGTGGTTTTCTCCAAGATGACAAGGATATATTAAGAGACTGCTCTTCAGCTCAGTATCTAATACCCTCCAAATCCACCTAACTGTCCAGTAATCCAGCATATATTTCTCTATCCTGTCAGTAAGAAAAGGAAAGAATAAAATATCTTGTCAAATGCTTATCTCTATAGTATTTTTTAACCTCCCATTTTGGTAACCCTGTACAGAATGAAAATGAGGTTAATGAAGACATACTGGTCCATGGTAATCACTGTTCCTTTTTCCAGATATTCATTAACCATTCATTTAATAATATCTATACAAATGTCTGTCAAATCTATCCCATGAGTCCTGAGCACTCTTCTGGACTCCAATCCTACTTCTTCAACTGTTTATATGACATCATCCCCTCCTATTCAACTAGCTTAAAACTGAACTTAGCATCTTTCCTCTAGAGATGCAAATCCTCCACCCTTTTCAATACCTCATTTCTGTTAATAGTACCACCATTGCCATAGTCACCCAGGTTCAGAGTGATCTTTGACTCTTCCTTATCCCTAAATGCCATCTATTTGATTAGTCATAAAGTCTTCCCTCCTCCTATTTTTAAATGTTTCCTGTATCTGTATTATCTTTTCCATTACTACTCTATCATTTTAATTCAGACTCTAATCACATACTTTTCAGTAATAGCTTTATAAGTGGTCATTTTACCTACAGTTTCTTCTCACCTCCAGTTCATCCTTCTGTTTATTTCTTGATATACCATTCTTCTTATCTACTTTGTGGGATTAAAAATCTATAAGTGTTCCTTCTTGCCTGATGAAAAAAGCACAAACTCACCACTACTCAAATTTGGCTCCAACGCATCTTTTGAAATTAATCTCCCATAGTCTCCCTATATCAATTTCCTTCTCTCTCAGGTTAAATCTATTGAATGTCCCTTGACCACAGTGTTTGCTTTTGTAGCTCACTGTATTTGCTCTGCCTAGAATGCCCATTCCGTTCTTCTTCACCTAGAAAATTCTTATACATCCTTCAGGTTCCAGCTCAAATATCATCTCCTCTCTAAAGCCTTTCTGGATAATCCAGTTAGGAATATTCTTTCAGCACCTAGGTAGCACAGTGGATACAGCTACAGGTCTGGAGCCAGGAAGGCTCATTTCCTGAGTTCAAATCTGGTCTCAGACATTTACTGGCTGTGTGACCCTGAGCAAGTCACTTGACCTTTTTTGCCTCAATTTCTCCTTAGTAAAATGAGCTGGGAAAAGAAATGGAAAACCATTCCAGTATCTTTACTAAGAAGACTCCAAATGGGGTGATGAAGAGTTGGACATGACTGAAACTACTGAATGAACAAAGACACTCTTTAATAAGGGTACTATGATAGAATCTAGTACATGTCTTGCCATCCATTTGACACTTCACATTTACTACTTTATTTATTATGGTTTTTCCCCTATGTTTTCTCCTTTTATTTAAAATGAAAAACTCCTTGAGAATAAGACTAGTGCTATTAACTTCTTTGTATCTCCCTAGAGATCTCCCACAGAAGTTTATATACCATAGCAGACAGTTAATAAATACTTGTTGAATGATTTGTTAATTGGTAATAGAGTTTTAAAGAAGTGTGGGTAATATTGTCACAGATATAGACCTAGAAGGGATTATATGAGCACATAGCTAGAAATGAAAGGAACGTCAAAGACATTCTAGAATAACCCATTGATTTCAGGAAATTGAAGCCTAAGGAGGTTATGTAATTTAACAAAGCGTCACACAGGTAGAAAACGTCATGGATAAGATTTGAATCCTCTGACTTCACAGTCAGCACTCTTTCCATGGAAATTTCTCTACTATATTCCCTTAACTTTCATTTGCCTACAGAGTAACTTTAACTTTCTTCACGTTAGGAAAGGGCATAGGGGTGAAGGAACAGTTACTTCACATCCCTGGATACTAAGCCAAGCAAGCTGGCAACATAGGAATTTCCTCACCTTGCTTTGGAGAGGTCATCCAACTCTATATCAAAAGTTTTAGAATGAAACAATGATACTCCTTCCTCAAAAATTAGCACTGGTTGGGGCGGCTAGGTGGCTCATTGAGTAGAGCATCGGCCCTGGAGTCAGAAGGACCTGAGTTCAGATCACGCCTCAGACACTTAACGCACACACAAACAAAAACCTAGCCATGTGACCTTGGGCAAGGTACTTAACCCCAACTGCCCTCCAAAAAAGCAAAAAAAAAAAATAGCACTGGCTCTTCTCTTATTCAGCTAAAATGGAAGCCATGCAACACTAAGCTGTCCAACTTAACCCAAGAGGGCATATAATGTTAGAAACATCCTGGCTATACTCTGGTACCCTTCATTTGGCTTTGTTTTCATGTTCATCTCCCAGAGGGCCACCCTCACTTGGATTGATTTAGTTTCTGAGTCTGGATGAAAGAAATTCAGTGGAGCCACCATTAATGCTCTTTTAATGAAATATTAAATCTCCTATGGCAGAGAAAATATGGGAAGAACCAGTTTAGCAGCAGTCTAACCAAAAACCCAGTAAACACATAAATAATTAGGACATCATTTCTGTTTTGCCTTCTTTCCCAGAGAGACAACTAAGTTGGATCAAAGAAAGCAAATATATCTAGTTTTTGGACAGATTAACTGGTTTTTAGTACACATTTAAAACATGTTTCACTGCAGTAAGCACTATAGGCACAGATCTGATTACTCTATTTATCATTTGATACTTTCCACAAAAGCTAAAAATCGAACTCACTTTAAATCTTATGATAGCTGGCACATAGCTCCAAGCTGGCCATGTAGCAGCTCCCAAGAAGCTGGTAACTCTCCAGGGGATCAAGACAAGCTCTCCTCTGCAATTATGTACCACCTCCTCTGATTCCATTTCTAGGTAAGAAATTAAAGAGAAATAAATCCACCAGCTACCATAGGTATCTCCCTGTCTACTCCAGCTTCCACCTAGGTCCACTGTACTAAATCACATCACCATTAAATGAATATGGAGTGCTCATTGTGTTTAGGGCATAATTCAAAGTGCTAGAGATGCAAAAACACACTACAATTACCATTTGACATTTGGTATGATGAAACTGGTGCCTGGAAAATGATTCTGAAAGGGTTTGTTTTATTCAAAAGATAAAGGATTAGTATGACTGGGTATATGTATGTGTGTGTATGTATATATATATATATATATATGTGTGTGTGTGTGTGTGTGTGTGTGTGTGTGTGTGTTAATGTACAATACAATGAAGATACCATCTATTTGAAGGGGTAGGTTGGGAGTATCCTCTAATGAGGACACTTTAAATTAATGTTTGATCTTTATAATTATGCTATATTCAATTTTGATATTTATGGATTTTTTTATGGATATTTTTTTCCATTTACACTATTATAGTCATTGGAGACACCTGATACACATTTAAAATGCTTTGTTTTATTTATTAATTCAATGTATTTTTTTTAAAAAGCAATTGGGGTTAAGTAACTTGCTCAAGGTTACAGGGCTAGTCATTATTTATGTGTGGGTGCTCATTTTCTGAGGCCCGATCTGATCTCGGGTCATCCAAACTCCGAGGCCGGCGCTCTTACTCACTGCACCACCTAGCCGCCCCTTTAGGGCAATTGGGGTTAAGTAACTTGCCCAAGGTTACACGGCTAGGTTTTTGTTTGTGTGGATTAAGTGTCGGAGGCCGGCTCCAAACTCAGGTCCTTCTGACTCCAGGGCCGGCGCCCTATTCACTGCGCCACCTAGCCGCCCCAATGCAATGTATTTTTATTCTCAATTTTATTCATCTCACCTTTAGTTTCTATTTCTGAAGATAATTAGGGGAAAGGGAAAAGAATCTGTTTGTTCTAAAATGTTTATAGCAGTTTTCTTTGTGGTGGCAAAGAACTGGAAATTGCAGGGATACCTATAGATTGGGGAATGACTGAACAAGTTGTAGTATGTGATCATGATGGAATATTACTGTGCTATAGGAAATGATGAGCTCGATGATTTTAGAAAAATAGAAATACTTGCATGAAATAATGCAGAGTGAAATGAGCAGAACCAAAATAATACTGTATACAGTGACAATAATATAGCTTTAAGAATGACTTTGAACAAATAAGTTATTCTGACTATTTTAATACACAAATTAAGTATAAAGGACATATGAAGAAAGATACTCTCTGTATCCAGAGAGAATATAAATACATATAAATAGAAATACAGAATAATTTTATATACACACACATATATGTGTGTATGTGCTTGCGTGTGTGTGTATGTATGTAATGGTAGCCAACTCTAGGGTCGGGGGAGAAAAAAAGAAATTTATATGATAATCTTCTTGTATATTTGAAAGGACGATCAAGTTGTACATAAGAGATTTGTAGTTTCATGTGCAATCATCTTTTTTTGTTGTTGTACTACCTTAGGGAAATGCTTATTTAATTCTATGAATTAAAAATAAAATTTAATAATGAAAAATGCTTTTTTAATTTTTTTAATATGAATGTCACTTGCCTTTACTCTATCATTACCCCCAATTAGAATGCTTCCTCATGACAATATAGTCAAGGAAAACAAATCATGATTCATGTCTGAAAAAAGTATGCCTCAATTCCACAGCTTTGCTTTTCCAACTCTCCGCTGAGAGATAGCAACCACGTTTTACTGTCAGTCTTCTGAAGTCATGATTGTTTACTGCATCAACCAAAATTCTGAAGTCTATTTTTTATTTTATGTAACTTTAGTTATTTTTCTCTTGAAACCCAACACTCTTCCTTACTTCTTTTTTTTTAATATTTAAGGTGCCACCAGGATTTCATTCAACAAATGTATAAAGAGTTCTCCCAGTTCTGCTTGTTTTATTCTGTGTCAATTCATATAATGCTTCCAAATTTCTATGAATATTCTATATTTTTCATGTCATTTGTTGTAATAATATTCCATTCTATTCACATATCACAATTTATCTAACTATTCCCCAATTCTTGGGTACTACTCTATTTCCAGTTCTTTGCCACAACATAAAATGCTATTGTGAAGAAAAGATGTTATTCCCTATCCCACTCCTATCCCCTATTCAACTGATTTAGTCACAGATGATGAGGTTTTAATATTATAACAAGATTTCTAACTAATTATAAAAATTAAGTGCCTACTGCAGCCTTCTGGTGGGTCTTCTCACTTCAAGACTCTTCTTACTTCAGTCTATCTGCCACTCCATCGTTAAATTGATCTTCCTAATGTTTAGATCTGATCATATCGCCCCTCCATTTAATAAACTCCAGTGACAACCTAATACCTCCAAGATCAAATATTAAATCTTCCATTTAGCTTCTAAAGCCCTTGATAACCCAGCTCCTTCCTACCTTTCCAGTCTTCTTTACTCCCTTCCATGTTCCAGTGACATTGGCCTCTCTGCTATTCACACCAGACACTCCATCTGCTGGCTCCATATATTTTCACTAACAGCTCTCCATGCCTGAATTTCTCTTCCTCCTTCTTGCTACCTCCTGGCTTCCATTTTTTCCTTCGAGTCTCAATCTAAAATCTCAGCTCCTATAAGAAGTCTTTCGCAGTTCCCCTCAATGCTCATGCCATCTCTCTTGTTGCCTATCTCTAATTTGTTCTGTATATATCTTGATTGTACAGGTATTTGCACGTTATCTCCCCCATTAAACTGTTAGCTGCCTGAGATAAGGGATTATCTTTTGCTTTTCTTTTAAGCCCCAGTGCTTAGCACAGTTCTTGGCACATAGTTATGTGCTTAATAAATGTTTGTTGACCAACTAATGAAAAGTATTTACATTACTACATTGAAAAAAAAAACATTTTTAAATGGATATATTACAACTTTCTAAATTGAATTCAATATGATGTGGTTTTTTTTCAGCTTATTCCCCCTACCCAATATATTCACTGCCAACAAACCAATCAAGATCTACAAATTAAAAAAAAAATTAAAGTCTCATTAGGGCAATAGTATAAAAATCAAAAAGTAGAATCATCCTCTACCCCCTCTTCCATATCCATATACAAATGGATATAAGACTCATAAGTTTATGGGGAATGGAAAAAATCCCCACAAAACTCATGATCTGAGATAAAGATGATTCTGAGGGCCCTTTGCTTTATTTTGAAGCTAGAACACTCCTAGTACCTGAGTCTCCTTTTGTCTGACTCCACTTTCTTGGAAAAGTCCAGGGATTCTGATGCTTCTTGAATTTACTCTGAACCTCCTTCTGTTAATACCTGGAAACTCATTGCTTTGTCAGTGGTCTCTCCAGCCATACATGCAAGCAGTCAATTTTGTTGCTATCCAGACATTTCAGTCATGTCTAACTCTCTGTGAGCCCATTTGGGGTTTTCTTGGCAAAGACACTGGTATGGTTTGTCATTTTCTTCTCCAGCTAATATTACAGATAAAGAACTGAGTCAAACAGGGTCCAGTGACTTGCCCAGAGTCACACAGCTAGTAAGAGTCTGAGGCCACATTTGAACGAAGTTCTTCCTGACTTGAGGCCCAGCACATGGTCACCTGGCTGCCCTCTGCCCTCTATTCCTGCTCTGTACTTTCTGAGCTACTATAATGCTACATTTTGCTTTTTAGCTACTCTCCTCTGAGGGGTTTCTCAGCTCCTATTATTGCTTTCAGCCTCAGGGAAGTGTTATTTGTCCTTCAGAATGAAACACCTAAATAGGTACCTGCCTTGGGAAATTTAACATGTACTGCCTACTTAGTCAGGAGAAATCTGCCCTTGAGGCCCAGCTCCCTTGACTGGTGCTTCTCTTTCTATCCCCCACCCCCTCTATTTGAGAAGATGGCACATCTATGCCACACTTGTAGCGGCAAGCACCCCAATATCCCCAGGGTGACTGCCAACACAGGTTCTTAGATCTGCTTTTCAGAAGGAAAGCAACTCAAAATGGGTTAACAAGCTTACTTTAATCAAACAAACACACATTACCTAGTTCAGGGGAAAAAGGTCAGCACCCCAAACTTCAGAGTTACAGAACTTACAGATCAAACAGACAGGCTTCCAAACTGTCCAAACATCATATCAATACCAAATCACAGTTACCAGAGAGGGAAGCATCAACATCTGGGTTTTCAAAGCCGGGGGGCTCTCAACAACGGCTTCCCAGAGTCTCATCTGGTCAAATCACACAACACTTCTCAAAGTGAGCCCCAAAGCAAAGCCTCTCCTCAGGGTTTATATAGCCTTCTCCTGGCTCAGAGAATGTAACAACCTTCTGGACCCACTGCCCAATCAAAGTATCAAGGTATGGGCTTTCCTGAAAAACAAGCCTCCCACCACAGGCTCCAGGTGCACTTAAGCTAGGGGCAGGGAAGATCTTTAAATTTGCATTTCCATTACAACACTTCACTTAGGAAGCAACTTTCTAGACTTTTTGTCTTCTTCCTCCTTGCTCCCCACCCCCCACCCTACTCCCTAAGTCTTCTTTATTTGTTTTCTTCACCCTCATTGGAACATAAGATCCTAAAAGATAGTTACTATCATCTTTGCTTGGATTCCTACCCATAGTATTTAGCAATTTAGCATAGTATATAGCACATAGTAAAAACCTAATAAATACATTCTTGAGTACTCCTGAGTACTACAGATGCTTGGTCAAGCTCAAAGATCACCTGATGCTGGTGTGAAATAATTCTGGAATTTTGCTATGGCTGAGATCATTTAAAAGGTGAGCAAAAAGGACCGTAGTTATGCCAAGCTCGGGGCACAGTCTGCTTGCTGAGTTTTAGCTCTGGAAAACAAGGTGTTTTCTAATATCCAGACATTTTCCCCTTTTGGCCAAAGGGAGGGGGAATGAAAGAACCCTTACCCTTATGGCCATAAAAGGAAAGGCAGGGGGCAGCTAGGTGGCACAGTGAATAGAGCACCAACCCTGGAGTCAGGAGGACCTGAGTTCAAATTCAGCCTCAGACACTTAACCTTACTAGCTGTGTGACCTTGGGCAAGTCACTTAACCCCAATTGCCCTGCCTTCCCCTTCCAAAAAGCAGAGAGAGAGAGAGAGAGAGAGAGAGAGAGAGAGAGAGAGAGAGAGAGAGAGAGAGGCAGATATAAACAAAGATGCCACAAGAGGCCAGTTGGGCCATGACAAGATGTTGCCCAGGGGAGACAGCACCTATTGAAGTGTGTCCCAGGTGTCATTGCTAGCCTTTGTTTGCTTGCAAGCAGAAAAGAAAAAGGGTAGGCAAGCATGTAGAGGACAAAAATGCCAACACACACTTGAAGTGCTTAATAAATACTTGTTGAATGATTGGTAGGCTTAACAGGTCCCAAGTCCCAAGAGAACTCATTTCTGAGGAATAGTAAGAAGCAAGGTCTCTCAGATCCCAGCTGCCAATTCCAAGTCTAAATAGCTTTATTAAACCCTGTTGCAATACTGTAATGGTTGGGTTGCCACCTGGCAACCATAAATGTCAAAGTGGCCAGAATGACTTTCTGACTTTATCCCTTTTTATTGCAATTCATCACTTGCTTGTCCTAACTCATCCTTCTGGGTCTTAGACAATGCTGTGTAGCTCATGTTAGCCATGCATTAGAGTGCTTATAACTGAATTAGACATTATTAATCCAAGACTGTTTCTAGCTTCTATCTGATGCTACTTAGCTACTTAATTATGTTAGACTAAATTGTTTCAAATGAACCTTCGCAAAGGTCCTTAATAAAATAAAACAGAGATTTTATTTTTGCCCTATCTGCTCTCTGCCAGAAGGCTCTCTGGAGGCTTCTGCAGTTCTTCATTTCTTGCCTATTAGCCAGAAAGCAAAATCTAGTAAGCCTGTGAACCTTGGAAGAGCTTACATTAAAAAGGTTTCCCTCTCTTTGACAAGCTCTTGTGGTGAGATTTGGGACTGCTGGGTAAGCAATGAGATTTAATGTTTTTTCTCTTTAGGGAACTAAGTCAGAAATGCTTCTAATGCCACTTCAAAAAAGAGAAAGGAGAGCTGGTATATAGAGATTGTGTGAGGAGAAAATAACATAGTATAAAATTTCATGTAAATCAGACCTTCGAAATCAGAAGGAAACTGTGAAAGATGAGCTTAAAATATCAGCAGATTCAGAAAGGAGCTGCCTCCAGATCACAAAAGATGATAATTTTTCAAGTGAAGGTTTCATTGTTTCTCCAGTTTACTTGTATAATTTCCAGAATTCAAGGCTAAGGGGAGAACATGCATCTATTATTTCCACAAGGGAACAGATTAGCTGAGTCTCCACTCTGGTGGAAGCCTTTCACTGTGGAAAGGTACTATGAGAGATTGAATGGGCATAAGCGTTTCACATCTCCACAGTGGTTTTGACAGGCAGGTGAAATACACACACAAAAAAAATAATAATAATAATCGGCTAATGAAGTTACCAGGTTTCTGAGCAAGGTGTGCAACGTACCAACCCAAAGAGAGGGTCTTTGTGGGAGAACAGCAGACAAAAAAAAAAATGTTTCTCTGTGGGAGAGAGCAACCTGGGACTCTGGAAGCTCTTTTAGACTTACTGTCATTATTCTTGGTTTTCTCTCTGGAAAAAACCATACAGTATAGAATCAGTAAATTGTCTAGGTTGGTTTCTTTTTCCTTTCTCTGTTTAACCCCAGCAGAGTTGGTCTTAGAAATGTCTCTATTGCTCCTCTTACAGTTCCACCTACTGTCAGATCACTGACTTACACCATTTTTTAAATATGGTCTATTTTGCTTCAAGAAGTCAATTTGATCCCTAAGCTAATTGTCACTGAAGTATCTCATGCTTTATTTGTGAATTAAACAGTAAATTGATTGACAGCAGGGATTTTTTCCCCCTTAAATTCCCAGTGCCTGGCATGTAACAGACACATCAAAAAAATTGTTGACAGGACTTGTGGGTGGGTTTTTAGCAGAAATAAGTGCCTTTTTCTACATTCTAGACCTAAATCACTTAAAATACACAATACTGATAAACTATCAGGAGGTAGGATGGCATTAGGGCAGAGTTGGGTCAGGAGGACCTGAGTTCAAATCCCTTCTAACTGTGTGATTGTAGGAAAGTTGATTAACTGCTCTCAGACTCATTTTCTTCACCTGAATTCAGAAAAATCACAGTGCCTACCTTCTGGAATAATTGTAAGATACAAAAGAGATGATATGCATAAAGTGCTTTGTGAGCTTGAAGGTGTTATAGAAATGCTAGTAGTCGGGGCGGCAAGGTGGCGCAGTGAGTAGAGCGCCGGCCCTGGAGTCAGAAGGACCTGAGTTCGGATCCCGCCTCAGACACTTAACACACACAAACAAAAAAAAACCTAGCCATGTAAACTTGGGCGAGTTACTTAATCCCAATAGCCCTCAAAAAAAAAAAAAAGAAAGAAATGCTAGTAGTGGTAGTAGTAGTAGTTATTGTCATAGTAGTAGTAATAGCTCTTGCGGACTGAAGGGGATTCTTTCAATGTACTATACATGTACACACCAGCTCTGTGAACAAATGCAAATGAACAGGTTATATACAAACATTTCAAGCACAGAAATGAACTGGAAAGAAAAATAAACTTTGTTAGGAAAATAAATATTTAGAATACATGAGGTGGTGTGGGCAGATACATAGATATAACTGTTGCTAAGGTTTTGTTTTGTTTTGTCCAAACTTATGATTTCATCTTTGTGGAAAATTCCTAGAGTAGAAATATCTTCTTCTGAGGTAGATCAGCAATTATAGCTTCAGAGTTACCTGGGGCCTGACAGTTTAAGTTACTCATTATTTCATTCCTTGCTCTCTTTCTTCCACTCCTCACCACCACCATCCCCTACACACACATACACACACAAACACACACACACACACACACACACACACACACACACATCTACATACAGACATGTCAGAAAAGGGACCTGAATCCAATTCTTAACTGAGGCTAAGGTCTGATATTGATTAATCCACTCAGACTCTACACTTCAAGGTGTTTAGGAAAAACATGCCTAAAAACCTATCAGCATATCAAATACCAGTACTATTCCTAACACCTAAACAAGTCAACCATTGTTAGGCCCAAGGGAAAAAAAAAAGCAACATTCAGTATTAATATAGGCAATTATCCAAATAGTTATGTGTGTATGTATATATGCATACATATACATATATGTGTGTGTGTGTGTGTGTGTGTGTGTGTGTGTACTGCTTTGAGAAGATATTGAAAACAAAAGTAAGGGGTTTTGTTTTGTTTTATTTACTTTGTTTAAAGCCTGTTTATTAAGGAATATCTTCTCTAGTATCTGACTACAGGAAGAGATCATTATTTATTGGGCTACTTAGGACTTGAAAATTATTATTTAAAAAGAATTATTTTTATTTATTAAAGTATTATTTAACTATTTATTAAAAAGGATTAAAAATAGGCTCATAGGTTCATTGATTTAGAGTTGGGAGGTCCGAGACCTTTTAATACAACTACCACATTTTGAAGATAAGGCATCTGAGTCTAAGAAGGATAAATGATATGCTTAAGGTCAGAAAGAGTTTCACAGTCGATAAGCATTTATTGAACACTTACTGTGCGTCTGGCACTGTGCTAAGCACTGGGTAGACATAAAAGGCAAAAGACAAGCCCTCCCCTCAAGGAACTCACAATCCAGTGAGAGAGAAAACATGCAAACAACTATATATGAACAAGCTATATACATGATAAATTAGAAATAATCAACAGAAGGCAGGAACTAGAATTAAGAGAGATTGGGGAAGACTTCCAGTACAAAGTGAGATTTTACCTGGGATTTGAAAGAAGTCAGGGAAGCCAAGAGGCAGAGATAAGGAGGGAGGGCATTCTAGGCATGAAGAATGATTAGACAAAATGCTTGGTGTCAGGAGATAAAGTATCTTGATCCTGTAGTAGAAAGGTTAGTGTCACTAAACCAAAGAACATAGAGAGGAGGGAATACTAGATAGGGGGTAGGGTGGGGAGATCAGATTATGAAATATATTGAATGCCAAAGGATTCAATATTTGATTATAGAGGTGATAGGGATTCACTAGGATTTATTGAAAAAAGGGTGACATGATCAGACCTGCACTTTAGAAAAATCATTTTAGTGATTGAATGGAGAATGGGGAGATACTAGAGGCAGGCAGACCCACCAACAGGCTATTGCAATAGTCCAAGTATGAGGTGATTAGGGTCAGGGGAAGGACAACATCAGGGTAGAGAAGGGGACATATTTGAGTGATGTATCAAAGATGAAATTGAGAGGCTTTTGCAACAGATTAGACATGAGGTGAGAGAGAGTGAGGATAGACCTAGGTTGCTACTGTGAGGGGCTAGGAGGATGGTTGTTCCCTCACTGGTAATAGAGAAGGAATTGAACTCATGCCCCCTTGCTGTAGAGACTGATCTTTCCACTGTTCAACAAGTAGGAATAATGATGGAGGAAAGAGTTGACAAAACTGAATAAATATCTAATTTGCATATTCAACTTCATTCCCATCCTGAAAAATTTAGTTAGTACCTTCCAGCCAGACCTCCAGCAATTGATGGGAATGGCATAGCAAAGAAAGTAAAAGACCCAAAATTAGCTGACAGTATACTTGAGGCAAATTGAACTAGGTCATAGTAAAGTCTGGGAGTTTTTTAGAAGGCAATCTGAGAAGTGAGGCAAAGAGTGGCCAGAGCAAGAGATGATGCTATTGATGGTGTAAGTGTATGACCTCTAAGGGCAATTTTAATCTATGAGGGGATGTTCTAGGATAATGTTCACTAGATGAAAGAAAACAGATTCCACAAAAATTGGTGCCTGGAAGAAGTCTTATTTACCCCCTACTATGTGTCTCTGGTCTAGACCAGGCTTTTGAAGTCCCCTTTCTATGGATAGATTTATCTTAGTTAAACATCGAATTCCAGTATTTTCTAAACTGCTCTGGTCTCAATCCCTAGACTAACTTATCATTTTAGAAGCATTATAAATATAAAACAAAAATACAGTCTTTCTTTGATCTTATATTATGATTTGGAAGTTATCTTGATTTCTTGAGGGTATATGAGAGAAAGATAAATTCTAACAGGACCTCTTAAGCTAAAAAGCCTTTGGGTATCATCCAGACTAGTAGAACTGAGTGCAGAGCATCACCAGAAGGTTGAATTCTAGGTCAAGCCAAGGTCTCATCAAGCATTTACTAAGTACTTACTCTGTGCCAGTTACTGTGCTTAATGTTTGAGATACTAAGAAAGGTCAAAGGGCAACTAGGTGGCACAGAGAATAGAGCACTGGCCTGGAGTCAGGAGGACCTGAGTTCAAATCTAACCTCAGACACTTAACACTTACTAGCTGTGTGACCTTGGGTAAGTCACTTAACCCCAATTGAGTTCAAATTTTGAGTTCAAAACTCTCTCCTCCCATCCCTCCCTAAACCCCTCCCTAAGACAGCAAACAATTTTATATAGGTTATATATGTACAGTCATGCAAAACATTTCTATATTACCAATGTTTGTGAAAGAAGACACACACAACAAAGCAAAACTAAACTAAAACTAAAAAGTAGAAAGTAAAAAATTGTATGCTTTGATTTAGATTCAGACTCCATTAGTTCTTTTTCAGGAGGTGGATAGCATTTTTCAGTATATATCTCTATCTACATATCTCGCTCCCTCTCTCTTTCTCTCTCTCTCTCTCTCTCTCTCTCTCTCTCTCTCTCTCTCTCTTTCTCTCTCTCTCTCTCTCTTCCCCTATATATATATATATATATATGTGTGTGTGTATGTGTGTGTGTGTGTGTGTGTGTGTGTGTGTGTGTGTGTATGTCTATATTTCTCTCTACATCTTTATATTGCTGAGAATAGCTAAGTCATTCACAGTTGATCATCATACAATATTACTGTTACTGTGTGCGATGTTGCCCTGGTTCTGCTCATTTCACTTTACATAAGTTCATGTAAGTCTTTCCAGGTGTTTATGAAAGCATCCTGCTCATCATTATTTCTTATAACACAACAGTATTCTATTATAATCATATACCACAACTTGTTCAGTTGTTTCCCAAATGATGGGCATTGCTTCAATTTCTAATTTTCACCACCACAAAAAGAGCTGCTATAAATTTTTTTTCATTTAAAAAAACATCTCTTTGAAATACAGATCTAATAGTAGTATTGGGTCAAATGGTATGCAGTTTTATAACCCTTTGGGCATAGTTACAGATTGCTCTCTAGAATGGTTGGATCAATACTGTGAGTGGCATCTAAACAGACTCATGTAGACATCCATACCATACATTTTTATACGTTGTTTTATAGGTTTGCTCATGAAAAACCTCAGCATATATATGTAGTCCTCTGTATATAGAGGGTTTTTTGCATGTTGTCTTTTCCATTAGAAATGTGAGCTATTTAAGAGCAGACATTGTTTTGACCTTGTTTTGGGGGAGGGGGGGCAAGGCAATTGGGGTTAAGTGACTTGCCCAAGGTCACACAGCTAGTAAGTGTGTCAAGTATCTGAGGCTGGATTTGAACTCAGGTCCCCCTGATTCCGGGGCCAGTGCTCTATTCACTGTACCACCTAGCTGCCCCTTTTACATGTAATTGAGAAAAATAAAATATTAAAAAGAAAAGATGTCACTCACAGGGAGGCATGAATAAATTATTTCCAGTCTCCTCTATCCACTGGGTAGCAGAAGACAATGACCACTCTGCCCTACAGATAAGAGTTTCTAGGATATAATTATATCCATTTGCACCAATAAATATTGTTAATCTAAGGGAAAGAAATTTTAGATTCAAGTTGCATGCCTAATAGCTATTATTTTTTTTTTGCTTTATGGTGGGGGAAGGCAGGGCAACTGGGGCCAAGTGACCTGTCCAAGGTCACACGGCTAGCAAGTGCCAAGTGTCTGAGTTCAGATATGAACTCAGGTCCTCCTGACTCCAGGGCTGGTCATCTATTCACTGTGTCACCCAGCCGTCCCTAATAGCTATTTTTTAAAAGACAGGGAGAGACCCATGCTATATACCCAGTTATTGTATTATTGCATATGTCATGCATGTCACATTGTATATCATACTATGGTATATTACTTTAGAATATCAAAAAAGATAGTTTTCATAAAATGGTTTGTGAACCTTATATTGCTACATAAATTCTAGCTATTATCATATTATTATAGAATTTTAGAACTGGAGCAGATTTTAAAATCATTTCATCTGACCTCTTTCTCTTAGAGATAAAACAACAGAGGGACAGGGAGGTTAAGTGAACCACATGGCTATTTAGCAGTAGAGTTGGCACTAGAATTCTTTTAACCCTCTACCACCACCACCCCAAACTAGGGTTCTGTTCTATTCTGTTACAACATGTTAAAATAGAATGAATATGGTAATAAAGAAATTAAATGGGAAAAATGTAAAAAGCTCTTTAATTTGTGCTATTTTTTTTAGTTTTTATCTAAAATATGAAGTAATTTTTTTTTTGTAAAACAGTTGTGCTTTTTCAATTACAAGTCATTCATTATAGAGTTAGAAGACACTTTATTGATGAATCTGTCATTTAGATATCATGGTTCCACCAATCTGAGAGTTGCAATGAATATTGTATGAGTATTTGTGTGTGTACACATATGCATGTTTGTATATGCATGTGTATAGGTATGTGTGTGTATATATGAGTGTGTGTGTGTGTGTGTGTGTGTGTGTGTGTGTGTGTGTGTGTGTAGTCAGCCACACCAAACCAGCCTCTAACCTGTGGATGGCTGGAGCCAAACAGAGCAGGCTAGAGATGAGAGTCAGAAATCAAACAAAAGTTTAATTTCAAAATGAGGGAAACAGCTTGCAAACAAGGAGGAACGTTATGCACATTTGCCAGGCCCCCCCATTCCTAGTAGGGGGACCCAAGGCAGTGTGGAGAGATCTCAACACCTGTACCAATGTCTGCACAGTGAACTGTAGCCCTGACAGTTGAAGGGTGACAGCAACAGTGAGACAAGTTTGATTCATAGCAGGGCTTCATGATCAGAACATGAATACAGCAGGTTGCTTGCCTGAGCTCAGAGCACACCTGATGCTGGTCAAATCAATACTTTAATTATATGAAACAATTATGGAATTTTGCTGTAGCAGAGATCATCCAGAGGGTGAGTGCAAAGGATTGTTGTTATGCCAAGTTCAGGGCCCACCTTAGCTCTGGACAACAGGGGATAGATAGATAGATAGATAGATAGATAGATAGATAGATAGATAGATAGACAGATACACACACACACACACACATATATATATATATATATATATATATATATATATATACATACACATATACACAGAGAGAGAAGGGGGGAGAATGGGGTTTATATTCTGCTTCATGAATAAGAATCTATTATAGAAATTTAAATATTTTCAAAGTCAGAACTATGTTCTACACACTGGGCTTTCATTAGCTTTGCTGTGAAGCTTTATCCCTAACTTTAGTAAATGTTGTTTCTGTAAAGGACCTTAAGGTATGACTTGGAAGCTTTCCAGAATCAATATTCAAAGGCAACAGGAGCAGATCTTGTTTTTAAAAAAGTGAGCCAAGTTACAGGGCCCTTAAGTACTCCACATTCACTCCCTATGGTGAGCACACAGTGTGCTATTTCACCTGACAAAAGAAAGTCAAAATGGTCAAATCAGTCTGCTCAGCACTTTGAAGGAACGCATGTGGGTTACTTCTTTCCAAAGGAAAAAAAAATCTCATCACAATAACCTGATCCTACATGCTGCCCAGTACTCTACAAGAGAGCAGCATGTGGGGACCCAATTGACCAGGATAAACCAAGGACATCAACAGAAGGATAGAAGTTGTACGTTTTGGGCCCTGAGAGATTTACTGCCATTTTATCCATGGCTTTTGAAACAAGTGATTATGAAGTCTAGAAAATGATGCTATTTCCTGTACAAAATTGGACACTTATAGGAGAAGCTTTTCTGTTTGGAAGAAGAGTGTTGGTTTATAAATGCCACAAATAGAGTTAATTCTAGATTAGCTGTGCTCATGTAGAGACAAAGACTCCTAACAACAGCAATTTTCAAAATAAATCATATTTAAGTCATTTAGAGTTATATCTTTGAATAAAACATACATCCTTAATCATTGTTCAGCCTAATAACAAAATGAGAATATGTTCTTTGGACACACACCAAATTATGAAAAGAGGGAAGTAGGCCAGATTCTGACAGGAAACAGAGAGCCTAAGGCAAAATTTAACACAGCTAACACACTGAATCAATAAATCATTAATAAATCAACAATTATTTATTAAGCATTTACTATGTGCCAAGCACTGTGCTAGACACCAGGGAGAGTAATACAATCAATTAAAAAAAATTTTTAAATATATAATCAATTAAGCAATCTCTACTTACAAGGAGATTACATTCTAAAGGGGGAAATAACAAGGATATATATAACTATGGAGGATAAACATAAAGAGAATAAATAAGAATAATTCAACATAAATAATATATAGTTCATGAGGGAGATGGTGATGCTTGAGCTGAATCTTGACAAAAGAGATTGGGAGTCTATAAAGAGAGATAAATATAGTTCTGGGATGCTAGGGTAGCATAATGCATAGAGAGAGAGCTGGGCCTAAAATCAGAAAGACTCAACTTCCTGAGCTCAAATCTGGCCTCATATTACTAGTTTACTAGCTGGGTAACCCTGGGCAAGTCACTTAACCCTATTTGCCTTAGTTTCCTCATCGGTAAAATGAACCAGAAAAGGAAGTGGCAAACCGCTCCAATATCTTTGTCAAGGAAACCCCAAGTGGAGTCACAAAGAATCAGACATGACTGAGAAACAACTGAGCAAAAGAGAGTTCATTCCTGGCATGGACAAAGGCATAGAAATAGGAGAGCAAGAGAGAAGGTTAGACATAATTGAGAGTTGATTGTAATTATAAACATGTCTAAAGTTGGTAAAAAAAATTATCTGCTTCAAATAATTTAATCAGGATATAACCTAAAATATATATCATTTTTAATAATTTACTAGAATGTTTGTTAAGTTAGTCAACAAACATTTGTAAAACCAGTTCTATGTTAAGCAGTGGAGACAGAAAGGTAAAAACAGTCATTGCTTTCAAGAAGCTCATAGTCTAAAGGGGAAAATAACATGTAATGATGTACAAACAAGCTATATACAGGATAAATTAAAAAGAATGAACAGAGGAAAGGTCCTAGGGTTAAGGGGCATCAAGAAAGGTTTCTTGAACATGGTGGGATTTTAGCTGGGACTTGAAGGAAGCCAAGGAAGCCAGGAGGCAGATATGAGGAGGGAGCAGATTCCAGAAATGGGTAACAGTCCACAAAAATACTCAAAGTCGAAAGAATAACTTGTTTGAGAAACAGCAAAGAGGCCAGTGTCTCTGGATTGGAGTACATGTTGGGGAGTAAGGTATAAGAAGACTGGAAAGGTAAGGGATGCTGGGTTATAAAGACACTAAAGAATGACAAACAGTATTTTGTATTGATCTTGGAGGGTAGTGGGGGAGACTGGGGAGAGGGCAACATGATTGAATCTGAGTTTTAAGAAAATCACTTTAGTGACTGAATGAAGGATGGCTTGGAGTGAGGAGAGACTTGAGGCAGGCTACTGCAGAAATTAATGTACAAAATGATGAGGACCTGCACTAGCATAGTGGGAGTGTCAGAATAAAAGAGGGTTGTAAACTTGAAATCAGGAGGCCTTGGCAGCAGCTTAGATATGAGGGATAAAAGATAGTGAAGAGTCCATGGTGACTTCTGAGTTGCAGGCATGAGGGCATAGAAGGATGGTGTTATGCGCTGGAGTAATTGGGAAAGTAGGATGGAGAAAAGAAAAAAAAACTAGAGAAAAGAGAGTATCAAGGAGGAGAGTGATGGACAATTTCAAAGGAGAATGAGGGTTGAGAAAAGGCTATCAGATTTAATAACTAAGAGATCATTAGTAATTTTGAAGAGGGAAGATACAAATAAATGGATAGATAAACAAATGGACAAATAAATTAGTAGATGAATGAATAAATGAACAAATAAATGATTTTTCTGAACTAAATCACAAGAGGAAGTATTTATTCTTTTAGACTTAAATGGCAAATAGCAATATTCAAGGACACTTCATTTTAGTCCTTAGGCAATTTTCATGGTAGATTTGTCATCATCATCATCATCATCATCATCAATAAAAGAATCTTTAAGTTCCATTCCAGTTCTGAAATTCTACAGTTCTTTGATTCTCTGATGTTTTAATATCTATAATTCTACAGTAACACCTCATATATCAAGGATCATAAGGAAATATGCATTTCCACATGACTGAATTTTCTGAACTACTGAAGTTTAACCTTTTAAAGATCAAAAATTTCCTTTGCTGTAGGCCTGTCAGGTAGGCCTTTCCTAAAATATGTTATATGCTTCTCTGTCTTCTCAAGCAGAGTATACTGAGTTTTTTGACCTTTTCTTGAAGATCCAATGTCATTATTTTAACTTCATTTATTATAGGTATATGTGGCTGTGGGTCTTTAAACTAAATGGCCCCAGACTAGTTTCAGAAATCATCTATCTCCTTTTTTTCCAGCTTCTAGTTCAATTTGATTTGAACTGAAAAACCATATAATCAAGTTTGTCAGAATCAGGCCTGAAAGAGTCTTTGTGTATCAGCATCTTTTTGTCAGAAAGCTTAAAGATGTCCGTTTCTTACTTCTTAATTGTATTTTTTCTCGTTTTTCAAGTAATTGCTGGATAATTGATATTTTACCATATCACAGTCAACAAACATTTATAAAGCAACCCATTGTGTGCCAGGAATTATGTTAGATACTGAGAATATGAAGACAAAAATGAAAGAAACCTTCATTATTTTATTTTTTCCAACAAGATTTTTTTTAATATTTATAACTTTCTTATTCTAATATAGAAGGTATCATGGACAAACAGGATTGCACCCCAAGGCACCACATTTAAAAGTAACTAAATTTAGAGGGTATACTTACAGGCTATACTTACAGTTCTTAGAGTCTTTTAGTACAAACCTAAGAACCTGGGGTTAATATCTAGTTAGCAACAATAATTAGATAGAATAGGAAAATACCCAACATAAGCCTAGGTTATAGAGCTTTTTCTCCATCTCTCTCACCCTCCTCTCGCTATTTGTTGGCCTTCTTAGCAGCAGCTTCACCATAGTGTTCCAAGGTCCTTGTCTCAATATAAAAGGTTGTGTCCCATTTGCCTTTCCCTCTCCCTGGCCCTACCCCAACAAATACATCTGAGGGTGTTTTTGTACCACTTGCCCTGGGTACAATTCAGTCTCACACTGGGATAGTAAAACAAAGAGGCTAATTACATATATCAGGTGTGGGAGGGTCACCCCTATAGCAAGTATACAATTCATTACACACTCTCTGGATGTTTTAGTCTTATCTAGACAGCAAGCAATAAATTTTCCAAAGTGTATGTTTTTTTTACAAAGCAAGGAATACAAATAGGCATCCAAATCCAATTGAAAAAAAGTCATATTCTTAGTAAAGGTTGGCTACAGTCACAGGAAATAATTCCTTCCTATCTAGCTATAAATAAAACTTTACCTGGTTTAAACCTTTGGCCTTCTTTGTCAACCCCAGTCCACAACCAACAAGAGCATAAGAGGACAGACTCGGTGTTATGGGAATGGGAATCTGAAGATCTTCCTGGCCCCTTGGCCCTTTGATAAGCTTAAGTGACTCTGAGAACCTTCACTGATTTGAAAATATACCCTGCCTCCTAATAGGCTGAATGTGGTTACATGGAGCCTATGGTGACAAGCTTGTTTTTCAGGAATGCCCACACCTTATTACTTTGTGATTGGGCAGTGGGTCAAGAGGGCTGTGACATTCTCTGGCCCAGAAAAAGGCTATATATATTCTGATGTGATGTTCTGCTTTGGGAAGAGTTGTGTGATTTGGCCAAATGAGACTCTGGGCAGCCATAGAGCCCACCAGCTTTGAAAACCCAGATGTTGGTGCTTCCCTCTCTGGTAACTAACTATGTATAGATGTAATGGTCAGAAAGCCGGAAGCCCTGTCAGCTGATCTGTTTCCTTAGGTGTGTTATTTTCTGCTTGCAACTTCTGTTTGTATTCTCTGAAGTTTAGGGTGTTGACTTTATCCCCTGAACTAGGTAAATGATATATGTTTGATTAAAGTAAGATTGTTAACCCATTTTGAGTTGCTTTCCTTTAGAAAAGCAGATCTAAGAACCTGTGCTAGCAGCCATCCTGGGTATGCTAGGGTGCTTGTTGCTATACTCAGGAAGGCCAAAAAGAAAAATGTAAAGGGAGAAGACTCCAATAGAATGTTAGCTGGGAGGGCTGAACTGGAAAGGTGTGTTGCTGAGACATGAGGCATCTTTCAAAGGCATGATTTGAAGAGATAAATTGGTCTCACACTACAGATGGTACAAAGTTGCTATTCATCAAATAACCAATCTTTTCCCTCTACCTTATGGAAACACTTGAATAGCTATTGTCTCCTTCAGAGAACAGTGCCAGATGGGGCATTCCTTTTAAACACTACAATTTCATTTCCCAGAAATCTGACACAAAAGTACTATTATATTTATTTTCCCCATTGTTACTGTTAGGTATGATCACAGTGCTGAATCTTATACTTCCAAAGGGAGTTAAGAGGTCACCTACTATTGCCATCAAAGGAATTGCCTAAGAAGAGGCTAACAAGTAGCTATGCAACCTCCACTTAAACAATTTCAGTGTTAAAGAACTCACTACTTCACAAGGCAGCCTGAACCGCTTTTAAGTGAAAATTTTTATATATTTTCCAATTACATGTAATAACAATTTTTAACATTCATTAAAAAAAATTGAATTCCAGATTCTCTCCTTCCACCCAATACTTTCCCACCTCCTTAATATAGATTACTCATGTGCAGTTATACAAAACATATTTTCACTTTAGACATGTTGTAAAAGAAAATACAAACCAATACATAAAAACAAGAAAAATATAGGTTTTTAAAAAGTATGTTTTGATTTGCATTCAAACTCCATCAGTTCTTTCTTTGAAGACAGACAGCATTTTTCATGATGAATCTTTCAGAATTATCTTGGATCATTGTATTGCTAAAAATACTAAATCGTTCACAACTAATTATCACATAATATTGCTATTACTATATACAGTGTTTTCATAGTTATGCTCACTTAACTTTGCATCAGTTCTTATAAATCCTTCCAGGTTTTTCTAAAAACATCCTGCTCATCATTGTTTTTTATAGCACAATAGCATTCCATCACTATCATAGATGACTTCTTCAGCCATTCCTCAACTGAAAGGATTCCTTCAATTTCCAATTCTTTGCCACCACCAAAAGACCAGCCATAAATATTTTTGTACATATAGATCCTTTTTCTTTTCTTTTTAAATCTCTTTTGTATACAGACCTACTAGTAGTAGTAGTGTTGCATCAAAGTTTTTTTTTTTTTTTTGGAGGGCAATTGGGGTTAAGTAACTTGCCCAAGGTCACACGGCTACGTTTTTTGTTTGTGTGTGAGTTAAGTGTCTGAGGCTGGATCCGAACTCAGGTCCTTCTGACTCCAGGGCCGACGCTCTACTCACTGTGCCACCTAGCCACCCCTGCATCAAAGTTTTAAGCACAGTTTTATGGCCCTTTGGGCATAGTTCCAAATTGCTCCCCAGAATGGATGGATTAGTTCAAAACTCTACCGGCAATGCATTAGTATCCCAATTTTTCCATATCCTCCTCAACATTTGTTATTTGCCTTTTCTGTCATATTAGCCAACCAGATAGGCATGGTGTGGTACCTCAAAATTGTTTCTTTAATCAATAGCGAAATCATCTAAAGCATTTTTTCATATGATTACACATAGCTCTGATTTTCTTTTTCTGAAAATTGCCTGTTGACAACTTATGTTGAAAAATGTTGACAACTTATCAATTTAATAATGACTCACATACTAATAAATTTGACTCAGTTCTCTGTCTATTTGAGAAATGAGGCCTATAGCAAAGAAACTTGCCCAAAAAAGTTTTCCCCAGTTTTCTACCTTCCTTCTAATCTTGGCTTCATTGACTGTGCAAAACCTTTTCAATTTAATATAATCAAAATTATCCATTTATATCCAAGAATTCTATCTCCTTTTTGTCATAAATTCTTCTCTTATCTATAGATCTGAGAGGTAAAATGTTTTATGCTCTACTAAGTTACTTATGGTATTTCCCTTTATATCTATATCACATGTCCATTTTCAACTTATCTTGGTATACAGTGTGAGACACTGCTTTATACCTAGTTTCTGCCAAACTGCTTTCCAGTATTCCAAGCAATTTTTGATAAATAGTAAGTTCTTGTCGCAAAAGCTTGGATCTTTATGTTTATTGACAATAAATAAGTAAATTAATCAGATAGAATTTTCATTCTTATCATATTGCCTTGGCGCACCCATGAGGGATTAATATTTCTCCAGTTATTCAGATCTGACTTTATTTGTGTAAAAAGTGTTATAATTGTGTTCACATAGTTCCTGGGTTTTTCTTGGCAGATAGATGTCCAAGTATTTTATATTGTCTACGATTATTGTAAGTGGAATTTCTCTTTCTATCTCTTCCTGCTGGAAACATATAGTAATGTCAATGATTTACATAGGATAATTTTATATCCTGCAGGTTTGCTGAATCAGTCCATTATTACAACTAGTTTTTTAAATTGATTTTATAGGAAAATCTAAGCATATCATTCTGTTGTCTGCAATGAATTACAGTTTTGTTTCTTCGTTGCCTTTTCTAATCCTTTAATTTTTTTTCTTCTCTTATTGCATTCCTAATACAATATTGAATAATAGCAGCAATAATGGGTATCTTTCCTTGACCCCTTTTATTATTGGAAAGACTTCCATCTTATCCTCCTTATAGATAATGCTTGGTGATGTTTTTAGATAGATACAACTTATCATTTTAAGGAAAGCTCTATTTATTGCTACACTTTCTAGTGTTTTTAATAGGAATAAGTGTTGTATTTTATTGAAAGTTTTTTCTGCATCTTATTGAGATAATAAGATTTTGTTATTTTTGTTATTGATATGGTCAATTATGCTAATAATTTTCCTAATTATTAAACCGGTATTGCATTTGTGGTATAAATCCCACCTGGTTATAGTGTATGATCTTTGTGATATATTATTATAATCTCCCTTGCTAATATTTCATTTAAAATTTTGCACTAATAATCATTAGGGGAATTGATCTATAGTTCTTTCTCTTTTATTGCTCTCCCTGAGTTGGGTATCAGCAAGATATTTGTGTCATAAAAGGAATTTGGTAGGATTCTTTCATTGTCTATTTTTCCAAATGGTTTATGTAGTATTAGAAATAATTGTTCTTTTAAAATTAAGTAGAATTTATTTGTGAATCCATCTGGTCTTAGGGATTTTTTCTTAGGGAGCTAATTTATGACTTATTCAATTTCTTTTTCTAAGATAGTGTTACATATTCTATTTCCTCTTCTGTTGATCTGGGCAATTTACATTTTTTGTGAATATTCCTCCATTTCATTTAGATTTATTGGCATACAATTGGGCAAAATAACTCCTAATAACTGCTTTAATTTCTTTTTCATTGGTGGCAAATTTACCATTTTAATTTTTGATACTGGCAATTTTCTTCTTTCCTTTGATAAAACCGAATTAACTAATGGTTTATCTATTTTATTATTTTGTTATTTAACTTCCAATTAAATTTTAATCTTTGCTTTCATGTCCCTTCATTGATTGTGATCTTTATTGCCTTATGATCTGAAAAGGATGCATTTAATATTTCTAGTTTTCTCCATTTGGTTGTGAGGTTTTTATGCTCTGATACATGGTCATTTTTTTGTGTAGGTGTCATGTACATAAAGAATCATATTCCTTTCTATTCCCATTCAATTTTCTACAGACATCTATCATATCTAACTTTTTAAAAATTCTATTCATCTCTTTAACATTTTTTCTCATTTATTTTTGTTTAGATTTCTCTGGTACTAAGTAGAGAAAATTAAGGTGCTCCAGTAGTATGGTTTTATTACTTCCTCCTATAATTCAATAAATTTTACCTTTAAGAATTTGGATATTATGCCTTTTGGCACCTATATGTTAATATTGATATTACTTCATTTAGCACAGTGTAATTTCAATGCTGATCTCTTTCAATTTGATCTACTTTTGCTTTTTCTTTACCTGAGGTCATGATTGCTACAACCGCTTTTTTTTAACTTCAATTGAAGCAGAATAGATTTTGCTCCAGCCACTTACCTTAGTATCATACAGATGTGTTTCTTGTAAACAATATATTGTTGGATTCTGGTTTTTAATCCACTCTGCTACCCACTTGTTTTATGACTGAGTTAATCTCATTCACATTCACAGTTATAATTACTATATATTTCCTTCCATCTTATTTTTCACCTGTTTATCCTATCCTTTCCTCTCCTCTCTTCTCTTCTCCTCTCCTCTCCTCTCCTCTGTTTTCTTTCTCTCTCCCTCTCTCTCTCCCTCAAAGTCTCTTTTTTGCTTCTGACCATTTGTAAAGCCACTCATGAGCAGCTTTCCAGAGGACTGTTTCTGTGAACAGCTTTCAAGGTTCTGACTACATAGTATAGTGAACTCTCTCTTTATTCAATAACAAATCAGAGCAAAACATTCACAGAAAATCAAGGTACAGCATTCACCATGTCACAACTCAACAACTTAACACTAAAATGGCCATGTAGTTTTCACCAAAGTAGTAACATAGTTTTAAACAAAGTACAATCATTTAGTAACTCAATCATTTAGTAACTCAATCAATCAATCATCCTTAAGGAGGCTTTCTGCCTCCTTACTTAAGAGGCTCCTCAGTACCCTCTTAAGGGGTAGTGGAAAGTACAAAAGCCATCCAACCCTAGGTCACAAGTAAATCACAATTTCATCAGTCACTACTTAGAGAATTTCATCAGTATCCAGAAGAGGTCTTTTCATCTTGACTCAGCTCCTACCTAAATCCACCAAACTGTCACCTGGGTTCAAAGGCAGATAGCTCCCAGTTCCTTGTCCAGCTCTCCATGCAGTTCCTGCTCCATATTGGCGCTCACAGTGTCCAGTCCATTTCAAATCCTTCACAGTCTCTGTTCCAGGGAAGACAAGGCTTAAAGAAGCCACAGTAACATTCATATACATTAACAAAGCCACAACAACATTTGTACAAAGTACCAGCACCACAGTCATGCTTCCTTAGTCTTCAGTACCTCCAGCTGGCCCTTGGAAGGGCCACAAATCCAAGTTCTGTGTCAGTTCTCATTTCTCATTTCTCTTCTCAGTTTTCCTCAATTCTCAGCTCAGTCCAACAGTTGCTCACTGAGAAAAATTCTCCCTCTCTCTCTAGCAGCAGCTGCTCTGCCTCCATGATGCTTACCCCAGGAAATTCTGACTGTCAAGCTTGTGCTCTTCCTTATATACATTATAGCTCCTCCCTGTTCAGCCCCTTCCTGTGTCAGCAACAGGGATTCATACCTCCTGTTTCTTTACAGAGGCTTAATTTGAAACTAGGTGCTAAGGACCTGTTAGCTTAGCAACACAAAGGGATCTTCAAATTTCATTACTATTATACCATTGTCTCTCCTAATCTGTTCTCCCTTTTCAGCCTTTCCTCCTTCTCTTATTATTCTCCTTTCCTACGTCCCTGTAGGGGAAAGATGGATTTCTATAATAAATTGAATATATATACTGTTGTTTCTTTAAGCCTAGTCTGATGAGAGGTTTTAGCATTGTCTTTCACCACACCCCATCTTTCTTTCCACTAGAAAATCCCTTCCTTTTACACCTCTTTTATGTGAATTTTTTTATCCATTTCTACTCCTCTCTTCTACCTTTTCTGAGTGAATTCCTGCATGGACCATTTTTTACAATTCATTTTGTTAGGAAAATCCCTCCTATGTTGAACAGAATTTGTTTCTGTAATTTCTACTCATTGTTCTTTGTTCTGTGCTACAAAGAATAAACCTAAAATTTTCTCTTTTCTATAAAACAGCTTCTTAAATATTTGAAGGGAAATATTGCTCTAGTCAAACTGGCCTATTTATTGTTACCTACACATGTTATTTCACCTTCTAGCCTTTGCACAAGCTGTCCCCTCACTCCAGGAATGCTATCATTCCCAATTTCTGCCTCTTGAAATACCTAACTACTTTCAAGGCTCAGGTTGTATTCTCTCCTACAGGAGAATATTTTTAATTCCTTCAGTTTTCATTTTTCTGTTCACTCAAGAAATTGCTTTATATTTGCTGTCAACATTTGGTATTTACTTATATAATCTGGCTTCCACCCCAGTCCTACATGATTTTGCCTACTACTATATAAACAAAGGGGAAAGTGACTCCTGACTAGCAGAGAGATTATTCAGCGCTAAGAACCTAAATAAGAGATGCTGCATAGGTTCCACAGACTCTTCTTTGGAAAGACATGTGGACAGAAGACACTCCATGAGGAGTGATAGAGAATGATATCATGTTTAGAAAGACTAACATATATGGAAAGTTGGCCTCATTATGTCTCTAGACTCCCTTGAAATTCTAGAGAATAGTAAAAATGTACCTCCTTTGGTTAAGGTTATTTTTTCTCTTCTGGTGTGAGCAAAGATCTTATTTTGCTCTCTGATGAGAAGCTCATTCATTTTTATATATTTTGGCATATTCTTATCAATATAACTTTTCAGATTTCTATTTGTTAGGACAATAAGCTTAATCAATATTTGTTATTTGTGATGGTCTTTTATATAACCAACATTTGGTAGAAATAAATTGGTGAACATAAGCTAAAATATACTCTCCCTATTAAGCATGATCAAGGAAATTATTTACAGAACTAAGCCAGATCTCAGATTATATTTATCTGTGTCAACCACAGGCCATCTACATATTTAGACAAAACATATCATAACATATATTACATTTATTTATACACATGTTGCTTCCTTCTCTCTCTCCCCCAATACTTATAGGCATATTGGGGGCAGGGACTTACCCATTTTCATCTCTGCATTTCTAGTTTCTCTCACATTGTCATATGCACATATCAAGAATTTAATAATTTTTTTAAAAAATTAAATTGAAGGGGGGGTGGCTAGGTGGCGCAGTGAATAAGAGCACCAGCCCTGGAGTCTGGATGACCTGGGATTGGTCCCAGCCTCAGAAAATGAGCACCCACACATAAATAATGACTGGCTGTATAACCTTGAGCAAGTTACTTAACCCCAATTGCTTTTAAAAAAAAATTAAATTGGGGGCAGAGCCAAGATGGCGGAGTAGAAACAGCTCTTCCAAGCCTCTCTGCCCCCAGATTCCCCACAAACTATGTAAAAAAGGAATCTGAACAACTTCTGGAGCCCCAGCACCCACAGAACAACACAGAGAAGCTAACCTCCCGCTGAGGACAGCCCAGCAGCCCTGCAGGAAGGAGCCAAGCCCAGGTCCGCGTGAGCCGAGGTTTTAGCCCCAGGGCGGCAGGGCCAGCAGCCAGATGGAGGAACCCCAGAACACCAGGAGCTGTGGCGATTCCAGAATTATCAACATAGACATGCCTAGGACAAAGTAAGAGGTTAGTGTCCTATGGACTTTGGGGCCTGTATTTGGGGAATGCGTCAGCTCCCTCCCCTGGGGGCTAGAAGCCGCTGAGGAGACAAGCCATTTTGTAGTTTTCAGAGGCAGCTCGGGCTCCCAGCCTACAAATCGTGGGGAGATCCAGCGATCAGTCTTGGGGGTAATCGCTCTTGCTTTAACCTCCCTGGATCTGGATTGTGATCTAGGGTGGAAGTTGTGGGTGGGTTTACAGCTTGCCAGAAACGGAAGTTGCCCCCCACACGTTCGGGACGAAAATTCCTCTAGCTGGCCTTAAAGCCATTAGTGTGGCAACAAACCCAAAAGTCAAGTAATTAAGTGGCAACATGCCAAGGCAAAGGAAACAGAAAAATGCAACCCTAGACTCCTATTTTGGGGGCATAGAGCAGGAAAAGGACTGTGAGGTCAGATGTCCTGCTCCAAAAGCCCCAGGGGAAAACATGAGTGGGTTGCAGGCCATAGAGGACCTTAAGAAGGACTTTAAAAATAAAATAAGAGAAGTGGAGGAAAAATTGGAAAGAGAAATGAGAAGGATGCAGGAAAAGTACAAAATGAGGGTCAACAGCCTGACTGAGGAAAACAACACCTTAAAAAATAGAATAACTCAAATGGCAAAGGAGGCCCAAAAGGGCAATGAGGAGAAGAATGCCTTAAAAAGTCGAATTTACCAGATGGAAAAAGAATCTCAAAAGTTCACTGAGGAGATTCATTCCTTCAGAGTTAGACTGGAACAAGCTAATGACTTTATGAGAAATCAAGATGCTGTTAAGCAGATCCAAACAAATGAAAGATTAGAAGGCAATGTGAAATATCTCATGGGAAAAACCACTGACCTGGAAAATAGATCCAGGAGAGACAATTTAAAAATTATTGGACTACCAGAAAGCCATGATCAAGGAAAGAACCTAGAAATCACCTTCAAGAAATTCTCAAGGAAAACTGCCCTGATGTTTTAGATCCAGAGGGCAAAATAGAGGTTGAAAGAATCCACCAATCACCTCCTGAAAAATATCCCAAAAAGAAAACTCCCAGGAATATTATAGCCAGGTTCCAGAATCCCCAGATCAAGAAGAAAATACTACAAGCAGCCAGGAAAAAACAATTTCAATATTGTGGAAACACAATCAGAATAGCCCAGGACCTGGTGGCTTCTACACTGAGGGATCGAAGGGCATGGAATATGATATTCCAGAGGGCAAAAGAACTGGGAATGAACCCAAGGGTCACCTACCAGCAAAACTGAGTATTTTGTTTCAGGGGAAAATATGGTCATTCAGTGGAATAGAGGACTTTCAAGCATTCTTGAGGAAAAAACCAGAATTGAATAGAAAATTTGACATCCAGACACAAGAAGCAAGAGATGCCTGAGAAGGTAATAAGGGAAAAGAAATCAGAAGGAACTTATCAAAGTTGAACTATTTACATTCCTATATGGAAAAACAATAACTGTGAGTGATGATATCTTTCTCACTATGAAAATAATGGAAGAAGGGTGTGTGGTCATATGAATACATATGTGAATGTGTGTGTATATGGATAGAGGGCATAGGTTAGATTTGTTGGGAAGGGAGAATACTCAAGGAATGAAATTATGAGGTGAGAGAGGAAAGTGGCAAGAGGAGATGGGGAGAGACAGGGTAGGGTAAACTATCCCATGTAGAAGAAGCAAGGGGAAGTGGTTGCAAGGGAGGGGGAGAATAAGAAGGCTAAAAAGGCAAAACCACATTCACATTGAATTTGGTTCAGGGAGAGAATGACATACATACTAAATGGGATATCTCAACCTGCAGCAGAATAGGGGGAAGGGGGATGAGAGGAGGGATGATGGATGGGAGGGCATCCTTGGGGGGAGGGGAGGTTGGAAGTACCCACTATAGAAGAGGGACAGGATTATGTAGGGAATGGACCAGGTGGGGGGTGGGATGAGTGGGAGGGAATTATAGGCAGCCTTGTACAATATATCTACTATGATAATGTTTTGCATAGCTAGACATGTACAACATATACTGAATTACTTATCTCCCCAGAGGGAATGGGTGACAAGGAGGAAGGAAATGGATCTGAAATTCGAGGTCTTAACATTAAATGTTTCAAATATATATAGATACTATTATTAATACTCTTTTGCTTATAATTGGGAGATAAGATGTGCAGGCATTGGGACACAAAGATTCACCTTCCTCTAATGGAAAAGTCGAAGGGGGTATGGGAGAAGGTATGGGGGAGAGCAGATTGGAGGAAGCGATATCTTGTGGGACTGCTATTCTGGGAGGTTGGGTAGGGGAATAATGGGGGGAAAATGATTGTAACTCAAAATCTGGCGGAAATGAATGATGTAAAACAGAAGTTAATAAAGCATTTGTTTAAAAAAAAAATTAAATTGAAGGAACAGGACAAAGACTTGGGAAGAATGTAGGGCAAAAGTTACTAGCTTACTTCCACTCTTCGAGTTTTTCTTAGTGCCTCCTTAAATTTTATTGAAATTTGAAGGTTATTTTCATGTTGCTGCCACTAGCTTCAAAGAGTATGATGGGAGAATATAAGAAATTGTTGCAGTCAAACTAAATACCAGGGGAGATGAGGAGACTTCCTTTTTATGGGAAATAGGAGAGAAGGTAATAAGTGGTAATAAAATTGGGGGGGCGTGGAGGGGGAATCTATACTTTTATGCACCAGATATATTACCAATTTGATTAATATGTGAGCTGAACTTAAGTTGATGAACTTCAAACATATTGGCTAGGCAGCTTCACAAAGAAGTGGTAACACTTCTCCTGAGCAAGAAGGAATCCTATCAGGAAAAGGTGGTTGCCACAAATAGCAGCATCATAGCTTGGTGGAGAAGACCAGTCACAGATTGTGCTAAAGAGCCTCCATGACTATATAAATGAAGTGTAAGATTGCATTGATTAGTTTTCTTGCCTCCCATATCACATTATTGACTCAGACTAGGCTTAGAAGCCTTAGGGTTTTTTGATTGTGTATTTTTTCTAGAAAAAAAAGCACTTTCTAACTATGCCTGCCATCTTTTAGTTGCGATTTAGATCTTTTGAAATCAAGTAAAAAAACTTTATATTATCCCTTCTGGATTTTATTTTAGTAGATTCAGCCTAATTCTCTAACCCAGGGGTCAGCAAATATGGAATGAAAATCAAATGTGACCTACCCCCTTGTTTTTGTATGACCTAGAAATCAAAGAATAATTTAACTGAATGACTGTATAAAATAGGTGAGGGCCAGATTTGGCCCTTGCATTGTAGTTTACTTACCTATGCCCTCACCTGTTAAGATCCTTTTGGGTCCTAAATTTTGGTATTCTATGTCTTAACTATCTACTCTAGTTTGGTGTCATCTGCTAATTTGCCAAACATGGCACCTATGCCTTTATCCAGGTCATTGATAAAAGTATTAAATAGCACAGGGCCAAACTTAGATTCCTAGAGATTTCCATTGCAGACTTTTTGCTACATTGACATTGAATCATCACCAACTGCCTTTTATTTTATTTATCAATTCAATTAATCTTTTAGATTTTATTGCTTTGATTTCTCTTTTCCCTCTAATGGTTTCCTGGTTTGTGCTTGATTTTGATATATTAATTTGTTCATTTTCTAATTTCTTTAGCTACAAGTTCAGTGCATTATTTTCCTCATTTTTAATAGTGTTAGTATAGCCAGAGAGGAATATAAATTTCCCTTAAGTATCACATTGGCTACATACCACAAATTTTGATGTGTTATATTTATATTGTTTTACCTTTAATATAATCTGCTACTATAACTATAGTTTGATCTATAACCCAGACCTTGCTCAACAAATCTTATTTTTTCTAATTTTGTGATTAGGCCTGAACCTTTTGATCATATTTTCATTGTTGATCATAATTTGTTATTGTAGCATGTCCTGGAAATATATTTCATATCCCTGCCTTTCTGAATTCATCTATAACATTTTGCTCTAGGAATTAATTAATTTTTATGAATGCTGCATTTTAATTTGAAAAATAAACCATTTTCCTACTAGGTTCATTTATTTTTTAATACAACTATCAAATCCAGTTTCTTTAGCACTCTATTTACCTCTACAACTTCTTTCTTGTTTATATTTTTATTTTTCATGTTACACTAGTGGAATATTAAAATCTTCTATTATAATTGATTATCTAAATCTCTTTATGAACCAGTTAAATTTTCCTTTAATTGTTATGTGATTAGATGTGCAGATATTTAATAATGGCATGTTCTTATTGGCAATGGGTCCTTGAAGCATGTTATATTTTCCTTGTTTTTCCTCTCTTAATAATTTTTAGTTTGAATTCCCATTTGTTTAATATTTAATAATTCTTTTAATATTTAATATTAATATTTAATTAATAATAATTACTATTTAATATGTCAGTATAATCTTAACTAAGTTGAAGTACAGTAAATTTTTAAACTAATATTTTAATCCTCTATAAAGCAGATATTTTTTCTTGGGGCAATATATTGATAGGATATACTTATTTTTCATTTGTTTCAAGAAACCTTTTTATTTTCCTGGGGCACATGATTTATTTGTAGTCAAGGTTATAATTGGCAAATTTAATTTATCTACCAATCTTTGTTAAATTACTCACTTTTTTATTTCCTCCTCCCAGCCTTATATGCCCCTAAAACTTGCCCAAAACACACTTGCCAAGCAACATACACAGAAAAAAGTCTCACATTTCATAGTAACAACTTTATAAATTGTGTAAAATCTTGTCATATTCCCAGTCAAAATAGGAATTTTCTCTAAGAATGCTCTTTTTAACCTATGCATCATCATTACCCTGTTTTTTCCTATTCTTTATTTATAACATCTATAATCAACTTGCAATTCTTCTGCTTTTTATTATTGTTTTTATTTTTCTCCTTGTCCACTTATGTCATTCAGTAGTTAGCTGAAACAAAACTACTGTTGTTTTTATTTCCTCTCAGGTATGTGCACTAAGATTTCGACTATTAGATAATTATAAAGTATCTGTTCATTAAAGCCTTTAGCTTGAAGCCCCATGTATCATGGAGACCCTTTGTTCTTATTTATTTCTGATGCCCAAAGTTGTTTAAGGGTGACCTTTTTTTCATGAATTGGTGAGATTCATATGAATTTTTAAAAGAATGGTTGAATTTTCTTGAAAAGAGTATTAACCTAAAATTTATTCCCATGCAAGTTAGGCTAGTTTTTTTCCTTAAAAATTATTCAGATTGTCTTTGAGGTTTAATTGATTCAGCCTTTAGGATTTAGGCTGTTAACTTTAATTTCTGGTCACCTGAGCAGAGAATTGTGAGAAACTCCATCCTTTTGCTCTTACCCATGATGGGTTACTGAGAGGTGGGGAAGATTTGCTCAGGTGAATTAACTTATGCTAAATTCAATGTATGTCATTGTTAAACATCCTTCTTCCTCTGATATGGCTAAGGAAATTTTCCATTGTTAAAGGTTGAATGAGAACAGGGATCTCAATTCATTCCAATGTCAAATCCAAATTGCCATGGAACTGACAAGTCAGACAAGCCAAGAACTGAAGGTAATTTGGGGATAAATCCCTGTATATCTTAAATTTCAGTATTATAACATTTCAAATTCTTTCAACACAGTATTTTTACAAAATAATAATATAAAATTTGATATTTCTTACCTATTACATCTTTTTCATTTCTACTTAAAAGAATAATTTCCTGTTATTTTAGTGTTGATATGACACTGTTGTATCTGGATAAGTTGAATTTGAGGTTCAATCCTGTTGGGATTCTGTGAATTCTATCAATTTGCTACATACGTTATTTCTAGAAAATTTTCTTGAGTAATTTATAAAATACAGTGGTTAGATTTTTTTCTTCTTCACAGTTTTAGTGAAGCTAGATCATACATCAGTATCATTGTTATGTCTGTCCTCCAAGTTCATCACTTTTTTTCTTTGTTTTTTTTTTGGAGGGGGAAAGCAGGGCAATTGGGGTTAACTTGCCCAAGGTCACATGGCTAGTAATTGTTAAGTATGTGAAGCTGAATTGGAACTCAGATCCTCCTGGTTCCAGTACTGGTGCTCTATTCACTGTGCTACCTAGCTGCCCCAAAGTTCATCACTTTTGCCTGCATTATTTGAAATGCTTTACTAATTGAACAATTTTAAGGGTTTGTTTTCCTGTTTCCTCTAGTTCTTCCACCAATCTGTCCTTCAGTACTTAGTTACACTCAATTCTTTATTTCTTCTTTTAATAATTTTGCTATTTTCATTTCTTCTTTTAGATCCCTATATATTCTGCTGAATATCGAGAAAATTCTCACTTTGTTTCTAGCCTGTTATGGTTTCAGGATATTCTTTCTTCTCGTGATTTTCTCTGTTTCTTTCTTTAATCCAATTTGTCAATTTATTAGAACTCTTCTTTAAGTTTCTCATTTCTTTGAGGTTTGTTATTATTAATTTGAGACTATGATAGTTTTATCTCTTTGGTGGAATTTCTCTTGCTGTTGTGAGTGAAGTGTTGAGGATATAAGTTCCTTGATGGTCTCTCATTCTTTCATCTTCCATAAGTTACCCAGTATTTTTTATAAGAAATTATCATTACATGAAGATGTAATTCCTTCTGAATATCATATAAAACTTTCAACTCTTTCATGCTTTAGTGTCATTGTTGTTGTTGTTGTTGTTGTAGATAGAGTTGCTTCAAAATGCTACACTGGATGCATCTTTACATTCAACTCACCAAGTACCAAAGTATATCTTAACTTGCTTTAAAGGATGTTTCCAAGTTCTTTAGGTAATTTCCCTACCTCATCATCCTCTGCAAGACATAATGATTCATGTACAATTATCTTCCTTAAGTGTAGGTCCAGCTATTTCACTTCTAATAAACTCCATTTGCTCCCCACTGCCTCTAGAATAAAATATAACCTACTTTATTTTTGGCTTTTTAAGCCATTTAAAACTTAGTTATAACCTACTTTTAGAGTCTCATTACATATTATTTCTCTTCCTTTGAAGTACAGTCCAGTCAAACAGATTTTCTTGGCATTCTGCACACACAGTGTTCCACTGTCTATCTCCATCCCTTTGCACTGACTATTCCCCATGCATGGAATTAATTCCCTCATGCCCTGATTTCCTTCAAGACTCAACTCAAATGCCACTTACAATAAAAACCTCTCCTCATCCCCTCCAAATGGCTGTGTCTTTCTTATCTAGACTTCCTACCATTTATTTTGCATTTTTGTACATATATTTATTATTAAGGTCATTCATTATAGTAATTGAAATAAGGGTTCTCTATGTGAGTTTGAGAAATTTCAAAATGAGGAGACTAGTTCAGTTTCTCCTAACCATTTCAATTTGTTCATTTAGTGACAAGTAGTCTTTAAAGGAATCACTATTTGGCAATTCAATACATAGAGAGAAAAGAGAAAACTATCTCCAAGACTTGTGTAGTCAGAAGAGATTTATTAGAGATTAGTTTTTACAGCCAACTGAAAACAGAACTTATGAGCTATGGTCTTCCAAATCAGTAACAAAATTAAGGGAAAGAGTAGCAGTTATTCCAAACATGACTTTGTAGATTTTCATTTTTGCATAGGAAAAAGGTTTATCTCTGATGTGAGTTAGAAATTATTTCTCTTTTGGGATTTGGGGGTGAGGTGGGGAGGAGGGTTTCCAGGATGATGTTTGGTCAGGAACAGGTTGTTGTCTATTAGCCCCACTCCTAGATATACACTTTGAGATCTTCAAAAATATCAAGATATAAAAGGAAAACAATGACTTCTATCAAAGAGAAAAATTGGGGTACCAAAGAAAGATATAAGGAAACCTCTAGAGAAAATACTTTGCTTGAGTTTTTGAAACACTGATACATCCTCTCCTCAGGAAGCTCCTATGTATTCTTTGATGATCCTTGACAAGGATACAAGAGAGAAAATAAACAAGAATTCCCTTCTGGGGAATAAAGGCTATGAGTCTAGAGGAATCTCAGAGCAAGGAACTGACTGCCATAATCTTGAGGACCACCTAGGGATTGGAAATGACAAAACAAAATTAAGTTCAGGGAGACTGGCAACAAAGTGGCTGAGTGAGTGAGACATTGTACCTAAGCTTACCTCCCCCTCATCACTTCAAAGCATCAACAAATAAGCAAAAGAAAATAGAAGATTTACATCTAAAGAGTAGAAAGGGAAAAAAAACTCAGTAAGAAATCATCATAGGAAAATAAAATCAGAATTACTGAAACAATGAATAGGCCCAAGTTTACATATCAGGAGGATATATACTCCTTGAATGCAAGGACAATTTTTTGTTTTTTTCCCAAGCACCTTGCATGGTTCCTTACATAGAACATATAATTAAAAATGTTTATCATGTTGAATTACAAAATTCCAGATGTAGTCATATTTTAGATTGGCACAGAGACTTATGGTTTATATGGTTGTAATGAGAGATTTTGATCTGTATATCTTTCATAACTGAAGAGGATCGACTTCTGCCCCTAGTAAGAAAGCTACTTGATTAACTTTTTTGCTAGTCTATGGACTATAGCTTAGGCACTCAGATGTATAGATAGGAACTATTAAAATTTCTATGAAGCAGTAGGAAAAAACAGTCCAGTCCTCTAGTGACTTTTTTCTGTTTGGACCCAAATCTCAAGTTTAAGAACATATGTCAATAATTCCTCTTTGTGCTTGGTCTACATAATATAGAAAATAATTATAATCCTGATGCTATTAATGGTAACTGATGATATTAATGGTAACTGATGCTATTAATGGTAAGAGGGAACATTGGCATCCTGTTTGCTGGTACAACTCAGATGACACCATGGCAGACTGCTGGAGGATTAAAGTGAGGTTTGGTTATAGGAAGAGAGGTAAAAGTGAGGATCTATCTGTAGTAAAATGTGTGTCAATGTTAAGCTTATTGAGAACTTATTAGATATATAACTGCTTATAAAAGAAGAGAGTAGGGGGGCAGAGCCAAGATGGCAAAGAAGAAACAGCACTTCCACAGCACTCCAGCCCACACCACTTCCAAACCATGTAAAAGGTGGACTCTGAACAACCTCTGGAGCTCTAGTACCCACAGAATGACACAGAGAAGCTAGCCTCCCACTGAGGACAGCCCGGCAGCCCAGCTGGGAACCGACGGCGTAGCACTCTAGGAGCCAAGCCCAGGCCGACCTGAGTTGTGGTTTTACCCCAGGGCAGCTGGGCCAGCAGCAGGCTGGAGGGACCCCAGAACATCAGCGATTCCAGAATTATCAACACAGATATACCTAGGACAAAGTGAGAGGTTAGTGCTCTATGGACTTTGGGACCAGTATTTGGGTAACACATCAGGCTTCTTCCCCTGCAGGCAAGCAGCTGCTGAGGCAATGCAGCACAGATGCCATTTTGCAGCTTCAGTTGCAGCTTCAGCTCCTGGCCTGCGAACTGTAGGGGGATACAGCAATCAGTGTTGGGGGGTAATTGCTCTTGCTTTAACCTCCCTGGATCTAGATTGTGGTCTGGGGTGGAGGTCTTGGGGTGGGTATCCAGCTTGCCAGAGTGTGTGGAGGCTTCACAGAGACCACACAACTAATACCTCCAGAAGTTGAGAAGACCCCAACGTTTGGGATGGAAGCTCCCCTGTCTGGTGGCAGAGTCCTACTGTGGCAACAAGCCCAAAAGTCAAGTAATTAAGTGGCAACATGCCTAGGCAAAGGAAACAAAATAAACAGAAAAATGCAACATTAGATTCCTATTTTGGGGGCAAAGAGGATCAAAGCATGGAACAGGAGGAGGACTGTGAGGTCAGAAATCCTGCACCAAAAGCCCCAAATGAAAATATGAGCGGGTTACAGGCCATAGAGGACCTTAAGAAGGATTTTAAAAATGAAATAAGAGAAGTGGAGTTAAAATTGGGAAGAGAAATGAGAAGGATGCAGGAAAAGTATGAAATGAGTGTCAACAGCCTGACTGAGGAAAATAACACCTTAAAAAATAGACTAACTCAAATGGCAAAGGAGGGTCAAAAGGGCAATGAGGAGAAGAATGCCTTAGAAACCCAAATTTGTCAGATGGAAAAATAATCTCAAAAACTCACTGAGGAGATTCATTCCTTCACAGTTATACTGGAGCAAATGGAAGCTAGTGACTTTATGAGAAATGAAGAAGCTGTTAAACAGATCCAAACAAATGAAAGAATAGAAGGCAATGTGAAATATTTCATGGGAAAAACCACTGACCTGGAAAATAGATCCAGGAGAGATAATTTTAAAAGTATTGGACTACTTGAAAGTCATGATCAAAGAAAGAACCTAGAAATCATCCTTCAAGAAATTCTCAAGGAAAATTGCCCTGATGTTTTAGACCCAGAGGGGGAAATAGATGTTGTAATAATCCACCAATCACCTCCTGAAAAAGATCCCAAAAAGAAAACTCCTAGGAATATTATAGCCAGGTTACAGAATCCCCAGATCAAGGAGAAAATACTATAAACAGCCAGGTAGAAACAATTTCAATATTGTGGATACACAATCAGGATAACACAGGACCTGGCAGCTTCTATACTGAGGGATAGAAGGGCATGGAATATGATATTCCAGAGCTCAAATGAGCTGGGATTAAAACCAAGAATCACTTACCCAGAAAAACTGAGTATTTTGTTTCAGGGGAAAATATGGTCATTCAGTGGAACAGAGGACTTTCAAGCATTCCTGAGGAAAAAGCCAGAGTTGAATGGAAAGTTTGACATTCAGACACAAGAAGCAAGAGATGCTTAAGAAGGTAATCAGGGGAAAAATACCAAAAGGAACTTATCAAAGTTGAACTATTTACATTCCTACATGGAAAAACAATAACTGTGACTGATGAAACCTTTCTCAGTATGAAAATAATGGAAGAAGGGTATACGGGCATATGAATATATATATATATATATATATATATATATATATATATATATATATGTGAATGTGTGTATATATGTTTACAGTTATACATGGATAGAGGGCACAGGTTGAATTTGGTGGGAATGGATAATACTTAAGGGGTGAAGCTAAGAGGTGAGAGAGTAAAGTGGCAAGAGGAGATGGGGAGAGACAGGGTAGAATAAACTATCGCATGTAGAAGAGGCAAGGGGAAGTGGTTTCATGGGAGGGGAAGAACAGGAAGGCAAAAAGGCAAAACCATATTCTCACTGAATTTGGCTCAGGGAGAGAATGACATACATACTAAATGGGATATCTCACACTCCAGGAGAGTAGGGGGAAGGGAGATGAGAGGGGGGATGATGGAGGGGAGGGCATTCTGGGAGGAGGGGAGGGCATTCTGGGAGAAGGGGAGGTTGGAAGTACCCACTTTCGAAGAGGGACAGGATCAAATTAGGGAATGGACCAGGTGGGGGGTGGGATGGGTGGGAGAGAAATGTAAGCAGTCTTTTACAATATGGTAATGTTTTGCATAGCTATACATGTACAACACATACTGAATTTCTTATCTTCCCAGAGGGAATGGGTGACAAGGGAGGAAGGGAATGGATCTGAAATTCGAAGTTTTAAAATTAAATATTTCAAATATATATAAATACTGTTACTAATACTATTTTGCATGTAATTGGGAGATAAGATGTACAGGCATTGGGGCACAGAGATTCACCTTGCCCTAATGGAAAAGTCGAAGGGGGTATGGGAGAAGACATGGGAGAGAGCAGATTGAATGAGAGGATATCTTGTGGGACTGCCGTTCTGGGGTGGTGGGTAGGGGGAAAATGGGGGAAAAATTGTAACTCAAATCTGGCGGTAATTAATGATGTAAACCAGAAGTTAATAAAGCATTTGTTTAATTAAAAAAAAAGAAGAGAGTATCAGGGATTATTGAGTAGAGAAAGAATACTGCCAATGGAAAGAAAGTTGAATAAAAATAACAGATAAACCTGAGATATGATATTTGCAGCATCATTCTCTGTCTAAATCAACTTATTTCTGGTCTTTAAACCTAGAAAAAGGCAATATGTTACTTTATTAATTATCCAGCCATAGAGTGTGACATCTGAATTTCCCAAAAGGTGTCAATCTATTTTCCAAAGTAGTTGTCATAACAATGAATCAATACTGATTTAAAAAAAAATCTTGCTGGACAAACATTCTGCAGTTTGATGATTTATAGACTTGTAGATCCAGAAAATGCTATAAGCACATATGCTTTGAGTATTGGATAGAGTTTTTAAGTGACACATTTTAAGAAGAACATTAACAAACCATAGTTGAAGAGTAGGGATATGAATGGAAATGGGGACTTAATATCTTGTCACATGAAAAGCAGTATGGGGAACTAAATTATTTAATATGAAGAAATAGAGATATGGAGGGAAGAGGTAGAATATGATAGGCTTCTCCAGTTGTCTATGTGGAATCATAACATGTAAAAGTAGAAAGACCAGATATTATGTCTTACTCCAGTCAGCAGACCTATGACCAATGGGTAGAACTTAATGTACTTGGGGTGGATTTCAACTTATTAAAAGAAAAGACTTTGTGATGCTCTGATTCGTGAAGAAGTTGTTCCTTGAATTTTTTTAAATTAAATTTGTCTACTTACTTTTAGTTTACAGCATTCAGTTCTACCTTGGATTTTTTTAACAGATTTTGGATGTACACTTTACATGCAGGAGGTAATATACAGGGAATTGCTGTATCTGGTAGGGGATAAGATTAAATGATTTTGAAGGTGTCATCCAATTCTAACAATCCACTCTTACACAAAAATCCTTAAGTCTTCCTTACACAAACTTGTAGCTAACTAGTTTTCCTCCATCCTAGACTTTGAAATTAATTTTTTAAACTAAATACAAGGCTTTACATTTATCCCTATGAAACTTCATCATATTAATTTCATTCCCTAATTCCAGCCTGCTGAGATTTTTCTGAATCCTGATTCTGTCATGCAATACATTATCCCTTACAGCTTTGTGACAGCTACAGATTTAATAAGCATGCCATCTATGGATTTTGAGAATTTCAGGATTTTTTTTTTCTGTATATAAGAGTAAATTCAGGATATACTTTTACCTAAAACTATATAGGATTTGACTTCATTTGGGATCATGAAATAATTAACTTTTATTTGATTTCATATCATTAATAAGTTGTAACAATCAAAAGCAATAATAATAATAATAATAATAGCTTATTTATATAGTTTTCAAAGGTCTGAAAAGCATTTTACAAATATGATCTTATTTGATCTTCACAATAACCCTGGGAGGTAGGTGAATCTATTACACCTATTTTAAAGATGAGGGAACTGAGGAAGACCTAAGTTAAATAACTTGCCCAGGGACACATAGCTAGTAGATTTCTGATATGAAGTCAAATCTACCTGACTTCAGGTCTAGTGATATCTCCACTATGCCACCTAGCTATGAATCTTCCCTCCACCACCATCAATCACCCCAGCTGATCTCTTTTAAATTTTATGTCAGGTTAACTTTGGGATATTATTTTGTCTCAACTGTATTTAATAGACCACAGAGACATAGAACAAGAATGCACCTAAGAAATCACTAAACCCAGCTACATCATGGAATAGCTAAAGAAATCAAAACCAAAGGCCAGAGAGGTTCGAGGGAAGCTAGGTAGTGCAGTGAATAGAGCACTGGTCCTAGAACCAGGAGGACTTGAGTTCAAATATGACCTCAGACACTTGATATGTACTAGCTGTGTGACCTTGGGCAAGTCATTTAACCCCAATTGCCTTACCTTTCCTCCCTCCAAAAAAAAGAGAGATTAAATAATTTACATTGGACAAATAATTGTCCAAACCAAAGCTAAAATAGTATAGGTGTCAGTGCCAAATCAGTCAATTATATTACCTACTATATTTTATTGATTTCATTAATTTTCAAAAATATATTTTTAATATTTCCTTTTATAAGGTTATCCAAGTTTATCATGTCTCCATCCTCTATAATAGTAATTTGATTAAAAACTATATCATCAATATTTTTACTCTAAATAGTTGATACAGAAACTGAAGTCAGGGCAGCTAGGTGGTGCAGTGAGTAGAGCGCTAGCCCTGGAGTCAGAAGAACCTGAGTTCAGTTCCGGCCTCAGACACTTAATGCACACACAAACAAAAAAACCTAGCCATGTGACCTTGGGCAAGTTACTTAACCCCAATTGCCCTCCAAAAAGAAAAAAGAAAAAAAAGAAACTGAGGTCAATTTTAAAAGAGGAAAGTTGAGGTGGAGCAGATTCTATATATGAGTTTATACACATATCTTTGTGTTTACATGTATGTAGTCTCACATTTTTCTCTAATCCTATCTCTAATTTATAAGTTTTCATAGTTAACAAGTATTTTTATTCTATAATTCATTATATATATATATATATATGTTTTCTGTCTCCCAAAATTTCAAGGATTGTTTGCTACTTATTTGCCAAATCATCATTTTTTTCAAAGATATTTATCAAATTTTCAGTGTGAAAAGAACTAATTAGTAAAAAAGTGCATACCCTCTGACCCAGTAATCCCACTTCTAGGGCTGTATCCCAAAGAGATCATAAAAATGGGGAAAGGACCCACATGTACAAAAATATTTATAACAACTCTTTTTGTGGTGGCCAAGAACTGGAAATTGAGGGATGCCCATCAATTGAGGAATGGCTAAACAAGGCATGGTATATGAATATGATGGAATATTATTGTGCTATAAGAAATGTTGACCAGGCAGACTTCAGAAAAACCTGGAAAGACTTATATAAACTGATTCTCAGTGAAGTGAGCAGAACCAGGAGAATATTGTACACAGTAACAGCCATATTGTGTGATGACTGGCTTTGATTGACTTACCACTTTTCAGCAATGCAAGGATCCAAAACAACTCCAAAAACCTTTTGATGGAAAATGACATCCACATCCAAAGAAATATGGAGTCTGAATGGAGATCAAAGTATACTATTTACTCTATTTTTTGTTTTGTTTTGTTTTGTTTTGTTTTCTTTCTTATGGTTCCTCCCATTTATTCTAATTCTTCTATACAACATGACTAATGTGAAAATATATTTAATAAAAATGTATATGTAGAGCCTATATCATATTACACAATGTCATGGTGAGGGGAGGGAGATGGAGAAATTTTAAAACTTAATGAAGTGAATGTTGAAGACTAAAAATTAATTAATGAAAAAAATTAGAAACTGTGAAGGACTAGAGAAAAGGGGAGGAGTATATTCCTTAAGTTTTAAGGAGTTCACAATCAAAAGAGAGGGGGAAAATGCAAATAACAGCATATGAAAACAAATATAATCCACCTTAAAGCATTATATCTCATAACTAATGCTATGAAACAACGATGTTTACTAGGATTTAATTTTCCACAGTGCTTGGGAACAAGAAAGCTTTGCTTATTTGGAAAAATTCTTCAAATTTCTCTCTGATAAGGTCTCTAATATCTCTAAAATATACATCCCATAAAAGTGAGGACTTCTGGGAGACAAGATGGCAGAGTGAGCAGTAAATCATCATAACTCTTCCATATTCACCTCCAAATAACCATAAAATAGTATCCCAAAACAATTCCTGGAACAGCAGAATCAGCAAAAAGACAGGAATGAAATAATCTTTTAGCCTAAGAAACTTGCAAGCCAGCAGCAAGCTCTGCCTCAGCAAAATAGTTGTAGATCCAGAGCCCCAGTATGGTGGAACAGGCAAATACCAACACCAAGCAAGACACCTTCCCCATATGTCTCAGCATAACCCTAGGAACACAGGTAGATGCCAACCCTATGAGTGCCTGAGCAAACAAGCAGCCACCAGAAGCCAGACCACCATGTGCTTAAGTGTAGCCCCAAACAGAAACACCCCACTGACCTCAGCACACACCAGACACAAGCACTAGGACCTTGGTTTAGCACCAGGTAACCTAGCAGATCCCTATAGGTTCCAGCAGCACCAGCCACCCTCTCATCCCCTCCCTCAATGTAGTATCAGACACTAAGATCCCCCATAGGCCTCAGAGCAACATCAGTACAGAACCAGGTAAACAGGCAGGGCCTGCAGCCACTGGCCCAAGAAACCTGACACAGTGCCCCTTCCATCCTGAGAGGAGAACTCAAATTTAATAGAAAGGGAAAAGGTCAAAACAGATGAACCTACATGTGCAAAAAAATATTTATAGCAGCACTTTTTGTGGTGGCAAAATATTGGAAATTGCAGTGATGCCCATCAATTGGGGAAAGAGTGAACAAACTGTATGGCATATGAATGTAATGGCATACTATTGTGCTATAAAAAATGATGAGTAGACACACTTCAGAAAAAGCTGAAAAGTCTTGAATGAACTGATGCTGAGTGAAGGGAACAGAACCAGGATAACATTGTACACAGTATCAGCAACACTGTGTGATGATCAACTATAAAGGACTCAGCTCTTCTCAACAACACAATGATCTAAAACAAGTACAAAGGACTCATAACAGAAATGCTATCCACATCCAGATAAATAACTGGTGGACTCTAAATGCAGATTGAAACATATTTTTGCTTCATTCTTTTTTGTGTTTTTTTTCTTCTGATCTGTTTCTTCTTTCACAACTATGACTAACAGGGAAATGTGTTTTACATGATAGCACATAACCTGTATCAAATTGACTTCCATGTTAGGAAGAGGGGGGAAGTGAGAAAAAATTAAAACTCAAAATCTTATGAAAAATGAATGCTAGGGGCAGCTAGGTGGTACAGTGAGTAAGAGCATTGGCCCTGCCATCAGGATGAGCTCGCATAAGTCCTAGCCTCAGAAAATGAGCACCCACACATAAATAATGACTGGCCATGTAACCTTAAGCAAGTTACTTAACCCCAATTGCTTTAAAAAAAAAAAAGAATGCTAAAGACTGTCTTGACCTATAATTGGGGTGGAGGGATAAAATACTATTAATAAAAAACTAGAAAGAAAAAATAAAATATGTATCACAGAAGGTTGTACATCTTCAGCAAAGAGAGCCTGTCTATAGAAAGACTTCACCTGGAGAAATTCTGACTTGTAAAGAGTAGTCTACCAGGAGATAAATTTAAAATCTGGAATTCTGAAGAAGAAACAGCACTTCCATTTCCAGCACTTCCAGCACTTCAGCCCACACCACTTCTAAATTTATGTAAAAGGGGACTCTGAACAAACTCTGGAGCTCCAGAACCCACAAAATGACAGAGAAGCTAACCTCCCACTGAAGACAGCCCAGCAGCCCAGCAGGGAATGGCCAGAGCAGTGCTCTGGAAGCCAAGTCTAGCCCAGGCCTATATGAGTCTTGAGTCAGAGGTTTTAGTCCTAGGGTGGCCAGACCAGCAGCCTGCTGGAGGGACTTCAGAACACCAGCAGCTGTGGCCTCTCCAGAATTATCAACACATAGATGCCATGGACAAAGTGAGAGGTCAGTGTGGTATGGACTTTGGGACCAGTACTTGAGAATACATCTGCCTCTTTTCCAGGGGGGGCAAGTGTAATGGAAATGCAAATTTAAAGATCTTCCCTGCCCCTAGGCAAAATGGTTACAAGGGAGGGGAAGAACAGGAAGGCAAAAAGGCAAAACTTTATTCTCATTGAATTTGGATCAGGGAGAGAATGACATACATACTAAATAGGATATCTCACCCTACAGGATAGTATGGGAACGGGATGAAAGGGGGTATGATGGAAGGGAGGGTGGGACTGAAGCGGGGGCGAAAGAAGTTGGAAGCATCCACTTTTGAAAAGGGACAGGATCAAAGTAGGGAATAGACCAAGTGAGAGGTGGGATAGGAGGGAGAGAAATATAGTCAGTCTTTTACAATATATCTACCACGGTAATGTTTTGCATAGCTACACATGTACAACATAGACTGAATTGCTTATCTTCTCAGTAAGGGTGGATGACAAGGGAGGAAGGGAATGAATCTGGAATTCAAAGTTTTAAAATCAAATGTTTAAAAATATATAAACACTATTATTAATACTATTTTACATATATTTGGGAAATAAAAAATATTTTAAGAAATAAAAAAAAAAATCTGGGATCCTGGAGCTATGGAAATAGTGAAAGTAGCCAGAAGAGAGGCCAGTAGCTTGACTACAGTCTCTAAGGGAAATAAAAAATCAATATGGCATGGCAAGGTTGAGGCATCCACAAAACCAAGATAGAACAACTGAATTATAATGACCCCAAACCAAGACAAGAAGCTTCAAATAATTCTCCAACATGCCCCAAAGTTTTAACTCTTCTATAGTCTGAACCAAGAGAATTCTAGAAGAAAGAAAAAATTCAGAAGGTAGGCAATACTACAACCTAAGCGTTTACCACTGGGGTCCTGAGTTCTGAAACAAATGTGTCTTTTCATTATGCTGAGGAATCTGAGTGATTAAAAATAAATAATATTATACTTTTCTTAAAAGGTTACCATGTCCAAAATAGTACTCAATGAGAACACTAAACCTTCCCCTCTTCCAAATTTCCCTATAAAGGATAACACCATTCTCCCAGTCACTCAGACTGATTTCTTCACTGTCCTCAGCTTTTTGCTTGCACTTACACCATATATCCAATCCATTACCAAGTCTTGTCATTTCTTCCTTTACAAAATATTTCCTATACATCCCTTTCTCTCCATGCACAGTTACCATAGTCCACCATCACTTGGACTCTTGAAATAGCATTATGGTTGGTTTCTCTGCCTCAAATCTCTTTCCATTCTAATCCATTTTGCACTTAGTTGCCAAAGTGATTTTCCTAAAGCACAGGTCTGATTACATCACATTCCTAATCAACAGTCTCTAGTGTCTCCCCATTACCTATAGAAATAGAGAATCTACTACTTGGCTTTGAAAACCTTTCCTAACCTTGCCCTTTTCTTTGCCAGTCTGCTTATGCTTTATTCTATTGCACACACACACTAAAATCCAGCTACAATAAACTTCTTGTCATTCTTTGCATACAATACCCCATCTCCTGATTCCATATCTATTCACTGGCTGCTATCCATGCCTAGAATAATCTCTCTCTCACCTTCATCTCATAGCTTCTCCTGATTCCTTCAAGATTTAGCTTATATCCCAATTTGTGCGAGAAACACTTCTTGGCCTCCTCTCTACCCCCAGCTAACAATGATTTCAATCTGAGATTACCTCCCTTTACAATGAATATGTTCTGTATGTATACTTATTTTTATGTTGTCTCACCCATTATAACACAACCTCCTCAAGGTCATGGACTGTATTTTTGCCTTTCTTTGTATGCAGGAAGTTTAGCATAGTAGCTGGCCCATATTAAACACTTAATAAATTCTTGTTGGCTGACTGACTGATGTGCCCATTTGAATAGGGATGCAGAGAATGCCTTTACTGTTTTATTCCTTTTTGTCTTATTTATATTGTTTTATGTCTTAATTTAACGTGTTCAAATGTATGTATCTCTTAAAAGCAGAGTTATGAGGATCAAAAGAGATAATATTTGCAACATACTCAGCATATAGTAGGTGCTAAACAAATGCTTTTTCCCTTCTCTTCCTCCTTATACTGTCTACCAATACAGAATGGATGAACTGGGACTCGGGTCATGAGTTGCATTATTGATTACCCCAAAAAGTCATTAGTTTGACAAGTAGCTTCAGTTTGTAGTAGTAGTCTGTAGCTTAGCTACAAACATTTCACTGTAAGCTACAGAGATGTGCTCTGGGAAATTCTGAAATGCTATGAGAGAGATTTCAGAGTAGTCTAAGATTCCTTAATGTTCCAACCAACATACTGTAATTAAGTTAAGTAAAAGTGAACTAAATTTCTGAAAATCAAGCAAGTTAGTGGAAGTTTCTCCCTTGTTGAGCCATCCTTCCTTCTATTTGAACAAATTTACTCAGATTTACTTCCTCTTTTGAACAGTCTCCTCTCCTATCATAACATGCTTCTTATTACTGATCCCTAACATGATTTTTAACTATACTTATCCCAGAGTTGTCAATGCATTGCTTTGCCTTTGCTCATTAGCCATTGAGATGTGTACATTCTTCACCAAAAGTGGAATTTTATGTTCAGAAAATGTCCTGTTATATAAATGATCTTTTTTAATATAATAGTATTTATTAGATTGAGAGCTGACTTGAACCTTATCTTGGCTCTATAGACAGCCACAACAACCAAGTACTATAACTTCATGGGTGAATTATTATGTTTATATGAATCTATCTTTATTCCCCTTTGTAGTCTAGTAAAGCCATAATCACTTGAACCCACTATTAAATTTCAACCATTTCAGGACTGAAACATGATGACTATTTCACATTCAATAATACCAACAGTATTAGATCAAAAACCTATGGCCAGGAATAAAGAAGCATACCATATCAAACTGAAACAGCTATGGACACTTCAGGAAAATAAAATCTGTCATAAGTGATATCTGCTTTTAGGAATCAAAGAATCAAGGAGTTCAATCCTTGTGTCGTTTATATCAATGTCATTGAAGAGAGAGAAACATTCTGATAATCACATGGTCTCAAATAGATAGAACATTGTATTGTAGGAATTTGGCATTGAAATATGGAGTAAATGCTCATGCCATAATATATCATGCTCCCAAACTGAGTTGGGAGTCAAAATACCAACAATATATTCCTCACTCTTCCTCTAACTTACTGTTTGGACTTTAAAAATATTATAACCTCTCTGTATTTCAGTTTCCTTGTCTATAAAATGAAGAGACTGGTATAGATATCTCAAAGGTCCCATTCAGGTCTAATATTCTCTGACTCTGAAAAGGGCAAATTGTCTTTTCTCTCAATTCCACAAATGGGGAGGGGGTGGAATGGGAGGAGGATATTAAATTCATTTCAGTAGCAATATGAGAGAAGTGTAGGTGATGAATGGAAAGGAAAAATATTGCAAAGATAGAATTGACAGGATTTATCAGCTGATTAAATTTGTGCAACAGTATAGAGGAGAAGGAAGGGTAAAGAATGAATCAGAGGGTTAGAGATAGAACGATTGGGGAAATTTTGATGCTATCAAGAGAAATAAAGAAGTCAGGAGAAGTGGTGAGTTTAAGAAATGTGAATCCGTGGGAGAGATCAAAAAAGAGGATCAGAGAGGAGGATTCAGATTTTAAGATCTTGTTAGTAAAACTTTTGAATGACCACAAGATCTAGGGTGTGATACTCTTACATACAACTAAGATAAAGTAGAAATAAATCTCAGAGTAGTTGAGTAGGTTGCTGAAGTAGAAAGTCAGAGTGTTTAGAGGAATATTGGTATGAATACTGAAGTCCCCAAGGATGGTAGAAGGTAATATAGTAGAAAAGAAAAGTATGAACCAAGTGTGGAATTTATTGAAGAAAAGAGAATGACCTAAAGGTCAGTGGACAATACCATCAAGAATCTGGACAGGCTAATATAATTGAAGCCCAGCACTCTCTCCACTGTACCATGCTGCCAGGATCAGAGAAGGTAGCAAGAACTGTGGTCTTTAAGGAGAAAATTAAGTTTCATGGAACACCAGAAAATTGAGGTAGGCTGAGAAGAGGGGGATCCAAAGAACATTGTAGGAGGAAGAGGAGAATGGAGTAAAGGAACTTGAAAGGTATTTAAATTTTTATATGTGTATTGCTTCCCCCGAAAGAATATAAATACCCTGAGCAAACAGAATGGCATATTTTTATCTTTATATCCCCAGCAACTAACACTGTGCACAGCACATAGTAGATACTTAATAAATACTTGCTAAATAAATGAGTGCTATAGGAACGAACTAGATGGGGGATGCAAGCAGATGGGTGCTGGAGCTATTTCAGAGTTTGATTTGTTGTTTTGTTGATTGTCTGGAGTCAAATTTAGAGTCAACTAACATTTATTAGGCGGGTAGATAGCATAGTGGTAGAGTGCTAGGCCTAAGACTTTTCTTCCCAAGTCCAAATCTGGCCTCAGACATTTACTAGGCGTGTGATCCTGGGCAAATCACCTAATCCTGTTTTCCTCAGTTGCCTCATCTATAAAATGAGCTGGAGAAGGAAATAGCAAACTACTCCAGTACCTTTGTCTAGAAAACCCCAAATGGGATCATGAAGAGTCTGACACAACTGGAACTGCTGAATAACAACAAAGTAATGACTGTGGACCAGTCACTGTACTAAACACAAAGAAAGGCATAGGGCCATCAAGAATCTCACATTCTAATGAAGGGAAGACAACACACAAAAAGAAGATGAAAATGAGGTGGAATGTGAGGGTGCCCTATGAGGGGAACATGATGAAATTGTATAGCCAGGATGGGAAATAATGTGAGGAGGTGTGAGTTATGGCATTAATTTCATCTTGCAGGATGATGAGTTTCTAGAGATTAAGAAATCCAGGAGAACAACCTGTTGGGAAATTATGAGATTACTACCTTGAGTTCCTCCCTTAAATGGTGAGAGATCTGGGAGGAGCTCTCAGATGGCTGCCATCCATTCTCTCCAGTCAAAAGAAAAGAAGCCCCAGTAGCAGAGAATATTGAGGAGGTCTGAATTTCAAAATTAAAGTCATCTTACAGAAAGATGAGTTTCTGGAGATCATAAAATCCAGGGTAGGAGCCAGGTGAGAAAATATAAGGTGACTGCCTTGTGCACCTTCCCTAGATGAAGAATCTGGGAGGAGCTCTAGACTAAAGAAAGTGATAGAGAAAATGTTAATAGTAGAGTTTAAAAGTAAATATATGAAAGTGTGCCTGAGATAGCTGATACTTCAGAACACTGGTTCAAGTTCCCCTCTAGCTCTGCGGGGGGGGGGCAGGGTTAACTCCCCAATTACTCTGAGTGTTGTCTCTTGCTCCTTTGCATAAGAGTCTTAGAAGAAGTTAGAAGCTATTTCCTCCCCTACAGTCAGCATCTGACTCCTCTCCCAAAAAAATCTGCTCCCTCCCCTTGTTCAGTGTTGTTTTGTTTGGTTTTGGTTTTGGTACTGTTACTGGTACAAAACATGTACTAAGAAAATCTTGTAACCACTAACCCTTGTGTAACTAATGCAGGTAGGAGTAGAGATTTCATAGTATCCATTTCATAGTATCCATTACCATATCCAGTACCATTATAGATTTAGAGTTGGAGGGGACCCCCTTGTTTTACAGATGAGCATTAAAAGGTTAAGTGACTTTTCCAGGGTCACATGGCTAATAAGTACATTAGGAGGGATTTAAATACAGGTCTTCATGACACCATTCTTGGAGTAAGGTAGAGATAGAGAAATAACCATGAGACGCAATTTGGGAAGATCAAATAGTGTCTTCACTGAGTCAAAACAAAAGCAATGCAAATTGTACCCCTCAACCATGCAAGTATCTCATAATAATAAAGGCATTTACAAAGTGCTTTAAGATTTGCAAAGAGGGGAGACTTAAGTGGCGCAGTGAATAGAGCACCGGCCCTGGAGTCAGGAGGACCTGAGTTCAAGTCCGGCCTCAGACACTTTACACACACACACACACACACACACACACACACACAAAACTAGCCATATGACCTTGGGCAAATCACTTAACTCCAATTGCCATCCAAAAAGAAAAAAAAAAGATTTGCAAAGAACTTTAAGTATATTATCTATTTGATCCTCACAACCCTACAAGGTAGGTACTAATATTTTCCCCATTTTTCAAATTAGGAAACTGAGGCTAAGAGAGTTTAAGTGACACATGCCCTAAATCACACTGCCAGGAACTGGCAGGGGTGGAAGGGCATGGTGTGTCTGATTGCAAGCCCTTCTCTCTATTCACTGTCATGTTACTGCCTGACTGAATAGTTTAAAAACAGAAATAACTTAATATAAATGTAAGGACCCCTAGAACTTTCAGAGATAACTGCAAATACTTTATCTATTATTTCCCTTAGGTGCTTTGTTCTTGTTTATTCATTTCAGTCCTGTCCATCTCTTCACAACCCATTTGAGGTTTTCTTGGCAAAAATACTGGGGTGGTTTGCCATTTCTTTCTCCTACTCATTTTACAGATGAGGACACTGAGGCAAACAGTTAATTGACTTGCCCAGAGTCATACAACTATTAAGTGTCTGAGGCCAGATTTGAACTCAGGAAGATTAGCCTTCCTGATTCTAGGCCTGGCACTCCATCCACTCATTCTATCCACTACATTACCTATTAACTGTTTTTTACTGTACCACCGCCTCACACCACTGCCTCCATTTCCCCTCCCCCTTATACATTCACCTACTAGGGATATGAATGAATTATTGGTGGCTATTTCTTATGTTTTCTCGTCATTGGTGGCTATTTCATATGCTTTCTCAACAACCAAAAGGAGTAGGAAGTAAAAAGAAAAGAAAAAGCCAACATCATTTTGTTCTTTGAGGGGACTAAAGAAGGGTTTTCCATTTTCTTTTGACAAGCTCCCGTTTGGAGCACTGCTTTCATTACTCAATGTTGTCTACTTCTGAATGTGCATTCTGTACTATTGCACTATACTGAAATAGCCTTAAAAGATATTTTGTAGCTATTGCTCCCTTGAGATAATCACAAAATGACATATATTTTATGAGACTATCCAAGGGAGCAAAAAAAAAAAAAATTCAACAAAGTCCAGGTTTGTTGTTTTCTTCTTTTTAAGGTAGTCATTGAAATATTTTCCATGTTTTTCCCCCTAACATTCTTTTTCCTTTAGTTTATTTGTTAGTTTACTTAACTCAATGACCAGTACCTTCTAATTAGGAATGACACCACATACACCCTCACCAAATACCTTCTTCCTAATAAAATATTACCTAAGGCAACAGTGATAAGAAGTCCAGCAGAATTCCAGAAATATCCCAGCAGTGGAATTTAAAAAATGCAATTGAAACTTCAATCAATGTCAGGGAACTATAGGTAGGGAATTCAAACTCATCAACTTTGATAGTAAGATTTTTTTAAAGCTGGTCTTCTGGGCCACAAAGAAATCTGTGTCCACTAAGCTAAGAGACATAATACTGTGGAGCACAAAAGAGGCATTGAAGGAAGATTTGTGCACCTTCACACCCTTTTGCCAACTACCATCTCGCTTAAAAATTACAGTATCTATAATAAGGGAAACTGGCTGCTTGTCCTATGGAGAATTATTCAAATGAAAGTTAGGGGAATGAGAATTATTTAAATGAAAGCTTTGTATTGCTGCCTTCTTTGCAGAAGACTTCATTTTCTCTGGATGTCCCCCTTGCCTGGAATGCTCCCTCTCTCCATCTCTATTAACTAGCCACCTTAATTTCCTTTAAGTCCAAACTAAAATCCCCTCTCCTACAAGAAGCCTTCTCCAACACCCCCTATGGCTCCTAGCCCACCCCCAGCCCAATTCTAGTGCCTTCCCTATCTTAATTATTTACTACTTATCCTATATGTAGCTTTTAGTCATTTATTTGTTTACTTATTGCTACTCTTAATAGATCATGAGCTCCTTGAGGGCAAGGAGACATAAATGTCTATTGACTGACTGATAGGTGGTGAACAACATCTGTGGAAAATGCAGCTGAATTACTTTGTTTTCTTCTATTATTTTTTTTAATTTGTATTCTTTGTAAAAAGGAATGACTTTGTAACAAGGGAGAGGGAAAGAGGATATAATGTAGAAATAAAGGATATTAATAGGATTTTTTTGTTTTAAAAAATGAAAGATCATTTTGGATGCTTTATGTCTTTGCATCTCACTGATTATTCCAGGGTCTGAAAGGTAAGATCTTTCAAGTGCTTGCGTTTTATTCCACTGATGTAGGAAGTAGGGATTTGATTGGGACGTGTCATCTTAATTACTTTCTAGTTTGATGTGACACATTAATTATTTTGGGGTTAAGTTTCTAACTGGAAAATGGGGTTGTAATTGTCCTTTCTTGCCTACAGCCCTGTTGCTTTGAGGAGAGGATGGTATTTTAGTTTGCAATATGAAGCATGTCAGCTGATGAAAATTTAAATTTATTCACAGACCATCATGCTATTTGCGTAAAACACCTGCTATCCAGGGAATATTAAATGTTGATAATATTTACAAAGAAATCACTTGGTAAAGTCACTAGAGTGTGAGCTTGTAGTTAGTAAGGTCTTGGTTCAGCCCCACTTTTTTTTAAAAAGCAATTGGGGTTAAGTAACTTGCTCAAGGTTACACGGCTAGTAATTATGTATGTGTGGGTGCTCATTTTCTGAGGCCGGTTTCGATCCCAGGTCATCCCAACTCCGAGGCCGGCGCTCTTACTCACTGCGCCACCTAGCCGCCCCTTAGCCCCACTTTTGACACTTATAGAATGTAACACTGGGCAAGTCATCCTCTATGTGCCTCAGATAATTCCCTAGGATCTATCAACTAAGGTATAAATGATGTGTGTTGCTGGACAGGTCCAACATTGGAATTTCTCCCACATTGGAAGTAATAACAAAATGGTTACAATTTGTCACCAAAATTGTCCTAATTTAATATTGTCATATAGTTTCTTAGCAAGTCAGCTTCCTGTCTGGTGATATTTAAAAGCTGTGGATATATCTTCCCAATTTACTTGAATTATTGCATTCTGTCTGGACATGGCTTATGGACATTAGTTGTACAAACTATAGATAAGTGGTAATTTTACTTCTGCCAATATCTCTTATGGGAAATAGACTCAGGATGTTGTATACTAGCATGGAAATATTAATTCCAAAGTCAAAGATTCTCAGGACATCCCAGATCCATCATGGAAAGATATCCCACTTTACTGAAACATGATTTTTTGCTTTTTGGAGGGGGGAAGGTAGGGCAATTGGGGTTAAGTGACTTGCCCAAGGTCACACGGCTAGTAAGTGTTAAGTGTTTGAGGTCAGATTTGAACTCAGGTCCTGCTAACTCCAGGGCTGGTGCTCTATTCACTGAGCCACTTAGCTACCCCTGAAACATGAATTTTTGCTCTAGATATTCAACAAAAATTTCTTCTGTACCTACTAAGTGTAATGGACTATTCTGGGTTCTAGGGGCAATACATAGATAAATAATTCAACTGAGCAAACATTTATTAATCATTTACTAACTGAACTTTACAATGTAGAAAGGGTATAAAATATGCACAAGAAATGTAATAGAAATTAGAGCACTAAAGAATGAAGCAGTATGAGATCAGAAACATCTTCTAAAAATTGCATAAATGCCAAGCAGTACATAACTACTGAATCTAATATGGAGATAAAATTATCTAAAGCTAGGCTTAGTGTTTCAAGCTAGTGTTTCAAGTCACTTCATGGTAGGGTTGCATCTGGAAAATAAGCAGATAAGACTAGGTGACCTCGAAGTTCCCTTATTTCGCCAGCATTCTGAGGCTTTGATATGAACTGAATCTCTGTGTGACTGGTTCAAGAAAGTATTATAAAACGAAGGTATTACTCTTCTGATCACCCAGACATTGGTGCTTTTGTGATACTTCCTAAATCACACACCAGACTACCTAGATTTCCAAAAGATTCCCAAAAGGGAATGGAATCTATATTGTTTCCCTTCAGCCCTCCTTTCCAGACTTCTTATAATAATAGAGGTTCCAGATTTATAGTAATAATAAAATCTATGTTGTGCGCCTACCATCTATTGGCTCTGTGAGCTTGGCCAATCCTCTCAGAATATTAGCTTCCATATCTATACAACAAGAATAAAACATATTGCGCTACATGCCATAGGAATTGAGGTAGGGAAAAATAAGATATGAGAATGTGCTTTGTAAATATAAGGGCTATAATAAATGTAAATTACAGTTATTATGATCGATATTATTGTGGAGTTTCCTCTATACTTTGTTCTCTATAAATTAATTAATTATCTTGACATTGCTTTACCCTTCTCTATTAATGCATTTGCACTTACTAGGAGCCTATTCTGCTTCTGTCATCTCTTCCTACATCCCTCAAGACTGGTCCACAGCGTCATCTTGGTCCAGAATAAGAGAGTAAATGCTTTGGAGTCCAAACACAATGAGGAAACACTGGGATACAGAATTCACCCAGGATGCATCTAAAAATGAGCAATTCAATTTCTTGCTGTAGCACGGGTTTAAATCAAAAGGTCAGAAGAAATGGAACCTTGGTTGTGACAAATATTGAGAAAGTCATGCTGATCCATCAGCCAATAGGAATTATAGGAAATACACTTGTTACATTTCCTTTCCTCATATCTGTGAGGATGGAAGTCTCTTATCCAGACACACGTTATAGACAGAGCAGTGTTCACTTTACTTGATTAAATATAATAAAGTAAACAGTTTCTGTTATTTTTACAGTGTGGTGAACTTCTTCATGTGATGAAGACTGTAACTAGGAAAAACTGAACCATTTCTACACATTAAACAAATTGAACTCTTAATAAAAAAAAAGAAGCCCCTAAGAGAAAAGCTTTTACTTTGGCATTATGACAAAATGATGAAAACTTCAAGCACAGGTTAAAAATGTTGAGGATAAGGTTTGGGGGCTCTTTTGGGAGGGGGAAAGACAAAGCAATTGGGGTTAAGTGACTTGCCCAAGGTCACACAGCTAGTAAGTGTGTCAAGTATCTGAGGCTGGATTTGAACTCCAGTCCTCCCAACTCCAGGGCCATAGCTCTATTCAAGAAAAAAAGGTTTTTTGAAGTACATCTGTTAGTACCCATAATATATGAGCACTGGGTCCACCTATAGATAGGGCCATCCTTAAATGCTGTCCTATAACATCTTTCCTACTTTTGACATGTATATGTAGAAAGATACACTAATTTGTAAATACATATCTGGACATTAAATTGCTTTATCTATTAATGTATATGAATCAGCAACAGAAGGAGTGCTGAAACAATGGTAAGGAGAGACCTGGTGTCTCCTCTCACTTTTTCTTATTTTAAGCTAGAAGCTGATAGGCAAACCACTTTTTGTCTTTATGCCTTGTTTATGCTTCTTCAAAAGGGGACTGTCATGAGATCCAAATGACAATCAAGAGGTAAACAAGTGGTACAGTGGATAGAGCACTGGGCCTGCATTCAAGAAGATCTGAGTTCAGAAAATCTGGTCTCAGACACTTAGTTCTGTGACACTGGGAAAGTCACTTAACCTCTTTGCCTCAGTTTCCTCAACTGTTAAATCAGGATAATAACAGCACCGTATTCACAAGGTTGTTGTGCAGATCAAATGGGATATTATTTGTAAAATGTTTAGCACAGTACCTGACATATAGTTGGCTCTATATTAGTGCTTATGACTTTACTCTTTTGCCTTCTCAAATGATATAACATTTATGAAGCATTTTTAATACCTAAATTGCTATACAAATGTCAGTGTTTATTATAAATGAATTGGAATGCATCCTAAAAAACAAACAATACATATTCTCCAATTTTGGTCATATTCCAAAGTTATCATTTTTAAATTCAATTTGTACTTATACAAAGTATGCCAAAAGTCAGTGCAATTTTAAATTTACTAAAATTTAAAACTGCATTGACTTTCAAAATACCCTGCATTTTGCAATGTAAAATTAACTTTTGAATATCTAGCAGAAATTCTTGTAAAAGAGCTATGATACTTTTTAAATCTTAAATTTTTAAAAATAGATCCTAAAATCATCTATGGTCCTTTGCTTAGTTTTTTACTATTGACAAAAATTTCAAGTTGTTTTAATATCCCTTAAATGTAATCCATTAGAATATAAACTACAAAAGAAAAGAACTCTCTTTTGCCTCTTTTTTTATCCTCAGTGCTTAGCACAGTGACTAGAACATAGTAGGTGCTTAATAAATGTCTAATGATTTATTAAATTGTTTTTATATCTTGCTCTGTCCATGAGATGCCTTCACATAAAAAAAAAGCCTTGGAAACTTTTAATCATCTTTTATTTTATCTAACAGTAAATCAAGGTCATAGATCATGGGATTCCTCTTGAAGTATAGAGTTCATAACATTCCCTCTATCTTCTGCATGTTCCCTATACTCCAGGCTCTATGTAAGGTAAGAGAACAAGGTTTACTTTTGCCCTAACCTCTCTCTTCTTCAGTCTTTTTGATGCTTCATAAAGATACTTACTATGAAGTACTATAGAATTCTCTTGAGCTTTCTACTTTTCTAGTATTCCTCAACACCTTTCACATGCACAATGTATTATTATTTTTAGTAATCCATTTGTGTTATATCATTACAAATGCCCCCATTACTCTGTAAAATCTAGGAGAATGGGAACCCACCATTTTGAAATTAAATTTATATCTCACTTAGGGAGCAGAATACTATAATATGCACAGTAGGAACTTAGTAAGTATTTGTTGAATTAAAAAAAAATTTAAAATGATGAGGGATTGAGTTTTCTTTTGGTTGTGGTCTTTTTCTTGCTTCTTGGAGCATATTAAATAGTGTCATTATTTAGAAATACTTTGATAGAAACTATAGCTAGTTGTAGAAATGCAATTATAATTCTACATGATGAACTCTGATTCTATATTTTCACCATCAGCAAAAGGTTCACACTCAGATATATCAGGAAGATGTTAATAAATGTGATGAAAATGTCATTTTTATGAAACTGGCTAATAATCATTACTATTCTGCTTCTGTATCTTAAACTCAGTTTCGTGAGTGACCTTTGGAGATCTGTAGCAATATAAGATAGGCAGTTTTAAGCTTTGTCATTGGGTGCAACATAGTGAAGATAAGATTGTAATTAACCATTTGCTTAGTCACTACCAGCCAAAAACCTATAATTTTGTCATAACATTTGTAGAATTTATTGTAACTTTTGTTTTCCAAAGACATAGGCTGTTTTAATTAGCAGCATAGATGCCATGTAAAATCATATTGAAGGGTTTCTAACACATCCTGATCTATTTAGACAAAGTTCATAGTGAAAAAATTTTTAAGAGTCTGAACAGTGATATTTTTCTGTTATGATTATAATTATTTAAATGTTTTTATTTGATGCTTTTAACTAAGTATAAATTACACAGTTTCACAATGATAGAAAACATTACAGCAGGAGCCACTGTCATGGAGATCACAACACAGTTGATATGACATTGATGCAAATGTACAATTTGCCTCTTTCTTCAAATTTAAAAGCAGGTATTACCCTCTTCTAGCAGTGATCGATTGTCTAATTGTTTCTCTTTTCCTGCTCTTTTCTCCAATAGAAATAAACAGAAAACTTTCCACTACTTTCTTCACCAGCCTCACTTCATTCTGAATTAAAACTATTCTTTTTTATTTGTATTTATTAACTTATTTTTAACACTTTTTTTACATTTTGAGTTTCAAATTCTTTCCCTTTATCCATACCCTTACCCCATCCATTGAGAAGTCAGGCAAAACATATTTACATACTAGCCATGTTGCAAAAATGAGAGAGAGAGAGAGAGAGAGAGAGAGAGAGGAAGGAAGGAAGGAAGGAAGGAAGGAAGGAAGGAAGGAAGGAAGGAAGGAAGGAAGGAAAGAAGGAAGGAAGGAAGGAAGGAAGGAAGGAAGGAAGGAAGGAAGGAAGGAAGGAAGGAAGGAAGGAAGGAAGGAAATTTTTAAATGTGCTTCAATCTGCACTCAGATTTTATCTGGTCTCTCTGGAGCTGGATAGTATATTTCATTATGGGTCTCTTGGGATCACCTTGGATCTTTGTATTGATCAAAGTTGCTAAGGCTTTCACAGTTGATCTTCACTAACAATAGTGCTATTACTGAGTCCAACATTTTCCTGATTCTGTTCACTCCACTTTGTATTAGTTTATATAAGTCTTCCAGATTTTTCTGAAACCATCCTGGTTGTCATTTCTTATAGCACAAGAGTATCCACCACAACTTGATCTAGCTGATTCTATTCTTAAAGAAATTTGCCAAATTTTGACATTAATACTTCTTACCTATCTTTACTTCTATCTTTGGTTTCTTTGTTTTCTTCCTTCCTTCCTTCCTTTTCTTTCTTTCTTTGGGATTAGGAAGAGCCAATTCTGGATGTATGACTTAATCAGCAAGAATTCCAAGTGGGAAGTCTCCCTACACCACACATTAGTAATTCATCTATAGTTGCCTGAGGCCCTAAGTGATTAAGCCACAGATAATTCATGTCAGAGATGAGAGAGGAATCTAAGGCTTCCTGACTCAAAGACTAGTCTTCTATCCACAATGTCATGCTGCATTTCATATCTTTTTAAATTTTAAGTTGCTTGATGAATAACTTCATGAAGAAACTGAACATATTCATAAGGAAATAAAAGTATTTATGTATTGGGGCAAAATTCCCACACCACTCATTAAGCACAGGAGAGAAAATAAAGTCCTTGGAAGAAGCACATCAAGCCCACTGATGAGTTCCAATTTATAATAAGCTCCCACAGTATATACTGATGCTAACACATTGCCAAGGGAACTTGTAGAAGACATTGTTCTAAAATCACATTTCTGTTCTAAATTTTAACTAGCATATCCATCATGAAGAAGTGGGAAGAGGATGTTGAGGGACTGGAGGAGGATCTATTCTCAGTGGAACAACCAGAACTACATGAATAGAAGTAAGAAAATGGCCAAGGGTAAGGAGGGAAAGGAAAAGAGGAAAGAAAGGGAAATGAGCAATGGAATCTAATGAGAGAATACAGGTGTGACAAAAGGAGAACCCTGACAAGCTTGAACAAGCAATGCCCCTCTTTGCTTTGTTTTACTCCCTGAGCGGAGGAACTTAACCTAGGCAGAATTTCTGACAAAGATGTGGGGCTTTTCATGTATTACAACTTTAATGAAAGGAAATCTGGTATAGTAGATAAAGGGCCAGACACTTAGAGGAACTGGGAAGTTAAAGGTAGTTGCTCCCTTCCCTAAGCATAGTCAGGGGGGCAAGGGTACTGTTTCAGAGGGGAGCTTAAATCATTTCATCCACCATCATCTTCAGGTTTATTTCTATCCATCCAGCAACAGAAACAACAGTCGCAGCTTGTAAAAGTCAGAATGAAAGAACAATCACCTCAATGTATTGCTTAATCCTCGCCTGCCTGCGTGGCTCCTTTGTAGAGAATGGACTCTCTTTTTGACTCCTTTTTCCCAGACATTTTCACAAAACACAGACTCAAAAATCCAAGTTCAAAAATGTTACCCCACCCCCTGGTAAAATGGTTATACAGCTAGCATGTGTCAAAGGCATTCTCTCCCTTTCTTTGAGAACAAGCCAAAAGCCAATTCTTCCTCTCCAGTCAGTGTCTGATTCCATCCAAAAACCTGTTCCCTCCCATTGCTCATAGTTCTTTTCTTGTCACATGTTTCACTCCCCACGACACATTTACAAAGCCATAGAGGTTGTAGTAAGGATCAAATGAGATAATGGATGAGAAAGTGCTTGGTAATGTAAATGCCATATAAATATGTTGTTTTTATTATGATCAGTATTATTACTCGATTCTCTCTACACATTGCTCTTTATAAAAGTCATCATCATGAGTAAGTCACTTAACCCCTCAGGGTCCTGTCAGCTCTCTAAGCTTCTAAGTTATAGATGACTAGTTAATCTATGTCACTGAAGGGAATTCCTAATCAGGATTTCCTTATATTCATGAAATTACAGGTCCAGATTGGGGTGGTGGGAAGGGAGGGGGGGGGGGAATCCTCAATATGAATCACCTGTGTGATATTACATCCAAGAAAGTTATTTCAATCCTAGGCTGCATTAAGAAAAACAAAATGTATTCAATTTGGGAGTTGTTAGTCTTGCTGGATATTCTACCAGGTCACACCATATGAAATATTTTGCTCAGCTCCAAGAGCCATATTTTAAGGAAAAATGATAAATTAGAGTGCTGGGAGTAGGGTAACCAGGATGATGAAGGGTCTTCAGCTCATGCCATATGCATATTGGTTAAAGAAACTGGGATTGGTTAGCCTTATTTTTAGATAAAACTTCAGAATTGGTTCAAATGTTGAGTTCAGCTCAGTCTCCAGGATTGTAATTATTATATTATATTTCTGTAATTGAGAACCAGAATCATAAGAGTATCTGGGAATCAATCATCACAGGATCCTAGGGATTGGGCACCCCCTGTTACCTGGTCTTTCTGTCATTTCCTACCAATAGCAAAAGAAATTCCAGCATTCTCTGTCAGTCACCATGTTTTTAAAAAAATGTGTTTTTTCCCATATATGCTCATCCCTATCCACCTAAGTCATACCCCAGTTTATATTATCCTCTGCATTCCCATTCTGTATTGTCTGGAATCTTTGCTTTACTTTAAATATTATCAGTTCACATTATTTCCATCCTCTAGAGCTAATAGAAACTTTGCCTCTACCAGAAGACATAGCATCCCTTACCATCTTACTTCATGTTGGATCATGTTTCTCTTGGTTCTCCTTGAAAGACTGTGCTGGGAGAAAAAAGTACACTCTTTGCTTCTATTTCTAGACTGTTCCTTTGCCATCATCACTTTGCAGTCTCTCTACCTTAGAGATTCACTCCTTTCACCACTATGAACCAACACAACTCATTGTCATAGTCATCATCTCCATCTAACTTCTGCTTTCACACTTGGGGACTTTAATATAAATGTTGTGGTCCATTCTTGAGGAAAAAACCAGAGTTGGAATAGAAAATCTGACATCCAGAAACAAGAAGCAAGAGATGCCTGAGAAGATAATCAGGGAAAAGAAATAAAAAGGAACTTATCAAAGTTGAACTATTTACATTCCTATATGGAAAAACAATAACTGTCACTGATGAAATCTTTCTCAGTATGAAAATAATGGAAGAAGGGTGTATGGCCATATGAATACATATGTGAATGTGTGCATATATGTTTACAGTTATACATGGCTAGAGGGCATAGGTTGAATTTATTGGAAAGGGAGAATGCTCAAGGGGTGAAATTATGAGGTGAGAGAGGAAAGTGGCAAGAGGAGATGGGGAGAGACAGGGTATGGTAAACTATCACATGTAGAAGAAGCAAGGGGAAGTGGCTGCAAGGGAGGGGAAGAATAGGAAGGCAAAAAGGCAAAACGACATTCTCATTGAATTTGGTTCAGGGAGAGAATGACATACATACTAAATGGGATATCTCAACCTGCAGCAGAATAGGTTGAAGGGGGATGAGAGGAGGGATGATGGATGGGGGGGCATTCTTGGGAGGAGGGGAGGTTGGAAGTACCCACTATAGAAGAGGGACAGGATCAAGTAGGGAATGGACCAGGTGGGGGGTGGGATGAATAGGAGGGAATTATAAGCAGCCTTGTACAATATATCTACTATGGTAATGTTTTGCATAGCTAGACATGTACAACATATACTGAATCACTTATCTTCCCAGAGGGAATGGGTGACAAGTGAGGAAGGGAATGGATCTGAAATTCTTAAAATTAAATATTTCAAATATATATAAATACTATTATTAATACTCCTTTGCTTGTAATTGGGAGATAAGATGTGCAGGCATTGGGGCACAGAGATTCACCTTCCTCTAATGGAAAAGTCGAAGGGGGTATGGGAGAAGATATGGGAGAGAGCAGATTGGAGGAAGCCATATCTTGTGGGACTGCTATTCTGGGGTGGTGGGTAGGGGAAAAACGGGGGGGGGGGAATAATTGTAACTCAAAATCTGGTGGGAATGAATGATGTAAAACAGAAGTTAATAAAGCATTTGTTTTAAAAAAATAAAATAAATTTTTCCATCTCTAAGGTTCAGAACTCTGAAATTCCTGTATAATCAAAAACTCCTATCCTTCACTCTCTCTTTATGCATCACCCCTCCTAAACTTGTTCTTCATGCTTACAATACCCTTAAATTCCTTCTGCCTCTCTTTGTTTTCCCAGTCTCTTATCCCTGCTCTAACCTTCCTTCTCTCCTTTCACAGGCTTGACTCTGTAGCTAATCAGTTGAAGAATAATACATTATCAGCCGGCTTTGAATCCCTTATTCCCTTGATCCACTGCCAATCAAAGCCCAAACTGGGTTACTGTACTATGTTTCTTCTTCATTTCTACTCACATTCTGCTTAATAGTTCTATAGAAAGTACTGTAAATGTATATTATCTAATCTCAACTAGTACCTTTTTTGCAGCAATACAATCATTTTGATTTTTTTTTGCCTGATTGATGCTATATCTCACTCTTTATAGCAACTGTACCAAACCCTTTTGTTTCTCCAGAGACCCCCTGAATCACCTACTTACTCCCTGCTTTTTCCTATTTTTTTTTTTTGAGTATAAAGGCTATTCATCATGAATGTCCTTTTCCCTTCCAGTTTATCCCAGTATAACTCACTTAAAACCCCTCTTCAACAATCTATTTTCTATCATATGGGACAATATCAAGGAAGAGTTGACCTTCACATTGCCAATATTAGCACTTTTAGATGTGTTTGATCCTTTTAATATTTCCTGTCTCATTTGAAAATTTGCTCCTTCATTCATTCCCTTTCATTCATCTTTAATCTCTCTTTTTCTACAAGTTCCTTCCATATCAAGTAAAAATATGCCAGGGCTTCCCCCTACCAAAACTAACAAGCAAACAAATAAAAACTTTATACTTTACTGTCATTTTTTCAAGCTTTCATGCTACATTTCTCCTCATTCCCTTTCCTCCAAATTCTTGGAAAAGGTTATCTGTAATTGTTATCTCCATTTCTCTATTTCCCATTAACTTTTCAGGTAGACAGAACAGTGCATAGAGAACTGGACCTGAAGTCCAGAAAATCTGTGTTAACATTTGACCTCAGATATTTACTAGCTTATGTGAGTAGCTGGACAAGTCACAATCTCTGTCTGCTTCAGTTGTTTTTGTTTTTGTTTTAATGGTTAAATCAGGATAAAAATAGCATGTACCTTCCAGAGTAATTTTAAGGATCAAATGAGAATATGTTTGTAAATTCCTAAGCACAGTGTCTAGAATATAGTAGGTACTTAATAAATTCTTGTTACCCCTCTGATCTCCTCAATCCTTTGCAATCTGGCTTCTGGTTCCACTATTTTACTGAAACTGCTCCCTCTTACTAAATCCAATGACTTTTTTCTAGTCCTCAGTCTTCTTGATTTTCTGTAACATTTGATATAGCTGACTCCACCCTAACCCTGTATACACTCTCATCACTGGGTTTTCATGAAACTATTTCCTCTTTATTCTTCTACATGCCTAAACACTCTTTCCCAGTTTTATCTAGGTATGGGTGTACCTCATGGTTCTGACCTTGACTTTCTACACCCTTTCTTTTGGAGTTCTTATCAGTTCATTTAAGTGAAATGGAATAAATTGGTGTGCTAAATTGACTTAGCTTAATTATAGTTTAATATTCCAGAATTCTCAAAGTTAGAAGGGATAAGAAGGGGGAAGAATAAGCCCTAGGCAAAAGTTAAGTAATTATATAATTCCAAGTAGCTATTGTACACACAAGATTATAGAATATCAGACCCCAGAGAAAACCCATATCAACCATTTCATTTCATATATGTAGAGGCAAGGTTCCACATTTACAGTTATTATCAGCAACAGTAACAACACTGCATTATTTTGAAATCAGTGGAAATTTTTATTTAAAAGCCCCACCCCCATTGATGCAGAACTGAGTTGAAGCTAAAGTGGGTAAAATAACAGAAGTATTAAGATAGCTGGAAAACTATGTGATATACTAGATTAAGGCTGATGAAACTTGGGGTCTTTTCCTGTTTCTCCCATTCACTGTGTGCCCCTAAGCAATTTATTTCATTTATCTCAGCTTCCATTTCCTCAGCCACAAAATGATTTCATTGTACTCTTAAGTTCTTTTCCAGTTTTAACCTTTTATAATCCTCAAAATGCACTACAGTTCTATCCCTATGTAGAATTTTGAACTAACATCTGAGGCTTTGTATGGAACTGCACAGGAAGCCCAACAAGTGAAATCAAATGACATTGATAATGAAAATTCTGCAGTCCTAAATCCTGTTAATAGAAAACAAAACAAAACATATTTTCTTCCTCAGTGATGATGACCATTAATCATGGTCTGTTCCTGAAGGAGTATGTTTAATGTTCCTTGCCCCCTTTTGTTTCTCCCATTGTTTACATTTGTAGCCCAACTCTTTTAATTTGTGTGATTTTCTCATAGGAAAGAATCCTTTCTGAAGGTCCTAAGTGGGGCTTTATTACAACATAGGAGGAAAAAGATGACTACTATTCAATGCTGTAGTCACTGCTATAGGCACCATCATGTAAATTACAAAGAAAGAGGAAGTCATTTTTCTCCCTTTTTTAATTTAGAGTGGTGATCAAACACCTCCGAGTATAGTTAGAAGATATCTCAAAAGTGCCACTATTTGGTTTTCATGAAAAACAATCAGTATAGGATCATCAATGCTTGGAAAATAAAAGGTAGTTATGATGACTAACTTCTCCAGCATCATTTTAAAGTAGGAATATATAAGACTATAAATTCCATGAGAGGAGAGACTGGTTGTTTTGTCTTTCTTTGTATCCCCAGGGCTTAGCACAATAACTGGCACATAGTAAGTTCTTAATAAATTATTTTTGACTGAGACTCTTGAAAAGTCACTATGATACTTTCCACGTCAAAACAGTACAAATACCAATCCTAGTCTCTAAAAAGATTCTACTTTCCCTGAATGGATAGTTTCAACTGGAATAGTCTGCCGGCTTAATTGAGTAACTCTAAAAATGCCAATGACATCTGCATAGAACAGATTACTTGTGTTTATAGTTTCTTAGCCATTAAGAGTAATTATCTGAAGCAAAGAGAAGAAAACACTTTTATTTTGAACATTCCAATTCAATTTAGCAGCTCAAAAGAATACTCCGTGCCTGCCACTGTGGTAGTGGCTCACTTGGTGGCTTATCCTATTTATATGCCAAGCACTTACATCTGAGAACAATGTCAGGAGTATTGTGGGATGGGGAAAGGATATTGACGAGTCTATATACTCATCCCTTACAAGAGCTGGTTTAGTGTTGCATATATCCTAGATTTTGAAGAGTTTGTGATACAGCCATGCTGTAGTATGATTAATATGTTGTGAGGATCATGATTCATTGGGTATGTTGGTTTTATAGAGTGATCTATTCCCATTATTTCTATATTAAAATACTTCAAGGTCTTATCCTTTCAAGGTATAGTAATAACAATAGCTAGCATTCAAATAGTATTTTAAGGTTTGCAAAGCACATTATAAATGTTATCTCATTTGATTCTCACAACAACCCTGTGAGTTTGGTGCTATTATTCTCATTTTACAGTTGAAGAAACTGAGGCAAACAGAAGTGAAGTAACTTTACAATTTCCATTTGTCCTGGAAATAATACTTTTTTTGAGCTAGATTTCTATTTTGCTATGCATTTTTAAAATAACCCTATTTCAAAACAACTTCTGAGTGTAAGAAGCTAAAGGATAGAAACTGAGAGCAAAGTCAAAAATCCAAATTAAATAATTTGTTTAAGCACACTGGGTCTGTAAATCTTTCCTTCAGCTTTATTACAGAATATTTCCTCTGAATGCAGATCTCTTTTAATTCTCACAGATTTAGTCCTGCCATTTTTTAATATGCCTTAAAGGGAAAAAAAAACTTCTCTCAAGACATTATGTTTTTAAAAAGATTACTTTTCCAAAAAAGGAGACTAACAAATTAATATGTTAGCAGTGAACATAAACTAGAATGATTTTTTTCAGTCATTTCTATAAATCACCCCCAAATCCAAATTCAAAAACTAAGAATTTTCATGGTGGGTTATTTTTCCCCCATTTGGGGATGGAAAACAAAACCCCTGTGTTCATTTGGTTGACTACCTTTGCATTGCCTGAGTATGGCTTCATTTTATCAAGGGTCATTGCCTCTGTGGAAAACAAAAGCACGCAGAAGCAAAAAATTAGTGTGTGTGAATTTTTCCTAGGATTTTATTTCAGCCCAATTGTCTGCCACTTTAATTCAGCCTTTGCTCCCACTTCATAATATGCAAATGTTTCTCATCTGAGCCCCCACGGCCAATCCAGAGTTTGAACATAATCAGATAGAACAGTGTGCAATTTAAGGTCCTGACAACAAGTGCAGAAATGTTGTTTTATGCTTGAGGGAACTGTGCATAGACCATCTGCTGCCTTGGTGATTCCCATGATACCTGTCAGAGTGAGTATGCATGAAGAGGCAGGAAAGGGAAAGGGATATTTTCTCAAGTCATTTGGTACAAGAACCTCTGAAACTTAAGTGTCCCTATTGGATGTATTTGGATTAATAATTAGACCCACATGGAATGTTGTAAGTCCACCTACTATACACAGATCCCATGGGAGTATTACAGAAAGAGTTTTTATTATGATAGTGCCATTATGTATTATACATAGAGTGAATTTATATAATTGAGAGGAATAGCATTGCATTATGGGATACAATAGGGGAAATTGCAATAGAAAAGGCATTTATGCCATTTCCCAAAAAGGTTACGTAGGAATAATGGCAATGAAAGGAGTACTTTTTAAAAATCCAAATGCTATATAATAACAGTTATCAATTTTACCTCCAGAGAAAAGATTAATAAATGCATTGCTCTGCTTTCACTATAGGGATGAAGAGCTACAGTTGCAGTATATCACATACACTGTCTGATATGGTCACTTTGTTGGGTGGCTGGTTTTACTCTACTATTTTTCTTAGTTATAAGAGAAGGCTTAATAGGCAACTAAGGGTTGGGCTATATCCAGAAATAGCTGTGATGTAAAAACAAATGGTACAAATAAAACATTTTGAAATATGTAGTATGATAGGCCCAAAATAAGACCTATCCCCAAATTCCAAAGAACTAATGCTTCAAGATGCCTTATTATTCTTGCAAAATTACAATATTGTAATGGCAAGCAAAGTAGTACTTAGCTCCTTGTTTTAACTATTTAACTTTGAGCCTCACCTGTGATTATATCAAGTTTTTGTTGGAAACAGTATACATTATGTTGCCCTTAATAGTCCTAAGGGAGTTTGGAGACCTCCCCTGCCCTTAATAGGTCAAACATTATCACATGGAGCCCATGGTGGGACAAATTTGCCAAAAGAGTATGACAGGAGGCAGGTAGGTGGCCCTGGAGTCAGAAGGACATGGGTTCAAATCCAGCCTCAGACACTTTGATGAGGTATGGGCTCTGGGAGCCCCCTCTAGCTCTCCTCAAGTCCTTGAGGTACAGGCCCTTGAACTCTGATTAAATCAGTCTGTTACTAGACTTCCCACCTTCTGTTACTAGACTTACTAGACTTCCCACCCTATCTATCCACCCTTGAACTGGCCTAGCCCACCATTGTTTATGGTCTCCAAGGTGGTCTCCAGCAGCCTCCCACCCTTAATCACTCATTGACCTCATTAAATGCTCCTGAAGACCCTCCCCAAACTCCTCCCCTAGACCACCCCTAGATTCTTCCCACAACCTTCTGTATATAAGATCCCATTCTGTCTTCATGTTTGTGAGAGCGCCATAGAATAGGGAGAGTGCCATAGAATAGTGAGAGCACCATAGAATGACCTAGCACAGACTTACTCTGTTGTCTAATACAAGAGAACTTTTAATAGACTTTACTTTTCTTTGGCTGAGAGAAGACTTGAGTCGAATTCAATTGTCAGGACCCTACGTGTTGGTATTTTGGGGTCTCTAGAGCAACCCTACCCCTCTTTTGGGTAACCTCTTCATTTTTATGGTTCCCTGACTAGGAATCAAACTGGGGCCATGGCAGTGAGAGCACTGAAGAGAACCATAAAAATGAAGAGGTTACCCAAAGTGGGGTTAGGGTGGCTCTGGAGACCCCAAAATACCAACACACTGGGTCCTGCCCATTGAATTCGACTCAAGTCTTCTCTCAGCCAAAGAAAAATAAAGTCTATTAAAAGTTCACTTGTATTAGACACAGAGTAAGTCTGTGCTAGGTCGTTCTATGGTGCTCTCCCTATTCTATGACGCTCTCACAAACATGAAGACAGGATGGGGTCTTATATACAGAAGGTTGTGGGAGGAATCTAGGGGTGGTCTAGGGGAGAAGTTTGGGGAGGGTGTTCTGGAGGAGTTAATGAGTTCAATGAGTGATTAAGGGTGGGAGGCTGCTGGAGGCCACCTGAAGATCAAAAACAATGATGGGCTAGGTCAGTTCAAGGGTGGATAGATAGGGTGGGAAGTCTAGTAAGTCTAGTAACAGAAGGTGGGAAATCTAGTAACAGACTTGCCTCATGCAAATGCCTCATCAAATGAGATGATTTAATCAAAGTTCAAGGGCCTGTACCTCAAGGACTCAAGGAGAACTCAAGGGGGCTCCCAAAGACCATACCTCATCAACTTGACACACTTACTAGCTGTGTGACCTTGGGCAAGTCACTTAAACCCAACTGCCTTGCCCTTCACCCTCCAAAAAAAAAGAGCAGAACAGGAAGGATCCAATAGAAAGGATAGAACAGGAAGGAGTAGAGTAAATAAAAGCTTGTGCACAAGCTGGGACCAAGCAGAACTGAGAGAATGCTTGTGATTTCAGCACTCTGTAGCATTCTGTCTGTTGGTCTGTCAGACAAAAGCCTTGTCTCTTGTTTTTGGACAGAAGTCCCCAAAGAGGACTTCACTGATGATCCAGAAGCCCTGGGAGAGGATTTTACTGCTGTTTATAGAAGTCCTGAAAGAGAACTTTATTGCTGTTTACAGAAGTCCTGAAAGAGGTCTTTATTGCTGTTTACAGAAGTCCTGGGACATTACTGCTAATTTGTGTTTGATTTCTCAGAAGGTTTGTCTATTGGTTTGTGTTACTTTGTCAGACAGAAAGTGAATTGAGATGATAGTGCCAGCAATGTGTGTGAATATTGTTGTAAATCTGCTAAGCTTAATGTGTATAAATATTGTTGTGGTTCTGTTAAGTTTTGTCTTCACAGAAACAGAAATTGCAAAGGCTTGGGGAAGGCTAGTTAGGATGAGTTTTGATATGCAATAGGAACAGAGAACTACCTACCTTTGAATCCAGGCAAGAATTGGGTGAGTCCAGGTGATAGCTTGGATTATATAAGAGAAGCCCTGGAGGTTGGAATCAGCCTTGAGTTAAAATGAAAGGACCTTTACTTGGGTACTTAGTGCTGACTTGTAAGATTATGATTTACTGTGATTTAGGGGTGGATGGCTTTTGTGCTTTCCACTACCCTGTTAAGGATAATTTATTTAAAGATGATTTCCTCTTAAGGATATTTGCTTAAGGATGATTGGAAGCCAGCCTGGAGTCAAAATGAAAGGAAACTTTGACTTGGGTACTTTATAGTGATTGATGAAATTGTAACTTACTGAATGATATGTTTTGTTTAAGACTATGTGGCTACCTTAGTAAAAAGTTGTTATGTTATATTGTTATGGATGTTTTGCTTTAGTGTATTGCTGAATAAATTGAGAGTTCACTATACTATGCGATCAGAACCTTAAAGTTATTCACAGACGCAGTCCTCAGGAGAGGTGCTTGTGATTGATTTTACAAATATTTACTAAATAGTTTCAAAAGAAATTCAGATTTGTAACATTATAATATTGAAAAAGGTGGAAAGGAAAAAAGGAATAATTAGCTTCCATATTACATAAGAGAAATGCAGAGGACTTGAGATTTCTTCATAGATAATGAATCTATATGCTTTAATAATATTCTGATATTGCAAAGGTTCTTATCAATGTAGGTGTTCCTTCAAATAGGGCAAATAACAATGCATTCATGCCTGCCCATCATCTGTGACCCCTATCCATGGTTTTCCTTAAGGTCACCACAGGAGTCCACTTAATGTGATAGAAATCTACTGCTTCTCTTGACATTGTAAGGATACCAATGAAAGAAAAAGTCTATCAGTTATGCCTTGATCTTGCTTCATGGTTTGTTTGTTTTGGTTTTTGGTTTTGTTTTGTTTTGTTTTGTTTTCCTTCTCAACTCACTGAGCTCCTCTGAACCATCAAGCCCTAGGTACTTTCACTCTCTCCCTAATCCATTCCCACCCCCTGCTCACCTTCTTTCTGTTTGTTTTCTTCCCCCATTACAATGCAAGTTCTGCAAGGGTTTATCCAAGTGACTATCTTCTGTCTTTCATTGTATTCTCAGTTTTCAGCTCAGTGCCTGGCACACTGCAGACTCTTAAAAAATGATTATTGATTTCCCTGCCCATTTTCTTCTTCAGTCATATATTTTATGACATCATTAATAACATTTTTAAACCACTTCTCTAAAATATCTCCTGTTTTTATAAGTTATTGCCACTCACCTTGCTACACCTATATCATGCCTCTCAATTACCTTTTCACTGAGCTTCTCACAATCAAATTATTTTTTATAGGTAGACAATTTCCAACAAGCTAATTTCAGTGAAAGAAATATCTTTCTTAAAAAATGCTAGACAAACTATGTAAAAAAGGACTCTGAACAACTTCTGGAGCCCCAGCACCCACAGAACAACACAGAGATGCTGACCTCCCGCTGAGGACAGCCCAGCAGCCCTGCAGAAGGGACCAGCGCAGCGGTCTGGGAGCCAGCAGCCCGCAGAGCGCAGGAGCCGAGCCAAGCCCATGTCCGTGTGAGCGGAGGTTTTAGCCCCAGGGCGACAGGGCCAGCAGCCGGCTGGAGGAACCCCAGAACACCAGGAGCTGTGGTAACTCCAGAATTATCAACATAGACATGCCTAGGACAAAGTAAGAGGTTAGTGTCCTATGGACTTTGGGACCTGTATTTGGGGAATGCGTCAGCTCCCTCCCCTGGGGACTAGAAGCCGCTGAGGAGACAAGCCATTTTGTAGTTTTCAGAGGCAACTCGGGCTCCCAGCCTACAAATCGTGGGGAGATCCAGCGATCAGTCTTGGGGGGTAACTGCTCTTGCTTTAACCTCCCTGGATCTGGATTGTGATCTAGGGTGGAAGTTGTGGGTGGGTTTACAGCTTGCCAGAAACGGAAGTTGCCCCCCACACGTTCGGGACGAAAATTCCTCTAGCTGGCCTTAAAGCCATAGTGTGGCAACAAGCCCAAAAGTCAAGCAATTAAGTGGCAACATGCCAAGGCAAAGGAAACAGAAAAATGCAACCCTAGACTCCTATTTTGGGGGCATAGAGCGGGAAAAGGACTGTGAGGTCAGAAGTCCTGCTCCAAAAGCCCCAGGGGAAAACATGAGTGGGTTGCAGGCCATAGAGGACCTTAAGAAGGACTTTAAAATCAAATAAGAGAAGTGGAGGAAAAATTGGAAAGAGAAATGAGAAGGATGCAGGAAAAGTATGAAATGAGGGTCAACAGCCTGACTGAGGAAAACAACACCTTAAAAAATAGACTGGCTCAAATGGCAAAGGAGGCCCAAAAGGGCAATGAGGAGAAGAATGCCTTAAAAAGACGAATTTGCCAGATGGAAAAAGAATCTCAAAAGTTCACTGAGGAGATTCATTCCTTCAGAGTTAGACTGGAGCAAATGGAAGCTAGTGACTTTATGAGAAATCAAGATGCTGTTAAGCAGATCCAAACAAATGAAAGATTAGAAGGCAATGTGAAATATCTCATGGGAAAAACCACTGACCTGGAAAATAGATCCAGGAGAGACAATTTAAAAATTATTGGACTACCTGAAAGCCATGATCAAAGAAAGAACCTAGAAATCACCCTTCAAGAAATTCTCAAGGAAAACTGCCCTGATGTTTTAGATCCAGAGGGCAAAATAGAGGTTGAAAGAATCCACCGATCACCTCCTGAAAAAGATCCCAAAAAGAAAACTCCCAGGAATATTATAGCCAGGTTCCAGAATCCCCAGATCAAGGAGAAAATACTACAAGCAGCCAGGAAGAAACAATTTCAATATTGTGGAAACACAATCAGAATAGCCCAGGACCTGGCAGCTACTACACTGAGGGATCGAAGGGCATGGAATATGATATCCCAGAGGGCAAAAGAACTGGGAATGAACCCAAGGGTCACCTACCCAGCAAAACTGAGTATTTTGTTTCAGGGGAAAATATGGTCATTCAGTGGAATAGAGGACTTTCAAGCATTCTTGAGGAAAAAACCAGAGTTGAATAGAAAATTTGACATCCAGACGCAAGAAGTAAGAGATGCCTGAGAAGGTAATCAGGGAAAAGAAATCAAAAGGAACTTATCAAAGTTGAACTATTTACATTCCTATATGGAAAAGTAATATCTGTGACTGATGATATCTTTCTCACTATGAAAATAATGGAAGAAGGGGGTGTGGTCATATGAATACATATGTGAATGTGTGTGTATATGGTTACAGTTATATATGGATAGAGGGCATAGGTTGAATTTGTTGGGAAGGGAGAATACTCAAGGGATGAAATTACGAGGTGAGAGAGGAAAGTGGCAAGAGGAGATGGGGAGAGACATGGTAGGGTAAACTATCTCATGTAGGGGAAGTGGTTGCAAAGGAGGGGGAGAATAAGGAAGGCTAAAAAGGCAAAACCACATTCACATTGAATTTGGTTCAGGGAGAAAATGATATACATACTAAATGGGATATCTCAACCTGCAGCAGGATAGGGGGAAGGGGGATGAGAGGAGGGATGATGGATGGGAGGGCATCCTTGGGGTGAGGGGAGGTTGGAAGTACCCACTATAGAAGAGGGACAGGATCATGTAGGGAATGGACCAGGTGGGGGGTGGGATGAGTGGGAGGGAATTATAAGCAGCCTTGTACAATATATCTACTATGATAATGTTTTGCATAGCTAGACATGTACAACATATACTGAATTACTTATCTCCAAAGAAGGAATGGGTGACAAGGGAGGAAGGAAATGGATCTGAAATTTGAGGTCGTAACATTAGATGTTTCAAATATATATATAAATACTATTATTAATACTCTTTTGCCTATAATTGGGAGCTAAGATGTGCAGGCATTGGGACACAAAGATTCATCTTCCTCTAATGGAAAAGTCGAAGGGGGTATGGGAGAAGGTATGGGAGAGAGCAGATTGGAGGAAGCAATATCTTGTGGGACTGCTATTCTGGGAGGTTGGGTAGGGGAATAATGGGGGGAAAATGATTGTAGCTCAAAATCTGGCAGAAATGAATGATGTAAAACAGAAGTTAATAAAACATTTGTTTAAATAAAAAAAAAATGAGCACCCACACATAAAAAAAAATGCTATATCCTTTGCCAACAAAAGACTAAAATAGTCGATGTAAGAGAAAATCTGGAAATATAAGCATACCAATAGGCAGTTGGTGGAGCTGTGAATTGGTCCAAACATTCTGGAAAGTAATGTGAAATTATGTAAGAAAATTTACTAATCAATCTCTGTCCTAGCAACATACTACTGGACATAGGTTTCAAGTAAGTAAAAGACTCACACACACAAAACACACACACACGTACACTAATGTTTCATATATATCAAAATATTCATAGCAGCACATTTTAGCAACAATAACTGAAAACATGAGTGCCCATAGATTAGAGAATGACTGAATAAACTGTAGCACATAAGTCCCTTCTACTTCTTTTATGATTAGAGGAGCAAAAGTAATAAATTCAAAGAAACACAGCACAACTTTATGAACTGATTCTGGGTAAAGAAAAGAAAACCAGGAAAACAATGGACACAATGACGACAAGAATAGAAAGGAAAACCACAAAAGCAGATGAATTCATATTAAATAGAATTCATATTAAAATTTTTTCCAAAGGAAAAATAACAAAACATGCTTCCTTTCTTTTAATGGTTATTCAAAGGACTACAGCCTATGTCTCTCCCCTTCTCAAAATAAAAACCCCACTTGACTTGCCCATCCCAGATGGTTATTCCCATATGTATCTCTTCCTTTGGATGATGGTTAAACTCTTTTGTAAAAAAACATATACAGTAGATACCCCATTTCCTTTCACCTCCCTCTTTTATAAATTATTTGCTTTCTGGCTTCTGATCTAATCATTCGATTGATACTGCACTCTCTAAAGTTACCATTGATCTCTTAATTGCCAAATCTAATGACCTCTTATTTAATCCTTACCATTCTTGGCCTTTCTGCAATTTTTGACATTATCTACCATGGTCTTCTTAATGAAATTTTCCCTCCAGGTTGTTGTGACACATCTCTCTCCTGGTTCTTCTACACATGCAATGCCTTAGTCTCCTTTGCTGGATCTTCACTAAAGCCATGCCAGCTAATAATCAATGGGGAATGCTTAAGGTTCTGTCCTAGAACCCCTCCTCTTCTCACTGCATTATAGTTTGCTTCAATTATCATCTCTTTTTCAATGATTTTCAAATCTATTTGTTCAGTTCTAACTTCTCTCCTGATCTCCAGTTTCCAACTGTCTACTAGAAATCTCAAGCTGGATTCCTATAGACATCTTAAATTCAATATGATGAAAATAAAATTCATCTTTAAAAAAATTTTTTTCCTCTTCCCAACTTCCCCATTACATTACTATTAGCCTCCCAGTCACCCAGGCTTTCAACCTAAAAATCATTCTAGAATCCCTACTCTCTCACACAATCCATTTGCCAATCTGTTTCCAAGTCCTTCAATTTCTTCCTTGGTAATATCTCTCATATATATCCTCTTCACTCCTATAATACTGTCAACCAACCTGGTACAGGTCCTCATAAACTTATGACTGGACTATTTCAATAGTCTACTGATTTGTCTCCTTGCTTCAAGTCTCACCCCATTACACTTTTCACTTTGTTGTTAAATAGGTCTTCCTAAAATGCATATTTGACCATGTCAGCCCCACATCCCATGCCCAATTCCCTGTTAACTCCAGTAGCAAATAAAATTTCTCTGCTTTTTAAAGCCCTTCATAACTTGACCCCTTCCAACTTTTCCAGTCTTCTCACTTCTCACTACCCTCCATATACTCCACTACCCAGTGATATTTACCTCCTTCCTTAGCCTCACACAAGATACTCTCTCAACAATTTAGTATTTTTACAGACTTTTCCTCCATGCCTAGGACTCTCTTCCTCCCATTCTCTGACTTGCTGATTCCCTTGTTTCCTTCAAGTCTCAGCTAAAACCGATCTGATGCAAGAAGCCTTTTCCACTCTTTGCTAATCTTGGTGCCTTTCCACTGACACCATCCTCAATTTATTCTCTATGTCAGAGCTTCTTAAACTTTTTCCATTCTTGATCCCTATCTGCCCAAGAAATTTTTACATGTCCCCGGGTATTTAGGTATATACAATAGATATAAAAATCAAACAATTACTGATAATAAATCATGAAGAAATTTATTTTATAACAATTCTTTTTTGTTTGTTTGTTTATTTTTTATTGGTTTGTTGTTGTTTTTTTTTTTGAGGGCAATTGGGATTAAGTAACTTGCCCAAGGTCACACGGCTAGGTTATTGTTTGTGTGTGCATTAAGTGTCTGAGGTTGGATCCAAACTCAAGTCCTTCTGACTCCAGGGCCAACGCTCTACTCACTGCACCACCTAGCCACCCCTTAAAACAATTCTTTATGAAAAAAAAATAACAAAATTAGATTTCTGCTCAGTCAAAAATATAACTTTATTTTTCAGTTTCAATAATATGTTTAAATTTTGCCCTCATGAGAGCCACCTTACCTCTACCTGTAGTGAAAAGCTATGTAATGGGAGTCCATATCTTTCCAAAGTTTTTAAAACAAATGAGTGTTAAGGATATGACTTTAATGATGTTGATGATTTTGATAATATTGTGAAGGACAACATCTAACTCTGATGATATTTTTTTTTGCTACAAGTGCCTCCCAATGCATCATGAAGGAAGTAAAAGTGATGTGCTCATTGCCACCAGCTTTAACTTTTGCTACAAATCCAACATTCTCACCTATCATTGTTCTAGAACAGGATTGTATACCAATGCAATTTTTACATTATAAAGCTTCATTTGTGAAAAATTCATTGACTTTAAGATACATATCTTCCTCTCTTGTGTGCCCTTCAAAAGGGTGACAAAACAATAAAAATAAGCAATTCATAACTTACAATAGTCTTAAATCTAAACTGAGGTGTTTCTGGTAGCATGGTGTGAGAGAATACACAGTGCAAAGAACATAGGCTGCAGTGAAATTATGTGATGCAACACACACAGGTGCTTATTACCTATCTGACATTCAAAGTTTGTCATCATAAATATTTTAAAATATAATGCTAGTATTATTGCTGACATTTTATTCAATATTTTAGCATAAATATTCATTAATGATATTGAAATTATTTTTCTGCTTTATCACTCTCTTTTATATCAGGGTCATTTTTATCTTACAGCAGTTTTGTAAAGTTCTTCTTATAGTTATTTTTGTAAACTATGTTAACTTTTCTTTAAATGTTTGATTCAGATAATTTCATGTAGGCTTATGTATGTGTATATACATATATATGCATATATATGTATATGCACATATACATTTTTCCTTTGGAGCTTGTTTATGGACTATTCAAATATAGTTTCTGATACTGACTTGTTTAAATTCTCTACTTATTCTGTTAATCTAGGGGTATTTTAGATTTTGGCAAATATTCCTCAATTTTTGCACAACTTTTCTTGGCATATAATTAGGCATGTGAACTTCTTATTTTCCTTCATTGCCTCTACAATTGTTATGAAATTTATCTTTTTTGTTTTTGTTTCTTTAATTTCATTTCCTTTTTCTAATAAAAATTATATTAGCTGGAAGTTTGTCCATTTTGTTAGTATTTTAAAAAAATTTTTTTTTGGTCTTTTTGGAGGGGGGGAAGGCAGGGCAAATGGGATTCAGTGACTTTCTCAAGGTCACCCAACTAGTAAATATACATTGTCTGAGGTCAGATTTGAACTCAGGTCCTCCTGACTCCAGAGCTGGCACTCTATTCACTGTGTCACATAGCTGTCCCTAAAATGGTTTTTTATTTCATCATATTAATAGTTATTTTGTTTTTCTCTCTACTATATTTCTTCCCTGATTTTCAGAATTTCTGTTTTTGAATTTTCTAGTTTTAAAGTTGCCTGCTCAAATAATTCATCTCTTCTTTCTCTTTTCTGTTGATGAAAGAACTTAGACTTTAAATTTTTTTCTCAGCATTACATTGCTTATATAGCATGAGTTTTAGGTTGTCTCCTTTTTATCATTTTCTTTGATTAATTGGTCATGTCAGTGTACATTTATTTAGCTGGATACCATGTTCCAGGCATTGTATTAAACCTCAAGGAAACCAAGATGCTCTCTGCTCTTAAGGAGCTCACAGTTCAAAGGGGATGTCACCATGCAAATAAATATGACAATTAAGCTCCATAGAGCAGCACTTCTTAAACTGTGCATCATGACCCTCTATGGGGTTGTGTAACTGAATGTGGGGGTAAATAGTAAAAGCTTTCTGAATTTGCAATGACCAAACATTAATTAAAAATCAAATGTTTAATGAATCTGAGGTGTTTCTGGCAGCACCTGTGTGTGTTGCATCACATAATTTCACTGCAGCCTATGTTCTTTGCACTGTGTATTCTCTCACACCATGCTACCAGAAACACCTCAGTTTAGATTTAAGACTATTGTAAGTTATGAATTGCTTATTTTTATTGTTTTGTCACCCTTTTGAAGGGCACACAAGAGAGGAAGATATGTATCTTAAAGTCAATGAATTTTTCACAAATGAAGCTTTATAATGTAAAAATTGCATTGGTATACAATCCTGTTCTAGAACAATGATAGGTGAGAATGTTGGATTTGTAGCAAAAGTTAAAGCTGGTGGCAATGAGCACATCACTTTTACTTCCTTCATGATGCATTGGGAGGCACTTGTAGCAAAAAAAAATATCATCAGAGTTAGATGTTGTCCTTCACAATATTATCAAAATCATTAACATCATTAAAGTCATATCCTTAACACTCATTTGTTTTAAAAACTTTGGAAAGATATGGACTCCCATTACATAGCTTTTCACTACAGGTAGAGGTAAGGTGGCTCTCATGAGGGCAAAGTTTAAACATATTATTGAAACTGAAAAATAAAGTTATATTTTTGACTGAGCAGAAATCTAATTTTGTTATTTTTTTTTCATAAAGAATTGTTTTAAGGGGTGGCTAGGTGGTGCAGTGAGTAGAGCGTTGGTCTCTCATATCAATCAATGGGGAATAATTATTTTAAAAGTATAATTATGATCATACAAATAAAACAGATAAGTTTGAATACATAAAATTCAAAATCTTTGCAGAAATAAAATTAATGCAGTGAGAATAAGAGAAACTATAATTGTAAAAAGCATTTACATCAGATAAAGATCTGATAATCAAGATTATATCTGGAATTGATATAAATAAATTCCAAAGAATGTACCCCAAGACTCTCATTGTAACATAACCCGGCCCCCCGTCTCTCACTGTAATATTGTAAGGGATATGAAGAAACAATTTTCAAAAGAAAAAATGTAAGATATCAATAACCTTAAGAAAAATGTTTTGAATCACTAATAATAAGAAAAATGCACACTGAAACAACTCTGAATTTTTTCTTATACTCTTCAGGTTCACAATGACAAATGGCATAAATTATATATGTTCATAGGATCATATATTTAGAGCTAGAAAGAAATTTTAAAACTATGTAGTCCAGCCTCGTTTTATATATAAGGAAATTGAGGATCACAGAAGTTGAATGAATTCCCAGCATGACATAGTATGAGAGGCAGGATTTAACCTATGTCTTCCTGACTTCAAGCACAGCACTCTCTCCATTTTTTGTCAGCAGCTCACTTTGTTTTTCACTCCATGAAAACAGCCTGCTTCCTCCAGGATAAGCTGATCACCTGAAATCTCATCCCCAAGTATATTGACTCAGGTTTTGATAGTTAACACCTTATTTCCCTTAATTGCCTCTCCCCTCTGATTGGAAGGCTAGAGGATGGAAAAAAAAAAAACCTTCCACCCAAAGTTTTCCTTTATAAAAAGCTCAGAACCTTGACGGTAACTCTATTTTCCATCAGGGAGTCTCCTTCCTTTGTACAAAATGAAACATTATGCCCTTGCACCAGGTACCCATTGATAATTTCCTGCCCTGCCCCCTTTCATCTTTTTTATATGTGTTGTCCTCCCCACCCCATTACAAATTATAAATGTTCATAGGATCATATATTTAGAGCCAGAAAGACATTTTAAAACTATATAGTCCAGCTTTGTTTTATATATGAGGAAATTGAAGGTCACACAGGTTAAATGAATTCCTTGAGAGTAGAAAATATTTTTCTTTTTCACATTTTTATCCTCCATGCTTAGAATAGCGCCTGGAACAATACTTTGTTCCACCTACTGGTGCCCAATAAATATTTATTGAATTGAATTGAAATAATGCACTACCAATAGAGCTGTGAATAGATACAACCATTTTGGAAAATAATTTGGTGTTAACTGAGTGAAATCTTTGAACAATTCATATCACTGATCCATTAAAATCATTGGGCATATAACCCAATGAAAGAAATGATCATTTCTCTCTAGTATTCAATAACTAATTTTTGTATTGGGACCAAGGTTTTTTCCCCTCTTTTACTTCCTCATGCAGAAATCAACCAGTGTGGGAAATCTTTCTCAGAGATTTATCCAGGTCAAAATCTAATCAGACAGTAAAAGAAATTCTAAGTTTGGGCTGATGGGAGGATTCTTTTTCATTGTGTTTACTCTGACACATCTGGGCAACTGTTGATTCTTCCTTTTGTCATACAGGTGATAAGAAAATTGGTAAGTCTCTTTGACCAAGATCTGGGAGATTCAAGGAATGTACCCCAAGACTTTAATTGTAATGTATCCCAGCCCCCAGTCTCTCATTGTAATATTCATTCTCTTATTAATTGTTAATCAATCAGTTGATTGCCATCCTCAGGAACACCTACTCTTCCAAGGGCATATAAACTGTGAGCCCAACACCATGAGGGGTCTTTGGTCTAAAAAAAGACAGCTAAATGACCATCCTTTTATTAATATACATGCTAGCCTTATTTATAAGATGATTAAATTACCCAGAAACTATGTCCCTCAAATTTTTTAAATGTCACACCAAAGAGGTCATAGATGAAAAAGAAAGTTTCTATGCATGCAAAAATATTTCTATAGAACTTTTTGTGGTAACAAAAAACTGGAAACAGAATGGGTGCCCATTAATTGGGAAATGTCTAAACAAATGATAGTACATAAATATAAATGTATAACATGCCTTAAGAAACAATGATTATAAGGGTTTGAGAAATGTAGAAAAACCTTATGAACTAATGCAAAACTAATCAGTAGACAGAACCAAGTACAATTTACACAATAAGAATAAGGTAAATAAAAACAGTATTTAAAAATCATGATTCTGGTCAATTGATAATCATTCTTCAATCCAAAATTCAGAAATAAATTGTGAAACATCTCTTTGTTTTCAGCCCAGAGGGTGTGTTTTGATGAGGTATATATTAGCTATAATTATTGTGTTTGTTTCCTTGAATACCTTTACTTCTTGTATGAGGAAGGTTCTGTAGAGGCTGTGGAAGCATTGGGAAGTAAAAGCAATGTAAAAAATTCAACAAAACATTTCTTCCCTAAAAGAGCCTTTAAAAGGAACATGTTAGTTACAAAAGAAGAATTTCTTGATCATCAGATGTGTTAAACATTGAAATATAGTATCAGAGAAGAGTGTGGAATATCCTTTCTTGAATAATTTTAAATTTAGGATGGACGTTTATTTCTGTAGGATGATTTAGATGTGGCACAAATGTAGATGATCCTTCAGAATATGTCTTCTCAAGCTCCCTTCTAGTTCATCCAACTCAGGTGAGCTCTACCACTGTCTATCATGTACCAGGCACTATGCTAGATGTTGGGGCTAAATTACCAGTAGAAAAACGGTCTGTGAACCTTCCAAGAAGCTTTCTATTGAAGAGATGCTCCATGTATAAAGATGAGTTAATACAAGATAATTTTATAAAGTAGAGAAGACTAACAACCAAAGGCATCGGGAAAGAAACTCCATAAGAAGGAAGAAAAGGATTCTATTAGACAGAGGTTAGGAGGGAGTTTATGCCAATCATTTAGAATGGCTTATATAAAGGAATGAAGACAAGAAAGAAAATATTGGTTCAATGAACTTTATAAATCAATCTCCTTCATATATGATATATGTGAAAGAATCAATATGAAATAAACGTGAAAATATTAAAAGAAGTCAAATCATAAAGGGATTTAAATATTAACTGAAACATTTATCATTTGCCATAGAACTGATACAGAGCCATTCCAAATTCTTGAGCAAAAGAGAGATATAGTCAAACTAGAAAGATAATAGCTTTGACTCTACTGAGTACTTCTATCATTTCACCTTAAGTAGGAGATAAAGGAGCAGCTAGGTAGTATAGTATAGTCGAGAGAGCACTAGGTTTGGAGTAAGAAAGACCTGAGTTCAAATCCAACCTCTGAAATGACCTGTGTGACCTTGGACAAGTCATTAAACCTCTGTTCACCACTAGAGAAGGAAATGACAAACCACTCCAATATCTTTACCAAGAATGCCCTATAGACAGACAGGTTAGTGGGGTTACAGCAAGTCTGAAATGACTAAGTGATAACAAATAGTGGTAAAAATAGAAAATGGACTTCATGTGCAATTACACTAGAGTAGAACTACCAAGTGAGGAAACTCCACCTACTATTATAAGTCATAGCCTTCTCTGCAACCTACAGTCATAAAGAGTTGCCTAGAGGACTGAAAAGTCAAAAAATCAAGTAAATTATTGAGTACCACATAGTCAATAGGTGTCAGAGATAGGACTTGAACCCAAGTTGTCTTGGCTTCAAGACAAGCATTCTATCATGCCACCTCTCATTAAAAGAACTGTGCTAATTCTAGTGCTCATACATGCTAAAGGGCTCTTATCAGATCAAAACTAAAAACAAAGACATTCCCTTCCCTGAAAGAGATTATTCAATTCAATTTAATAAATATTTTAAGTACCTACTATATACAAGACACGGTGTTAATTGCTGGGGATATAAAAATAGGCAAAAGACAATAATCAGGGCAGCAAAGCAGAGGGCAGAAGTTTCATAAATGACATGGTTAAGCCTTCCAGGGCATAGTGTCTGGTCTGAGCAGCAAGATGTTCAGAAAGCAGATGGTGGAATATAAGCAAAGAATGTCTGAAACAAGCTTAAATATAGGTGGCCACTGAGGCACTCAGAAATCAGGACAGTGGTACTTAAGGACATAAGAAACAAACATAAGTTACAATCTTGGGAGAATTGCTTAATAGCACTAGGAGACCAAGGACCTTGTCTATATTTACATGGCTACTATGTACAGGTATTCCTGACTCCCAGGCCAGATCTCTGTCCACTATGCCAAGCTGTCTTCTTCAAATCATTTACCATAAGTATTTTCCTTGGTATATAGAAAATCAGTTATGAAACGGTTTAAAATTTTCATATGTGAAATATTTACAAAATAAATGTCTTTATTGAAATCTAAAAAAGAGCAAATTTTCCCTACCATGCATCACCTTAGAGTCTCAATATTACTAAACAACATATTCTCTTACCCCATAAGGACTGCTAGCCCCTGGAAATAAATCATTTTTGTGATTTCATGACAGACACCATGCAGCTTCATTCTGTGATTACTCAAAGATTTGGAACCAAGCTATATAACTATGACAGTGTAATATATGATTCACAATGGGGAAAACCTTTCAGAAAGATTTCCAGACACTTAATTGACTAGAACTGCAGGTAACTTACTGTGATGTTTATCATAGTTCCTGAAATTTTCAACTGCCTGCATAAGTAGTATGAAACAAAGCAACTACTACATAGTACAATTTGCTTCCCCCCACCACCAAATGACCTTGGTCACTGTTTAAAGAATCTTTACCAAAAAATTCAAGGAAATGAAGCTTCTGCCTTCCTTAGACTTCTGTGAGTATTTACTAAAGCTTTCATTGCTAGTGATAAGAGCTGGGATTGGGAGGAAGATATATGGAAAGGGTAGAAATAAGGGGTCCTCCTGTAGTCTTATTTCTAACAGCATAGATAATGAGGTTAACACATACATCTCCAGAGTTAGCTCAGTGTTTGAGAGTCTCAGAAAGAAAATGTGAGAAGGGGTATTAGGCTGCCTACCAAACTGAAGGCCTACAGAGCCACTATACTTACCTCAAATGTTGTATACCTGTGAAACCTGGATTGTCACCCAGAACCATGGCAAAGAATTGATCCATTTCCATTTAAATTTTCTTAGGAAGATTCTGAAGATCACCTGGAAAGATAACTGAGGGACTGAGGGACTGCGGTCCTGTTTGAAGCTGAACTATCAAGTATTCAAATTCTATTGCAGTGAGTGAAACTCCAATGGGCTAGCCAAGTTGTTTGAATGCCAAAAATCTGTTTGCCTGAAAGACTGTTTTGCAGAGAACTCACACAAGGCAAGTGTTCACACAGAGGTCAGAAAAAACAGTATCAGGACTCTCTCAAGTTTTCCTGAAGAACTTTGGTATTGATTGTGAAACATGGGAGACACTGGCACAGGACCATCCAGCTTGGCATGCCTGCATCAAAGATGGCAGTATAAAATAAAGTGCAAATTTAGAGACGTCTCCATCCCAAATGTCCATACAGACTATTTGTGCCCAACCTGTTGTAGAGCCTTCTGACCTCTTATTGTTTTGATCAGTCACAGTTGCACAAACTATACACTGACCCCAACATCATGATGTCATTTTGATCCTCTTCAAGTACAAAGGACAACAACAAATGAACAATTCTAAGAACCAGTTTCTACCCATCATATTGGCAAGGCCATGGAGTAGGAATACAAATGAATTTGAAGGTACAGCAGGCTCAGATCTGTTATATGCTACTTACCACCTATGTGGCCTTGATCAAATTGCTTCACTCCCCTGGGCCTATTTATTCACCTATAAAATGAGAGGTTTGGATGAAATTTAGAGAGCTAAATTCCATTCTAATTTCATGTTCTATGAATATTCATCCAAAAATGAGAATTATTAAGGTGAATTAGCATCTATAGGCAAAGTACTAGGCTGAGGTATGAAAGAGAGATATGAAGATTACCAATACATTTTCCCTGATACTCTCAAGAAGCTTAAAATCTAATAGGGTACAGAGGACATGTATATATATATATATATATATATATATATATATATATATACACACACACACACACACACACACACACACACACACACACACACACACACACACATATATATACATATACATAATTCAATACTGCAGGGATTTCATCAATTTGGCTACCTATTAGACTGATCCAAATTTCAGCTTCCCTGAGCTTACACAGACTATATTCATGAGTGATTATGCCAAAAATATTCTAAACCTAGCTAGGCTGGTGCTAAGAAAACAAAGTTTCTATCCATAGTACTTGTGCTCAAAGCCTTTTCCACTTGATAGGAGGTGCTGGTGCTGGTGCTGATGCTTCCACTCAACTAATTTAGGCACCCAGGGGTACCTCCATGCCATGAGGAAGCAATGGAATAGAACCCAAGTGGAGGTATCACATACAAATAACTATAATACAAAAGAGTTAGTGTAGTAAAGGCCCTGTGTGGGAATTCCCTCCCACCGACATAATTCCCAGCTAGTCTATGATTTAGGAGTTAAGTTCAGGGATATACTTGAGGACCACAAGGATTAAATTACTTGCTCAGGATCATACTGCTGGTATCAAAGGGGAGAGATTTGAACTCATCTTCCAAACTGAGTTCCAAGCCTACCACTCTGTCTACTAGACACACTGACTCTCAAGTAACAATAACATAAAACTATAATAGTAGCCAGAATTGATAGAGCTTAAGGTTGCCAAAGTGCTTTATATATGTTGTTTTGTTTGATTCTCACAATTGCCCTGTGAGGAGGGTGCTCTTATTACAGATAAAGAGACAAAGGCTGAGGTTAGATGTTTTGTAAAATAGGAAGGACACTGAAGTTTGAGTCAAAAGTCTGATATTAAACATCTTAGCCCTCATGCTTACTACAGGTGTACCTTGGAAATTTTACTTTTATAAGGAACTTGTGACCTACTAGAAACATATGACTATATATGTATTTCACTTCTTGCTATAGAATGTAACCAGTTAATAAAAAAGAAGAAAGAGAGCAACTATTACTTTGCTTATTTATTGTTTGTTTTCTTTTACGTGTAAAACTATTTACTCTGGCCTCTTCCACTAAGTAGAGATATATTAAATTTCATCCTTCTATGAGGCTTCAACATTTAAGGGGGTTGTAGGAGCGGTGTCTCATCTGTGCCATTGGCTCAAGACACCACAGATTACATTCACCCAATTTTAAAGGTCTAAACATCTCAGTTCTATTTAATAGATTTGCTTTTATTAAGTAATATTGAAAAGTATAACAAAAACAAATGCACAAACATTATACCCACCCAATACCCAGGGTATCATCCTCCCTCCCTCAGTCTCTAGGTGGTGGAGGGGGATTATAGACACACTTTAGTTCAATTACTACATACCATCAGTCCTATTTGTTCCAAGTCCAAAACTCTCTTGTGCTTATGTCCTGGAAATCTTGCCTTCTCAGGGCTTCCCTACTGGCCTGACTGCAACCTATGGCCTAGAATCTTGGTTCAAAGGTTCCCATGGCTCAAACTTCCAGGTGCAGGGAAACCATTCCCTACATATAGAACTGAAAAGAACAGAAATAAAACAGAACAAAATCTCGTGCTTGTTTCTCAGGGCCCTAGGACATTACCTTCCCCTTGCCTGACTTGATGCATAGTATTCATACTCTAGTGCTCAATGAGACCTTTACCCCTGGATGTCACTGGAACAAGGCAGGACAAAGCTGGTCAAGAGAGAAAAGGCAGCAGATCCCTTGGTTCTCCCATGTAGACATGTCTATCTTAGATGGTCTTGGCACATTGGACCAAAGACCCATTAAATACAGATTACAGCATGTTAATGAACTAATAGTCAAAAGGGCCAGTAGGAAAATGAATGAGAACCTTATATTAGGGGAAAAAAACTTACAATAGGTGTATGAACACTATGAGAAAAGAAATCCTCTATTTCTCTAAATTGTTATTTTCTCTAGAATAAGGCTCCTCATGTTCATCTTTATATTCTCAAACATCTAAAGAGAAGTCTTTGCCCATAATAGAAACTTAAATGTTTCTTGCATGTTCTCTACAGAGTTAGTGGAAAATGTTTTGAAAGAAGAGGCTAGAGGAAAAAGTTATTTTTTCTTATATTCATTTAACTATTATTCATGGATGTAGATATGTAACATACTTCTGAGGTCCTTTAGTCTAACCCTCTCAATTTATGTTTAAGAAGACTAAGATCTAAAGAGTTTGAGTGACCTACCTAAGATCTCACAGGTTGTAAGTAGCAGAACTAGGATCTGATTCCCAGTTTTTTTACTTGCCAATTGAATGCTAATAATATTATTACCATTTGTGACATCATTAATAATAATAATAATAGCATTTATTTAGGGCTTTAAAGTCTGCAAATATATCTGTTATCTCATTTGATAATAAGATCTCTATCACTCTAGATGGAATCCAAGAGTGAAACAGTTCTTTGTTTAACTGTAGTAAAATTACTCTTTACAGAGCTTATTCCTCTACACATCTGCCTTTGTACTACCTCTCTACTCCAGTAAAGCCTTCAATTCTGGGTTGTTTCCTGGCCATGCCAATCAGGTTTGGAAGTTACCGTTTCCTAGCAATCGATAGGTGCAGAGGGTTGTTTCCAGATGTGCTTGAGTGCATCCTGGTAAAATGGATACCACACTGTAATTCAACTGGCTAATTGCATAATGCTCTGCTTGGAAAGAAAATTTCAGTCTTGACCTCCTTTAAGCAGCTGCTTCCTACCCTGAAGTATAAGGTTTGATTACTTTTATTGTGTAGCTTGTGTAGCTATAAATGCTTTTAATGGTTATGAAATTAACCAACATTTAAAACCCATGTTCTGACCTCCCGAAGCACTGTTCTTTTCATGCAAATATACCAGGAAATTTTTTTTCTCACTTGATTAGAATTTTAAATTAAGTCCTGGTTGGTTCATTGCCACTGCAGCATTTAGGAAGTATTCTAGGCTTGTCAGTTCAAGGTAAATTAAACCTGATTCTCAGATTCCAACTTGAATGATGAGCAGAACAGGGCAAAATGTTCTTAGATCATTGTAAAAAGAATTTGGGGATTCGCTGCCCACTTTTCTTTCTTTTCCTTACTCTAGAGTATAAATCTACTATTTAACCCAGCCTGTATATTAGAATGAACATCAGAGCCCTTACAATCAAGTTTGTGGACAATAATGCATATGTTCTATGGCATAAAGTGAGCTCCTTTGGTGCTGCTGAGTTTTGTAAGATTCTTTACTATCACTTTTCTCTGCTGTCAGAAGCCAGGTGCTAATAGTTTATTACCCTCAGCTAAGTTTCTTCTTCTACCTTACTGTGGGCTGGGAAGCCAAAGTTCCAACCTTGTTACAATTATATATAAAATAAGAGTAAGTGGTTGCTTAAGGGGTTCTCCTATGAGTAAGGTTCAGGAATCTTAATCAATGGACTCTGTGGTATTTATTATGATACCTCTAAAATTTGCATTGCTTGCTTCATAGCTATAGTACATTCAAGATATCACTTAGATACTGGAAGTATTATGATCATGTAGCAAATGGGACATTAACCCCAGAGTGCCAACTTATAGTGAGGTATGCTTCCTAAAGTTGTTAGTATGTTTGTTTGTTTGTTTGTTTGTTTGTTTGGGGGGGCAGAGAATGACATAGTTTCTCCCTGAGTGGACAAGCATTCTTCCCATAGCAACTGATCTTCATGTCTCACTGCATGGTCACATGACCATTTGGTACCTCAGTCAACCCATAGTATCCATTCCTTGCCAGTTTTCACTCCCAAATCCACCAGGGCAAAGGTCAAGCTGCTCACTCTCCAAACTCCACTGTCCTCTATCCTTTCATTGCTACCTACTGCCCCCAATGACAATAGCAACACCAGGTTTTTCTGCAGGTGAAAATATTTTAAATTACAGCTCTGAATATTACCATTCTAAATCCATGGTGTAGTGACTTAGAATACAACAATGCTCTACTTGATGAAGAAGACTATTAGAGAAGAATGTAGGCTCCTTGAGAGTAAGGACTGTTTCTTTCTTTGTCTTTGTATCCCAGCACACTGCTGGACATGTAGTATGCACTTATTAATGTGACTGATGAAAGTTGATTGTGTGTAGAAAATTTTCCTTTATTTCTCTATCATCTATTTATTTGGTTTTTGTTTTACACAGAGACTGCCTGGTATAGTGGAAGATGCAATAAGACTGAAGTTTGAAGTGATCCGGATCTAAATCCTAGCCCCAACATTTACCAGCTGGGTCACTCCAGGCAAGTCATTTCACTTCTCTTAATTTCTATTTCTTCATCTGTATAAAATGGTTATAATCATGTTTTCATCACCAACTGCACAGGGTTATTGTTTAGAACAAAGCACTATACAAATGCAAGCTCTTATTATTATTTCTATGAGTTAGGTTTTCTGTATTTAATTTTGAAAAGTCCAGTTTACTACGAACTATATTCATTATCCAACTGATGTTGTAATATTAATTTAATTGGATTTCCTGAATGCTATGCCAGCTGTTGTAATCAAAGTGTGGCTTTCAGTAATTAATAAATTTCACTACAAGATTGCAAGAGGTAATTTACATTTTTCTGTTGCTTTTCTTATCACTGTTTTAAACAAAATGAGATAATCCTGCTGAAGTGCAATTTTTCAAAAGAACAAAATGAAACATTTAAAATATGTGTCTGCTTGTATGACAAACTGTAGGGGGAAACCAACTCTTCTTGTTAACATGTCATTAATGATGTTCTCCTCTTGGAACCAAATGGAGCAGTAAATCAAATAGGTCATAAACAAAATGTATAATGCAGCAAGCAGATTAAGCTTGGTTCAAAAAGTTGTTTTGTTTTGTAACAAAATAAAAAATGGCTTTGTTATAGTATTTTTATTTTGAAGAACTTAATTCAATCCAACAAACATTTATTAAGCACTGATGATGTGAAAAGGCACTGTGCTAGGAAAAAGAAATACAAAAACAAAATGAAAAAAAATTAATCCCTGCTTACATTCTATTATGGGGATAGAGCAGAGAGACAAGTATATACCTGATTATTTTGAGGAGTACTTAACACAGTACCTGGTACATAGTAGGCACTTAATAAATGTTTATTGTTTAAGGATGCAGAAGAGAGCACTAATTAATGGAATTAGTAGTTACAGGGAGGAGATGGCCCGAAAACATCTCTTATGCAGAAAGCAGTTTACTTAAGTATTTATCAGGGGCAATATGCCAGTGTGACAATTAAAAGCAAATGCATTCTCCTGGATTTCACACTACATATATCTGCAAATGGCTTTTCCAACTATTATAGCTCTTATGGGGAAAAAATATTTAAAGTCATTGATTCTCTCTCTCCATATGTGTGTATATATATATATATATGTATATATATGTATTATATATGTATATATGTATATGCATGTGTATGTGTACACATGTAGTAGAGGGCAATATGTATGTGGGTGTGTGTGTTTACATATAAACATGCACACATTTATGTATCTAAATCTATATTTACATATGTAGATATCTATTTAAGATAGATAATCTTATATATTAGAAAGCTTATAGTACACTGGAAAGACCATCAAAGACAGAGTATCTAGGTCCAAATTCCAGCTGTGTGACCTTGGGTAAATTCCCTAACCTCCTGGTCCTCAGTTTCTTCATCTATAAAGTGAGCAGGTTAGTCAAAATAAGTGATTGAATAAAAAAGGCATTTATAAAACACTCAATATATGTCAGATAGTGTGATGAGTTCTAGGGATAAAGATATTAGCAAACAAATTAGGCCTTGCCCCAGAGAGTTTATATTCTGATGCAGAAGATAAAACATAAATGGTAGTTAGAAGTAGGGCAGGAAATGTGCATGGTTATGTGGCTTGGAAATGGATGGCAAACAATGTAGAAACATGGTTCTGAGCAAAATAAGGCCAAAGGTCACCTAACAGAGCCCAGAGTCACAGGAAGAGGCCAGATTCCAATGGGTGGAGAAAGGCCAGAAATATACAATTAATTAGACCTCCATAATCCTATCCAGTTCTAAATCCATTAAATCTTGCCCCTTTTCTGTGCATATGAGCCATACAGTATTTTCTTCAGAACCAAAGTGAATTTGTGCACCATATTTTTTGTTTTGTTTTGTTTTGGGGTTGGGATTTTTTTTTTTTTGGTTTTGTTTCTTTTTTTTTTTTTGCTTTTTTTGAAGAGGGAAAGGCAGGGTATATGGGGTTAAGTGACTTGCCCAAGGTCACACAGCTAGTAAGTGTATAAGTGTCTGAGGCTGAATTTGAACTCAGGTCCTCCTGACTCCAGGGCCAGTGTGTCACCTAGCCATCCCCACCATATTTTTCTGGGGCTAGAGTGACTTATATCAGAAACCACAATAATATTGAAGTAGTCTTTTTAATTGGCACTGGTCCTTCCTTATAGGTAGGACCTATAGATGTATCTTAATATTCCCACTTCTTCCTACTGAGGATATACATAGGCTTAACACATGTAACATAAACACTAAATTAATAGGCCATATAGTATATAAACTTTTACTTAGCACACCATAATTATGAATCCTTGTTTAACACTTAATGGAGACCCCTTAAATCCTCTTGATTTATACAAAAAATGACATAAAAGCAGATTCATCATTTGATCTAAGCTTGCCTGAAGGCTTTCCCAGGAAGCATAAAAGATAGCTAGGAATGCCACAAGATCTTCTCAAGCTACACAGTGAGCTGCCCCAAAGCAAACTGCCTTATGACCAATAGACATCTCCATGAAAGGACTAGCAATTCTCACTCCATTATCCTCCATGAAGTAGCACTAAGGAGGGCTAGGAACCAGCAACTTATCTAAGGAGAAACAAATTACTGAATTCTGACAGAGAGAAAACAAGATTGGAGTTCACTTGTCAAGAAATTCATAGGGAGTCAGAAGAGCAATTAGCTAGAATGTGAAAGTGTTAAGGCTCCCAGGGGCAGAAGAGTAAGAAGAATTCAAGAATGAACACAGGTCTGACAGTTCCAAGTAATGTGTTGAATAAACATCTAGGGTGCTCTAACAGGCAATGTACTCTATTTGCAGCTGTTTGTGAAGGACCTATCTTAAAGACATTTTTTGAGGACTTAGCTTCATGACTTGTGAAAGAGAAATCTCATTGAACAGAAATTCCTATATGGATTCTAACACTTGATCACAGGCTAAGGAGCATGAAAAATAATGAATGAATTAGAAAATATTTGTTAAACAGACTTTGAGAATCATTTCTTTGTTATCTTCAAAACATTTGAGTAGGGAACTATATGTGCATTTATGTGTTGAGACAGATACATATATATATATATACACACATATTTGTATGTGTATGATATATATGTGTATATATAATATACATATATGTATTCTGTATGTATATATAACATATATATATGACCAAAAATATATCAAAGTAACTCCAAGTATACATGATCTTGTAATGTAAGGCATACACCTACAAATATATCTATTTTAAAGCAGTCCAAATTAGATATTCACAGAAATCTAATGACAGTAAATTGTTATATTTTAAGAAACTATAAAATTGAAATAATAAGGGGCAGCTAGGTGGCCCAGTGAGTAAGAGTGCTGGCCTCGGAGTTGGGATGACCCAAGATCAAATCCGGCCTCAGAAAATGAGCACCCACACATAAATAATGACTAGCCGTGTAACCTTGAGCAAGTTACTTAACCCCAATTGCTTTAAAAAAATTGAATAATGCTAGTTTATTTCTATTATCCCTGATGCCTTTCATTTTTGTCACATTTATTATGATTTCATTAAAAGTATAACCACAGGTTTTATACAAGTAAGATTTCATAAAAACAATATGATAGATAGATAGACAGACAGAAAGAAAGAAAGAAAATATCAGCACATATACACATAACCACATATATGGCATGGTAATATTTTCTACCTTTATAATCATCATATTTTGTTAATTTGGTAAATAAATTAATATTATTAAATTCAAGGACCAATATTGTTTTTATATATCAGCATGTAAATTAGTATGGTTTCACTTCCCAAAGGTCTGAGAAAGTCAGGGTGAAAACAACTTATTGTACACAACTAAGAATTATAATTAAAATTGAAAATGTAGTTCTATAGGACAGGATTATTTTTCTGTACTCTATGCTTAAAATAGATAAATAATTACCCTAATATTTGGAAGTGGGGAGGGAAAGGAATGGTGGAAAAATCTGTAGTATGCTCTCTTTGATTTGAGTTCTTTTGACAAGATGGCCCTAGTAACAATTCCTTTTATTTTCCTATTATATTTCCCCATTTCTAAATATTTAAACCATTTCCCTTCATCCAAAGTATAAAGTTAAAGTTGTTGCCAATTACTGTTTAAACCACAATTCTAAATGCCACTGAGAAGCTAGAAGTCAGTGTTGAACTATGCACCCAGGTTCCAGGGAAGTTCTTTCAACATAATAATCTACATGTTATTAATACTATATGTTGATGGGGTAGCTAGGTGACCCAGTGGATAAAGTGCCAGACCAGAAGTCAGGAAGATTCATCATCCTTAGTTCAAATCCAACCTCAAAACACTTCCTAGCTGTGTGTGACCCTGGGTAAGTCATTTAATCCTGTTTGCCTCAGTTCCTTATCTATAAAATGAGCAATAGAAAGAAAGAGCAAACTAATCCAGAATTTTTGCCAAGAAAATCCAGAATGAAGAGTTGGATGTAACTGAAAAACACTCTGAAAGCCTAAATAGTATTTATGAGCAGTTACATGAGATACTGCAGACCTTTATGTTTTCTGAATCAAATTTCACTTTTAAAAATTAAAAACACCAGAAGGATAAAAGTGCCTTTGACATTAATAGGAAAGTGGGGAAGAGGAGAGGGATTGGGAGGAAAGATAATGAGTTCAGTTTTGTACATGATGTTAGGTTTTAGATAGCTATGGAACATCCATAGTTAGAGATGTAAGATGTGAAAGGTAGATAAACTGACCTTGGAATCATTGGCATAGAGATGATAATTGAATCCATGGGAACTGGCATAAATTTAAAAATAACTGAAGATTAAGTATCATCGAGGTAGAGCAATGATCAAAAAGAGGGAAATTTGGAAGAAAGGCAGATTTCTCTGGAGGATCAAGGAACAGTGAAGAATTCAGCTTTGGACATGTTGACTTTGTGATAATAGTAGGACTGATGGTTGGAGGTAGCCAACTAGTAGATGGTATTTAAGTACTGGCTAAGGCACCTGAACTTCATTCAGAAGGCAATGAATGAGTAGCTGGGTTGTAATTTTGAGTAGAAGAGTGCTCTGACCAGATATTTGTACAAAGATGCATAGTCTGCCAATGTAAAGAATAAATAGAGGCTAAGACATAAGAAGAGACTCACAGGCCTTTGCTAAGGTGTTCTCAAAGAGAATGGGAATGAGGAAACTGATTTGAAATATAGTCTGTAAGTAACATTGAAGGAACTTAGCAAGTTACAAGTACAGTCAAGGAAAGAGAAAGGTCCATAATAATACCAAGGTTTAAGCCTGTATGACTATGTAGTACAACTTAAAAACCAAAAAAGTCAGAGAGGGCCTCAGATTTTTTTTGTGAAAAATTTAATTCAATCCAACAAAGAGCTATTGAATACATGATACATGAAAGATACACAATATATGAAAACCTCAGTTTCTGGAGAACCCTGCCACCCCCCAAAAAAAATCCTTGCCCTTAATCATTCTACATACATTATATAGAATTTGACGTTAAAATTCCATTTAATATATTATTTATACACCTTCATATATATTATATCTCCATAAACAAGCAAAATAGAAAGGAATAAAATGGAAGGAAAATGTCATTTATAAAGCGCTCTAGAAAATTTTGAAAGGAAAGTGCATTAATAACTAGAGGAACTGAGGGATACTCCAGAAAGGAAGTGTCCAGAAAGGAAGAGAAAAACTTAGAACTATAACTAGGGTAAAGCAGCCAAGGCTTTTCACCCACAGTACCAAAATTTAGAGGTGCTTAACAAAACTTGTACTCCAGTAACATACAAATGATTGATCTTAGCAAATAGCAAAAAATATTTAATCATATAAGAAGGTACCAGATGGCAATTTACTCCTTTAATAGCCAGCAGCCACATTCAAGTTATGGTCAATGTCTTAGGATCTCTTTCCTCACAATGTAAGCAATGTCCTGGGGATTCCTTCAACTGAATTGGTGTTTAAAAGTTGTTTTGAGGACATAATGATTTCTAGTTGCACTGTGTTCCTTTAAAATTCCTTGTCCCAGGTATAAAAATAGTTAATTATGGATATGAGATTCTGAAAGGTTGAGATAACAAGGGAGTGCTTTCCAGGCATGAAGGATAATGAGTTCAATTAGAGAGATTTTGACTTTGAAGTGTCAGTGGGATATCCAAGTGGAGATATTCTGTGGGCAAATTGAAATGCAAGTATATGCATGGAAGAAAAATCTAGACTGGGGATATCCATGTGGGGTATCATTCAAATATTTCTAATTCCCTATTTTATGCAAAGTACATTGAGAGGCACATTTTTAAACAAAATGGTCTATGCCCTCAAAGAGTTTAAAATCTAGTAGAAGGATATAACATACATATAACTAACTATAGCATAAAGTAGTATAAGAGAAGTGCATCCAAGAGATCTAAGCAAAAATCTATGTAAGGACCAGGGTGGAAGAGCGATCATTACCTAATGGAGAGATCACAAAAGTCTTCCTACAAAAGATCTCATTTGAGGTGGTCCCCAAGAATGGGAAAGAATTCAAAAACACAGGTTGGGTAGAGGAGGGCATTCCTAGAATAGGGAGCAACATAAGGGAAAGCATAAAGGTAAGAAAGTACAACGTTGTAAGAGGACTGGAGAGTGACATGTAAGAAAAGGAATAGTTTGGAAATTAGTTGGAATGCTAGGGTAGCATAAGAGTATAAGTGCTGAATGGCAGATAAGGAAATTTGAACCTCTTTTTACATAGGCTTTCTATCTAATAACCAATGAATTTATACAGTATTAGCATAACTGAAGCAAAGACACCTTGACACTCTTCCTATCAACAAAAACAGAAGACAAAGAGCCATCAGCAACACAGAAAGAAAACACATAAGTTTTTCTTTGAAAAAAAAAAGAAGGAAGAGAGATCATTTATTTAAATACTTGATAATCTCAGTTTTCATCTCCATCTGAGGGCAAAGAAACAAGTCATCACCAAGATAATCACAGCTCTTCCTCTAGTAGGCTTTGAAACAATAAAATAATAAGGATAACAAAGAATAAGATGATGGTGGTGGTGACAATAACAACTCTATAAAGTACTTCATGAGATCCTCTAAAATACTCAACAACAAAAAAAAGTTTTAATATTAAGTGATTTAAATGTGATGGTGAACCCAAAGAAGATGGCAAAATCTATATTAGAAAATAAGGTTCAGGAAAAGAAAGAAGTCAAAATCATGATCATAAAAACTTATTATGGTGACAGGGAAGATCAAGACACAAGTCCAGAAAAAAAGACAATGAAGTCAAAACAGTGATAAGCAAAGCCTCAATGAAAATGTGAATTGCCACAAGCCCAACAAGAATTCCTAGCAGACCTAAAAATTATTTTAACATCAAACAAGAGATATAGAGGGGGGAAATAGGTATTACAAGCAAAGAAAGAAAATTATGAAAAGACAATTAACACCTTGGTAAAAGAGGCACAAAAGTACTGACAAAATAATATGTTGAAAAACAGAACTGGCCAAAAGGGGGGAAAGAGGTAAAAAAATTATCACTGATGTAAGTTAATGCTTAAAAAGCAAAATTGGCCAAATAGGAAAAGAGATACCAGACTTCACTGAAGAAAACAATTCTTTAAAAATTAGAATTGGGCAAGCGGGAGCTAATAATTTCATAAGAAAATAAGGTACAATAAAACAAAATACAAAGAATGAAAAAAATAGAAGAAAATGTGAAATATCTCAATGGAAAATCAATTGACTTGGAAAATTAATTGAGGAGAAGAAATTTAAGAATTGTTGGGCTACCTGAAAACCATGATCAAAGAAAGAAATAAGATATTATATTTCAAGAAATTGTCAAGTACTTTATATGGAAAATGCTAAAAGACAAATTAAATTAATGTGGCCATGTGTTGTATGCAGCCATCAAGATAGAGAATGGCAAATCCAAGGGTTGTGGCATGGTTACGTTTGAGTCCCCAGAGGTGGCAGAGACAACCTGCTGGATAATGAATGGGATAAAACTCGGTGGCAGTGAGATTAATATGAAATTGATAGAAATGCTTAAACAGTTGCCTTTTTTTTAAATCAATACCAGACTTCCAAATTTGTGTTTTGTTTTCCTTGTTAACCATTTTAATTTGTTGGCTGGATGTATAAAGATGTTAAAATTCAGTTGCTTTCTGGGGTGATTTTAATTATTTTTTTAATGACTGGGATTCCATTTGACTGTTTGCATTGAGATTGCAATGTATGTAATTTTTTTTTTAGTTGTAGCTTCTTGTTGATATTATGACTTTGATAATAAATTATTTAAAGTTACTTTAACTAACTACAATTACTTAAAGCCTCTCAAAAAAAAAAAATAAATTGTCAAGCAAAAGTGCCCAGGTAGCCTAGTACCTGATAGTAAAATAGAAATTGAAAAAATCCACACCAAAAAAGATACCAAAATGAAAACTCCAAAAAGTATTATAGCCAAATTCCTGAGCTTCCAGGTCAAGGAGAAAATACTACAAGCAGCCAGAAAAAAAAAAATACATCCTAATATCAAGGAGCCATAGTCAGTATCACACAAGATTTAGCAATCTCCATATTAAAGAAGCAGAGCTTGGAATATGATATTCTGGAAGACAAAAGAGCTGGAATTACAACCAAGAAAAATATATCCAGAAAAACTAAGTATAATCCTTCAAGGGAAAAAAGTGGATACTTAATGAAATAGAGAATTTTCAAGCAATCCTGATAAAAAGATCAGAGCTGAAAGAAAATTTGTCCTTGAAATATAAGACTCAAGAGAAGCATAAAAAAGTAAACAGGAAAGATTTAATAAGGGACTCAATAAGGTTAAACTGTTTACCTTTCTATATGAGAAAATGCTACCTGTATCTTCTAAGAATTTTCTCATTTTTAGGACAGTAAAAAGGATTCTCTTCATGGAAGAATGGGTGCAGGAATGAGTTGATTATGCTGAGATTATGTAAAAAATGGATAGGCAAGAAAGAAAGGGCTTTTAAATCAGAGGGAGAAATGGTAGGGGGTGGGAAGTACTTGGAATTCATATAAATTGGTGCAAAAAGAGAACACACACACACACACACAATTGGTAATAGAAATCTGACTTACCCAATAGGGAAATAGGAGAATAGGAGGGGAAGGGCAAAAGTGAAAAGAATAGGGGAGGGTTTTAAGAAAATAGAGGACAGATAAAAAAAAATAGGAAACAGAAAAAAACAGACTTTAGATGAGGGACAGAATAAAAATAGAGAGAGAGAGAGAGACAAAGATTTTTAAAAAAGAAAATAGGATGGAAGGAAATGCACAGTTAGTAATCATAATTGTAAATGTGAATGGGATGAATTCACCTATAAAATGGAAGTGGATAGCAGAATGAATGAGAAACTAGACACAACAATATGTTGTTTACATGAAACACACTTGAAACATAAAGACACACATGAAATTAAAACAGAGGGTCATAGAAGAATTTATTATGCTTCAGTTGAAAATAAAAAGGCAGGGGTAGCAATCATGATCTTAGACAAAACAAAAGCAAAAATAGAATTAAGAGGCATTAGAAGGGAAACTATATCTTGCAAAAAGGAACAAAAGACAATGAAGTAATATTAATCCTAAACTTATATGTACCCATGTGTTTAAACAAAAAAATTAAATGAATTAGAGAAGGAAAAAATAAAACAATACTAAAGAAGAATCTCAACATTCCCATTTCAGAGCTAGATAAATGTAACCATTAAAAATAAAAAAAAGTCAAGGAGTTGAATAGAATTCTGGAAAAATTACATGTTACTGACTGAATGGGAATAGAAAGGAATTTCTTCTCAGCTATAAATGCCATCTTTACAAAAGTTGACCACATATTAAGAAATAAAAGCCCCACAACCAAATTCAGAAAAGCAGATATATTAAATATATTCTTTTCAGACCATAATGCAATAGCAATTGCATTTAATAAAGAGCCATAGAAACATAAATTAAAAGTTAATTGGAAAGTATATAATCCAATCCTGAAGAATGAGCTAGTCAAAGAACAAATCATAAAACAATTCTTTCATTTAGAAGAATGACAATGATACAAGATTCCAAAATGTGTGGGATTCAACCAGAGCATTACTTAAAAGAAAATGTATATCTCTTAATACATACGTCAATAAAAGAGAAAAATAGCAGATCAATGAATCAGGCATGCAACTAAAACAAACTAGAAAAAGAACAAATTAAAAATCCCCAATTAAAAACAAAAATGAAAGTCCTGAAAACAAAGAATAATGGAATGGAAAGTAAGAAAATCATAGAACCAATAAGTAAAACTAGGAGTTAGTTATATGAGGAAAATAGATTTGTCATTGATTAATTAGGTTTTTAAAAGGAAGAAAACCAAATTAGTATAAAAAAAAGATGAATACCATCAACGAAGATGAAATTAAAACAATCACTGAGTTATTTGACCCAATTAAATGCCTATAAAACTGACAATGTAAGTGAAAAGTATATAGTTGCAAAAATATAAATTACCCAGATTAACAGAAAAGGAAACAGAATATTTAAATAACCCTCTCTTGGCAGGGGCAGGGAGGGGGGGAGGGGGAATGAACAAGGCATTAATGAACTCCCTAAGAAAAAATCCCTAAAACCAGATAAATTTACAAATTAATTCTATGGAACATTTAAGCAATAATCAATAATACTATAGGAACTACTTGAAAAAATAGGCAAAGAAGGAGTCCTACAAAATTCCTTTTATGACACAAATATGGCTTTGATTCCTAAACCAGGACAGCAAAAAGAAAGAAAGAAAGAAAACCATAGACCAATTTCTTTCAGGAATATCTATGCAAAAAATGTAAATAAAAAACTAGCTAGTAGATTACAACAATATACCACAAAGATCATACACGATGACGAGATGGGATCTATACCAGGAATACAAGGTTGGTTTAATATTAGGAAAACCATCAATATAGTTGACCAAATCAATAACAAAAAGAACAATCATATGATTATATCAATAGACAAAGAAAAAGTCTTTGACAAAATGTAACACTCATTCCTATTAAAAATATAAGAAATCAATTGAGTCTTTCTTAATATAAGTAGCATCTGTCTAAAACCATGAACAAATATTATCTATAATGGGGCTAAACTTGAAGCCTTCCCAATAAGATCAGGAATCAAACAAGGATATCATTATCACCACTATTATTCAATATGGTGCTAGAATTCCTAAGTATATCACTAAGATTAGAAAAAGAAATTGGAAGAATAAAAATAGGCAATGAAGGACCAATCTACTCTTCTTTGCAAATGATATTAGGGTATACTTAGAGCACTCTAGAGAATTGAATAAAAAAAGAACTAGCTGAAACAATCAACAACTTCAGCAAAGTTGCAGGATATAAAACAAGCCCACATAAATCATCTTCTTTTCTATATACTACCAATAAAACCTAGCAGTAAGAGACAGAATGAGTAATTCCATATAAAATAACTGCAGACAATACAAAATACATAGGAGCCTACCTGCCGAGACAAACTCAGGGATTGTTTGAACACAATTAGAAAAAACTTTCACACAAATAAAGACTGATGTAAACAGTTGGAGAAATATTAATTACTCATGGGTAAGCTGAGCCAATAAAATAAAAATGACAATTCTACCTAAATTAATTTATTTATTCAGTGCCATACTGATCAAACTACCAAACAATTATTTTTATAGAAATAGAAAAAATTAGTAACAAAATTTATTTGGAAGAGCAAAAGGTCAAGAATATCCAAGGAATCCATTAAAAAAAAATGTGAAGGAAGGTGACCAGGAAGCTCCAGATTTCAAACTATGTTCATCATTCATTGTTTTAGTCATGTTCTACTCTGTGACCCCATTTGGGTTTATTTGGAGGGGGAGGGGGTTGCTTATTTATTTGTTTTTGGCAGATACTGGAATACTTGGCCATTTCTTTCTCCAGTTCATTTTACAGATAAAGAACTGAGCCAAACAGGTTTTGTGACTTACCTGGAGTCATATAGCTAGTAAGTGTCTGAGGCCAGATTTCAACTTAGATCTTCCTAATTTAAGGTCCAGCACTACCTACACTGCACCACCTACCTGCAAATTATATTACAAAACAGTAATCATGAAAATAACCTTTTGCTTGCTAAGAAACTTTGTGGGAGATCAGTGTAATATATTGGATACACAGTACATAGTATTAAATGACCACAGTCATCTAGAGATTGATAAACCCAAAGATCTAGGCTTTTAGTTTAAGAACTTACCATTTGACAAAAATTGCTGGGAAAACTAGCAAGCAGTTTGGCAGAAATTAGGCATAGGCCAGCATTTCATATATATCAAAGTAAGGTCAAAATAGAAAAATTATTTAGAAGTAAAGGAAGATGTCATAAATAAATTTTGGGGAACATGGAAAATATACTTAAAATATTTATGGATAGGGGAAATTTTATGATCAAACGAGATAGGAAGGATTATAGGAAGTAAAATAGAACATTTTAATTACATGAAAGTAAGAACTTTTTGCACAAACAAAACAAATGTAGCCAAAATTACAAGGAATGCATAAAACTGAGGAAAATTTTATTTATAGAAAGTTTCTCTGATAAAGGTCTTATTTCTCAAATATTCAGGAAAAAGAACCAAATGTGTAACAATAAGAGCCATTCTCCAGTTGATAAATAGTCAAAGGATATAAACAGTTTTCAGAAGAAATCAAAGCTATCAATAGGCATATGAAAAACACTTTAAATCATTACTGATTAGAGAAATGCATGTTAAAACAACTCTGAGACACCTCTGCACACCTATCATATTGGCTAAAATGACACAAAAAAGAAAATAACAAATGCTGACAGAGATGTGGAAAAATTGGGACACTAATTCATGGCTGGTGGAGTTGTGAAATAGTCCTATCATCCCAAAGAACAATTTAGAACTGTGCCCAAAGAGTTAAACTCTCCCTACCATTTGAGACAATTTGGGACTCAATTTTTTTTTAAATGAGTGTTAAAATTATTTTACATGTAATTGGAAAAAAATTAATGAAATAAATGAAAATGATTTTAAAATATTCACCTTATGTCATCAAAATTCTTTGAAGCAGGTAAGATTAGTATTATCATTCTCATTATAAATGAGAAAACTGAAAGCTATAGAGGTTAAGTTACATTTCTAAGGTAACAACATAAGGTTTTAAATTTATATCTCCCATGATTTCAAGATCAACATTCCTTCTACTACACCATGCTGATTCAATAAATAAGGATATATATTTTCAAAATCTGACATTTAAGTTTCCTAGATTCCCCTAAAATATGATCCCCTGAAAGCCACTCAAGGTTAAAGATACCTTATAGCTCTACATGTATTTGAACCAAAGCCCCTGAGGTGCCACTAGAGACTCAATGGAGCAGTGTTAAAGACTGTACCTATTGAAAAACTAAGTGAATAAAAGGCACCTCTTGCTCAGCTTATGACATAACTAGATGGATAGTTAATCCATCTATGTTTATTTATTTATCAAATGGGTTCCTCTATTAGAAAGTAAGGAATAGGGGCAGCTAGGTGGCACAGTGGATAGAGTACCAGCCCTAGAGGCAGGAAGACCTAAGTTAAAATATGGCCTCAGACACCTGAAACTTACTAGTTGTGTGACCCTGGGCAACTCAATTGTGTGATCCTGGGCAACTCAATTGCCCCAGTTTGACTTGCAAAAAAAAAAAGTAAGCAATGAGAAACAACAGATTGACATTCTTTATATTGCACTGATATTCCCCCTTACCAATATAAAAAAAAATTAGCCAGAGGATGGCTACCAGGATTTTGAGTGGATCTCCTATGGATGATTTGTAGAAAAGCATTTACAAGAATTGCACAGGATGGATATCAATGAAGAGGCTGCCATCTGCATAGTGAATGAAATCATGGCTCCATAAAATACAGTAAAGAAATGATTAAGTCTTGGTCCACATATACCATAATCTAATAATGTATCTTTGGGTTAAACTCTCCAAGCTGTGCATTCACAAAAAGTAATTTATGTGTAGAATTAATTCTTGAGCCAAGGCATATCTTTCTTAACATTTATAATGATTTTAAATGGAACATTATATTTCTATTGTTTCAATGTGTTAGTAAAAAGAAAAACTTTTATCAAATATATTGGTGAAAGAACTGGAAAATTAGCATTTTCACTGTAACCTGCTGGGTAGCCAATTTTATTGCAGAAAAAGAAAAAATAACCTTCACTCCTAATAAAGTAAAAAGAGATCTAAAATTGAAAGAATTTAAATTTCAAGCTCAGCATCTGATTCTTTCTGAGTACCAGAATATAGAATATACATTGTATTCATCTAGTATGTCTAATTTATCAGGTCTAAATTGTGTTCAGAAACATTGCACAAGTGGCTCCCCAGGCTTTAAACACTCCCTCCTCACCTCTACCTTGTGGAATCCCGAGCAAGTTTCAAATCATAGCTTAGGCACCAATTTCTATACAAATTTCCCTAAGAGTTTTTTGTACTGTCTCCCTCATGAAAAGAGTTTGTATTATTTTGTATAAAACTTCCATATGCATAAGTTTCTCCTCCCTTCCCAGCAATATAATGTAAGTTATTTGTGGGGAGGAACTAAATACTTTTTGTCTTTGAATCCCCAGTGCCCAGTGTTTCAAACATAAAAAGCGTTCAATGAGTATTTATTAAATTGAATGTTTCATTATAATTCAGATGTTCTGCTCAGAGGAGGCATTTCTTAACATTACTCATTTTCCTTCAATATTAGTTATTTATAATCAAAATAATCTTTTCTAAATAAAACATTTTATAAAATTACCAGTTAATAAAAGCAGATTGGTCTTTTTCTCTTAAAAAAAATAATTCCTGGGGCAACTAGGTGGCACAGTAAATAGAGAGACAGCCCTGCAGCCAGGAGGACCTGAGTTCAAATCTGGCCTCAGACACCTTACACTTACTGGCCATGTGACCTTGGGCAAGTCACTTAACCCCAATTGCCCTGCCTTCCCCCCTCCAAAAAAAAAAAAAAGCAAAAAAAAAAATTCCTGTAAAGATAAGAGTAAGAAAATATACTATTAACACATAAATGCATTTTATAATCCCTAATCTCAGTTAAACTCTTCTCCATAATGCAATATCCAGAAGTTTGAAAAATAAGTACATTTTTGAAACTGTCATGTCAAAATAAATATTAAAATATTTTTTTTAAAAAGAAGAAACGGGGTCCAAATAAATACTTTCAAAAAGAGCCTAACCAATTAAACAACACAAAAGAAGGGGGGGGAAGTAAATAAAAAAGATTTTATCTCTTCCTTTTTTGAATTATAAGATAAATCTCAGAAATTTAAGCATAAGAACAGAGATGGATTACAAAGATGCCCAATTACAATAGTCCTCAGGAAATTGTGATGGGAGAATTTGTTCCTTGCAGGAATTTGCAATTTGCAAGTTCTTTTGAACTGTATGAGTTATCTGTCAGGCTTTTATGTCTTCTTCCTTATGCATGACTTCTTGATAAAAAGAGTTTCACTGAGAATTTAAAGAAGGAAGCCTTGGGAGCCAGAAAACTGCACTAACCAGGTAATGAGGACTGCCCTATATGAAGTACCATCAGGAAAAATAACAGAAAAAAATAAGGGAAATTAATAAGCAAAATGACTCCATATATACAGAGGATAAAAACCTTAATAGGATATCCATCTAGATCAGTGTCTTCCAATGCAAACTATATTCTATGGATTAGTAGAATAGGGATAAGGAGATGAATATGGATATAAACAAGAGAACAGGGAAAGACTCAGGG
>WOXC01009304.1:0-312777 GCA_011680675.1 Gymnobelideus leadbeateri
TCATTGCTAGAAGGTCTATGGGAAAAAAGCTGCATTAATGCATTGTGGATAGAGTTGTGGATAAAGTTATGAATTGTTTCAACTGCTTGGGAGCGCATTTTGAAACTATATACAAAAAGTCACTAATCTATGAATCACCTTTAATCCAGTGATGCCTCTAATAGATATACACAGAAAGAGGCCAAAGAAAAAGAAAAATATTTATAAAATATTTATAGTAGCACATGTTGTAGCAAAGAATTGTATGTAGAGTTGGTGAGCATCAATTAAGAAATAGATGAACAATCTATAGTGTTTGAATATAATAGATCATGATTGCATTATAACTATAATAGTCTAGCCTGGAGTGGGGGAACCTGAAGCCTTGGGGACTTCTAAAGTCCTTAGGTGTAGCCTTTTGACTGAGTGCGTGTTTTACAGATAAAATTCTTTTATTAAGGGGATTTTTGTGAATTTTGGATTTAGAAATTTGGATTTTAGCCATTATGAAAGCATGCAGCATGTTCAGCCTGATATAGCTAGGTCGTGCAGGCCAGGAGTCAGGAAGATTCATCTTCCTGAGTTCAAATATGGTCTCAGACACCTATTAGCTGAGTGACTCTGGGCAAGTCATTTAGCCTTGCTTGCCTCACTTTCCTCATCTGTAAAATTAATTGAAGAAGGAAATGGCAAACTACTTCAGTATCCTTGGCAAGAAAACCCCAAATGGGATCACAAACAATCAGACAACTGAACAGCAGCAGGAATCCCACAAGTGAACTTTGAAGCACATGCTGTCATTCTATGACTATTCCTAGGCTGATTACTGAATGTATTTTTGATTGGCTTGTGAGAGGTAACTAGATGTACATTAAAAAATACTCCCAAAAGAATAACTCGGTCTTTTTGCTCCCTAAGTATGTCCAAAGGAGATGATAACTGCATTAAAAATCCTGTTGATGAGAGTGACAGTGGCTCCCTCTCCTAAGAGAAGTAAACGACAAGCTGTGAGTACATTGTCCTGTTTGTTTTTGCTTCTATCCTTGCTGAATCTATTCTTCCCTGACTTAAGTGAAGCAGCATTGTAGATGGAGCAGAGTTGGTTGTTACCTGGTGAATTTAGAAAGGCTAGGCAGCACCACAGTTCATTGCTAGAAGGACTATGGGAAAAAAGCTGCAGTTCCAGAATGTATGGGCCACTAAGCTCAGTGAGGAGCAAAGGCCCAAGGGACCTGCTTGGCCTAGCTTAGTATTGGATCAAACTGAATAGGAGATTGAGCTAAATGTATTCGAAGAACCACACAGTCCCTTAGAGGTGACCCTAGAACCTGGAGCCAATAGATGAAGCCAATTTATAGACTTTATTTAAGAAATGACAAACTTCAACATTTCAGAGAAATAAGATTGAATGAACTCATATGGAGTGAAGTGAGCAGAACCAGGGGAAAAGTTATAAAATGACCATAGTAATTAAAAGAAAACAACTTTAAATACTTAAGAACTCACGATCAATCATGACTCCAGAAGGTTGATGATGAAACAATTTGCGTGTATCTGGTCATGGTAGTGATGGCCTAGAGTCGTGGAATGAAATATTTCAGGTATAACTAATACGTGGATTTCTTTTTCTTGGCTCTTCTCATTGTTAGAAGGGTGGGATTTTTGTGATGGGGAAGACTTTGGTAGGACAAAGGAAAGAGTAGTGATGAAACAAAAGAAGAAAGGCGTATCAATAAAACATTTAAGAAAACTGAAGAGAGCAGAAGCAATTTCTGAATGGGATACAGACAAGGAGAGATGTTTAGTTAGTATCATGTAAAATTTAACATACATCTTTTTATTTCTTTTTGGAGGGGGGAAGGCAGGGCAATTGGAGTTAAGTGACTTGCCCAAGATCACATGGCTAGTTTTGTGTTAAGTATCTGAAGCTGGATTTGAACTCTGGTCCTCCTGATTCCAGGGATGGTGCTCTATTCATTGCACCACCTGGTCACGCTATAACTTATATCTTAAGATAAGCAAGCTACATATGTTTAAAAACATTCGGTTCTTTCTTGTTCTTTGATATTGAAATGTTCATGTTTATAAAGTTCATACTATTTTAAAAAACTTCAAAAATAGTAAAAAGAAGTAAGTCTAGCCATCAAGAAAAAGGTAGGAATGATAAATTTGGGGAATTTTTAAAAGACAAATTTGCAGACAAAAATATATTCTTAAAAACACTGTACCTCCATACCAAGAAGAGCCCTTTGTGCATACTGAGTGCTTAATGTTTGTTGAACTGAATTTTCTATGAAATACATAACTTAGTAATAGTTCCCTGCCTGAAACATGTAAGAGAATAGTTTCTAGAGATAAATAAATGAATCAAATAACAAATAATTATTAAGCACTTTTGTGCATCAGATACTATGTTGAGTGCTAGGAGACAAAGAAAATGTAATTTCTTCCCTCAGGGAGCTCATTTTCTAGTCATATGTCAAACAGAACATGCAAGATAAATAATCTTGGAGGAAAAGTCACTAAGAGCCGGAAGCAGAAGGAAAGTGTCCCTGGAAAAGATGGTCCTAGAGGTGAGTATTAAAGGAAATCCAGGATTCTAGCAATGGAAATATAAAGGGGGGGCAGTATTTTAGGTATGTGAAAAAGCCAGTACCAAGATACAGATAAGTGAGACGAAGCATCCTATGTGTGTAATGAACAGAGTATATTGGAGGGAAGAAGAATAAAGAAGATTGAAATGGTAGGAGGGAGCCAAGTTATGAAGAGTTCTAAATGACTTGTAGGTAATAGGAAACCACTGAAATTTATCGAGGGGTGATGGAGTGATATGGTCAGACCTATGCTTTAGGAAAATCACTGAATAATTTTAAAACAGAAGAGCCTATTATATATTACTTAAATCCTTATCATGGATTGTTCAGTTTACTCAATGAAATCTTTGCTGAGATGGCAATTCAATGTGCTTTCTCTCTTCTCTGAACTCCAATAGCACTTGGTATCTAGACTGTTGTCTCATTTTTCAGGTTATCACAAGCTTTCCTATGATAATTACCTTTAATGTGTATATAACTTGTCCACACAACTGAACTGTCAGCTCTTTATAATAATTACTATATCCTTCATAATGTCTTATATTTAATAAAGAAACTAATGAATGTTTTGATTCATTATCTGATTAAAACATATTGATCATAAAACTAAGATCATGGTATTTACATATATTGAATTTTTTTTTTTTTACTTAGCCAAAGCAAGTCACAACTTCTCAGCACTCTGGAGAGTTCTCTAAAACTTTTGTGTTGCAGAGAATGTTCCTTTCTGTAGTGATTGAGGTTTCCTAGTGTAGGAATTCCTTATATCAATGAAATCATAGGTTCACTCTCTTTCCCTATTAAATGAGTGAATAAATGATAACTGATATTTATAGTATACTTTAAGTCTTCTCAACACGCCTTCTGTCCCTATTTTGCAAATGAGTAAACTAGGAATCAGAGACAGATGGAGTTATGTTTCTTTGTCACCTAAGTAGTGTCAGAAGCATGGTTCAATTTATTTCTGGATAGTAGTTAGTTTTACTATATTCTGAGGAAGTCATCTTCAAAGTGCACCACCACAAAAGAGTCCACTAACTACCATACATAAATCAGCATAATTCTACCACAATAAAAAATGCCCCCCCAAACAAAACTCAGAGATCAGGCACACTTGACAGTGAATCAGCACAATCATATCTTTATACAAAGGATATTCACTTTTTTTTTTAATATGGAAAAGAATTGGTAGTAAAATTTAGAGTAAATGACCTCTATTATTCCTCTCAGCTCTGAGATTCTATGTTTCTATCAGCTTCTAAATTGTAGAAAAAAGAGAAAAGATCAAGTCACTTCTAAAATCTATTATTAAATTGCTATTTTCCTCAAATTAGATCAGTCTCAATATAAAAGTAGGTCTGTTCATATATTTGCTTTCAAATGACCTCCTGAGAAAATCATTTCAAGTTCAAAAACATATTATTCAAAATTACTTAATGACCACTTATAAAATGTCATCTGCTGTTGTAGTACATTTATTTATACTTCCAATGCAAATAATAGACCCTAGATTGGATTTAACTGATATTTGGGCAACAGTAAATATGTAAGTAAAAAAAAAACCCTCCTAAAAGCACTTGAAACTTAGTAGTCATACCTGTGTTTTCCTAGAAAAATTCACATCGATACTCAAAAGCAAATTCTGTGACAAAAAATAGAGCATGTCATTTTGTTTTATATAAGCAATGTCAATAACTGATGATAGAGACATCTTTTGAACAACTTTTTCGACATCCATATCAAAAAGTATAATTTGTCTGTCATTTGTAATCCATACATAAGGTATAGGCTCAGCATCTGTCAACAAAGAAGAATATTGCAAAAAAGAAAATGTTTTAGGAAAAAAAATAAAAGTACATATATATTCATGGTATCAATCAGTGAGTGGAGAGAAAAGTCACATGGGTTTGGCTAAGGTTAATAACAAACTTCTCATGTAGGACCTAGCATTACAAATTAGCTAAGTTTAGGTTTATTCTTTTCCATTGTTTCAGTTTTTTTTTCATACCTCTCAATGTTCATCAGAATTTTTCTCATTCAGATTATTAAAAAAAATCCAGGACATCTTACTCTTATAAGCATCCTCCATTTGCCCCGATGTCCAGTCTAATCATCAAGGTAATAGTTTTCATTTTCCATGTTATAATATATTGGAATTCTAAGGTCTCAAAATTCTTAAAGGCTTCAGTTCCTCATTCTGGGAGCAAGATGGGACAATTGGAATTGGTAGAGCAGGGTATTGAATAGGAATGTTCAGATTACTAGTATAAGAAATTCATTAACATCAAAAAAACTTAATGAATTTCTCAATTCTTCCTTTTAGAACCTGAGAAGGGGAAGGGAGTTAGGCCAGCTTATCTATTAAGAATAAATCACCCATCATAAGCTTTGACTTTTATGCCTAGTTGTATGATTATTCTGTCTGTATTTTTATTTGAGAAGCCTCAATGCAAGAAATAATACCAGAGTTAGACAAGACAAGCATTTTTTTATATATTCTTTTTCTGTTGCTTCTTTTTATTTATTTATTTTTTAAATTTTAATTTATGTATTTACTTTTAGTTTACAACATTCAGTTTCTCAGTCCCTTGAGTTTCAAATTTTCTCCCACTCCTTCTCTTCTCCCCTCTCTCCTCCTCCCATGTTTTCATAGATTCTTGTTGCCCTTGACAGTCCAGGAGTCCTCCTCTCTGTCTCTCCATCTCTATCTCCGTCTCCATTTCTCTCTCTCTCTCTCTCTCTCTCTCTCTCTCTCTCTCTCTCTCTCTCTCTCTCTCTCTCTCTCTTCCTCTCTTTGCGCCACTCCTCTCTCTCCCCATAACCATTCCTGTAATGGCAAGCACAGAAGTCATTCATACCTTGTTTCAACTATTGAATTAACACCTTGTTTCAGTTCAAGTTTCTTTTAAGCCTTATATGTCTGTTATGAAACAGAATGTGTGAACCCCACAACTTGTGAACCCTAGAACTCATGAACTCTTGCAACAGGAAGGGGAGGAGCTAATGACCATATATAAGGAAAATTTCCAGGTTAGAGATGGAAAAACTGAGAATAGTATTCTTGTGATGGCAGTCAAAAAGGAGAAGACTTGTGGTATCTCAGCACTCTGTCTGTTCTGTGTTGATGTTTGTTTGTGATACTTTGTACAGAAGCCCCGAGACCTTACTGGAAGCCCTGAAGGAGAATTTTCTGATTGTCTGTTTACAGAAGTCCTAGAGGAGGGTTTTGGTGGTCCTGGGACTTTACTGATGATTTGTGCTGACCTCTTGGACCTTGTTGGTCTGAGTTGATTCCATAGGCAGATAGTGAATTGATAATGGTGCCAGCAATGTATATGAATATTATTGTGGCTCTGTCAAGTTTTGTCATTAAATTGGGAATCAGAAGGTTTTAGTTTCCTCATTTGTGGGTTTGTTTGTTTGTTTATTATTTTTCAGGCAATTAGGGTTAAGTGCCTTGCCTAAGGTTACACAGCTAGTGTCTGAAGTAAGATTTGAACTTGAGTTCTTCTGACTCCAGGGTCGGTGTATTATCCATAGCACTATCTAGCTGACCCCAGTTTCCTCATTTTTTAAAGACTTGAATTAGTTTATTTCTGAGGTTCTTTTCATTTAAAAATTCTTTGATAATGTGAAGTATTCAATTATTTCAATGATCTATGATGTCACTAAGAAAGGGTACTCCCTTCAAAGAAGGGTATAACACCTTTAAGCCTTCTTTTACTTTCTATCTCTTATCCTCAATCTTCTAATAAATCCTATATAAGAGGTCCATCTAACATTCTGAGGGTCTAAAGAAAGAGTTACTAATATGACGTGAAAACTAATGAAATCTTTGGAGTGTTTATTAGTTATCCTACATTTATTTTATATACCTAGTCTACCACCTTTGTCAGTTATGCTGCTTCTCCTAAATAATATTGATATGAAATGATTTAACCCTAATTGTACTCATACCCACCATGAACCTTTCCACTGGCATTTGAGTTGCCATTATTTTAATACAATACCAACAAAAGAATATTCATTTTGAAAAATGGATTTTGCTTCAGAGAAAATCTTAGAATGGGACAAGGCTCTAAAATAATTTGAAATTTCTCACAGACAGTATAGTTCGCTCACTTCTTATTATTAATTCTGGGCTTAGTATAGGGCTGGTCCATATTGATGGACCACCTCTATAAATTATCAATAGACATTCTTCATCAACTTGACTTTGTTGTGTAAATGAATGACCGTGTCTCATTAAGGAGCTTCTATACTGTTCTTAGACTTGAAATAATTGGCACACTTATTCATAAGCAAGAGCATCTGGAGTTCTTTACGCTCATATAAAATTCTCCTCTCACTTGGACTTTGTATAGGGCATCCTCTATGATAGTCACAAATACTTTTTTTTCCATATACATCTTTCTGTTTTATGGCTTGTTTGGTAATAATAGAGGATAATCCAATAATGTTGTGATATCTGTTGTTACATGTTCCAAGGAATCTTGCATGATTTTGACATAAGCATAGAAGACATCTTATTGGAGGAGAATCTTTAAGGTCATGGTTTACTCTACCAAATGATTTTTTAATAATCAGCAAACAATAAGCAGAGTGGAATTTTAAACTCTTGTAACTTTCAATTGTGTAACTATAAAGAGGTAGAATATTATTAATGATTATGCTCATAAAATAATAAAGAGATGGGAAATGAGTATCTGAGTGGGTATTTATTAATATAGTTTTCAGTTACTTTTTTTTGAGTAAGGGGAGGAATAAAAATAAGTTCATGGGTTTCTCCCTTAAATTTTTGGATCTTCTCTTTTTAGATATCTCGAGAATTAATTGCTCAGTGCCTATAAAATCATGTTATCTCCAACACTGATTTTCACTGAGAATATTTGGCTTAGTTTTTCTTATCTTTGTCTTCTTTAGTGGCATACCTACTTTCTCATGTGGAATATTGGAGACTTTCATTAAAGTTTCAGTGTGCAAGATGGAAGAGTAAATGCAGGAATTCACCTGAGATCTCACCCAAACCTCTCCAAATAGCTTTAAAAATTGGTTTAAACAAATTCTAGAGGAGCAAAACCCACAAAAAGATAGAGTGAAACAAATTTCCAGCCTAAGACAACTTGGACATATACACATGTGGAGCCAGATAAAATCTGACTGCCTGAATGTAAGAATGGGACATCTTAAAAACATTTTAGAACCATCCCAATTCAGGACAGTTGCATGGCTCAAATTTATGATATCCATAAAAGTTTAATAATTGTATGAGAAAGGAATTTTCTTTTTTCTAAAAATTTGTATTAATTTATTTATTTTTTTACGTCATTTAATTTACATCATCCAGTTCCATGAAACTTGAGTTTCAAATTTTCTCCACATCCCATTCTCATGGTGTGCAATGGTGTCATACAATCAAATATGGGATCTATAAATACCTTCCCATTAAACATTAGTTAGTTTGTAAAGAAGGATTATAACCAATAGAATGAATGATATAAGAGGAACAAAACAAGAAAAATAAAGAGAGCAAGTAGTTTGCTTAAATCTTCATTCAGACTCTGAAGCTCTCTCTCTGGATGTGTATAATTCTTTCCATCATGAGACTTTTGGACTTTTCTTATACCCTTGCATTACTAAGAGGAGCCCATTCTATAAAAGCTAGTCATCACACATACATTGTGTCTGTAATCATGTACAGATTTCTCCTAGTTTTGCTGTTCTTACTCAACATTTGACTCCAGATTCTTATGAAATCTGTATGCTCTTCATATCTTATAGAAAAATAGTATTCCATTACATTCATATACCACAATAATTTCAGCCATTCCCCAATCGATGGGCATCCCCTTGAGAAGAAGAGGTGCTATAAATATTTTTGCAGACATGGGGCCTCTTCCCACTTCCAAGAACTTGTTGGAATGCAGTGCTAGAAGTGGTATTGCTGTGTCAAAGTGTAAGAACTTATTTAAAGCCCTTTGGGCTTAGTTCCAGATTGCTGTCCAGAATGGTTGGATCAGTTCACAACTCCAGCAACTATGCATTAGTGTTCCAATTTTTACACATTTTCCCACCATTTATCATTTTCTTGTTTTGTCATCTTAGCCAATCTGACTGATGAGATGTTTTGATTTGCATTTCCTTAATCAGTAGTAATTTGGAGCCTTTTTTCATATGCTTATAGATATCTTTAATTTCATCCTCTGAAAACTGCCTGTTCATATCATTCAACCAAGTATTAATTGGGAGAATGACTTTTATTCTTTTAGATTTGACCCAATTCTTTGTACATTTTAGAAATGAGGCCTTTATCAGAGACACTGGTTGTAAAAATTTTTTTCCCAATTTCCCACTTCCCTCTTGGTTACATTGGCTTTTTTTGTTAAGAAACTTTTCAATTTAATATAATCAAAATCATACATTTTGCATTTTATAATGTTTTCTACCTTTTGTTTTGTCATAAAATCTTCCCTTGTTCATAAAACTGACAGGTAAACTGTTCCTTGATCTACTATATGGCTTACAGTATAAGCCTTTATACCTGGATTGCTCACTCATTTAGACATGATGCTGTTATACGGTGTTAGATAACAGTCAATGCCCAGTTTCTGCCATACTTATTCTAGTTTTCCTAGCAGTATTTTTGTCAAATACTGAGTTCTTGTCCCAAAAATCTGGGTCTTTGGATTTTTTAAAAAGTATATTACTATAGTCATTGACTGCTGTGTCTCGTGTACCCAATCTATTCCATTGATTCACTAATTTATTTCTCAGCCACTGCCACATAATTTTAATGACTGCATCTTTGTCATACAGATTAAAATCTGGTGTGATTAGGGCACTTCCCTAGGCTTTCTATCCATTAATACCCTTGAAATTCTGGACCTTTGTTCCTTCCAAATGAAATTTGCTACTATTTTTTTCTTGCTCTATAAAACATTTTTTGGGTAGATTGATTGGTATGGCACTAAATATGTTTAGTTTAGGAAAAATTGTCATTTTTATTATATTAGTTTGACCCAATCATGAGCAACTGATGTTTTTCCAATTAGTTAGATCTGACTTTGTGTGAAAAGTGTTTTATAATTGTGTTCATAGAGGTCCTGGTTTTGTTTTGGCAGGTATATTACCAAATACTTTAAAATATCTACCATGACTTTAAATGGAAATTTTCTATCTCTTGCTATTGTATTTTGTTAGAAATATATATATAGGAATATTGAGGATTTATGTGGGTTTATTTTATATCCTGCAACTTTGCCAAACATTTATTAGCTCTAGCATTTTTTTTACTTGATTCTCTAGGATTCTCTAAGTACATCATCATATCATCTACAAAGACTGGTAGTTTAGTGTCTTCCTTGCCTAATTTGATTCCTTCAATTTCTTTTTCTGCTCTTATTGCTACTGCTAACATTTCTAGTGATAAATTGAATAAGAGGGGTGGTAGTGGCCAATCTTGTTTCACACCAGATCTTATTAGAAATGCTTCTAGCTTATCCCCATTGCATATAATATCTGCTGATGGCTTTAAATAGATGCTAATTGACATTTTAAGCAAGATTCCATTTATTGCTATACCTTCTAGTGTTTTTAATAGGAATGGATGCTGTATTTTGTTAAAAGCCTTTTCTGCATCTATTGAGATAATCATATGGATACTGTTAGTTTTGTTATTGATGTGATCAATTATAAGGATAGTTTTCCTAATTGTAAACCATCCTTGAATTCCTGGAATAAATCTTACCTGATCAAAGTGTATTATTCTTGTTATAATGTGCTGTAGTGCTTTTACTAATATTTTATTTAATTTTTTGCATCTATATTCATGAGGAAAGTTGTTCTATACTTTTCTTTCTCCATTTTGTCTCTTCCTGATTTAGATATTAGTAAAATATTTTTGTCATAAAAAGAATTTGGGGGGAGGCTCAGTGGAGCAGTGTGTAAAAGCACTGGTCCCAGAGTTGGGACTCCCCGGGATCGGATCCAACCTCAGAAAATGAGCACCCACACATAAATAACGACTGGACCTGTAACCTTGGACACCAGTTGTTTTAAAAAAAAGAATTTGGTAGGACCATTTCTTCTCCAATTTTCCCAAATTGTTTGTAAAGTATTGGAATCAATTTTTCTTAAAGGTTTGATAGAATTTTCTAGTAAATCCATCTGACCATGGAGATTTTTTTTTCCTAGCAAGTTCACTGATGGCTTGCTCGAATTCTTTTTCTGAGATGGTGTTATTTAAGTGATTTATTACTCTTCAGTTAATGTGTACAATTTAATTTTTTGTAAATATTCATCTATACCAAAAATATTGTCAAATTTATAGGCATAAATGGGCAAAATAATTCCCAAATATTATTTTAATTTCCTCTTCATTGGAGTTATATTCCTCCTTTTCATTATTGATACTCATAATTTGGTTTTCTTCTTTATTTTTTATCGTATTTACTAAAGTTCTATCAATTTTATTGTTTTTTCATAAAACTAACTGTTTTATTTATTAAATCAATAATTTTCTTAATTTCAATCTTATTAATCTCTACTTTGTTTTTCATAATTTCAAATTTACTATTTCATTGGGAATTTTAAATATGTTCTTTTTCTAGATTTTTTGGTTCCATGCCCAATTTATTGACCTCCATTTTCTCATGCATTCAGTGATATACAACTTCCCCTAAGAACTGCTTTTCCTGCATCCCACAAGATTTTGTATGTATTTTTATAATTTCTCCTTTGACCCACTCATTGTTTAGGATTAAATTATTTAATTTCCAATTATGTTTTTGCTCCATCGCCCTTTATTCCATTGTCCTTTATTGCATATGATTTTTACTGCATAATGATCATCTCCCTCCTTTCTTTCCCTCTACTCTAGTATATTTTTATGCCTCTTTTGTGGCATAATTCATGCTTTTCTGCTACTCCCTTTCCTTTTCTTCCATTACATTCTCTTTGTACCCCTTAAGTTTGTTTTATCATCATATTAGTTAATTTACACGCCCAACCTCTATCTATGTACATCCCTTTTAAATAATGTGATAATTATATATATTGACAGGTATCAACTTCCCATATAAGGATGTAAACAGTTTGCTCTTATAGAATTACAAGTTGTGTTTGTGCACAAGTGTGCATGTGTGTGTGTGTATGTGTGTGTATGTGCTTTCCTTGTTTAACTTTTTATGTCTTTCTTGAGTTTTGTATTTGGTGATCAGATTGTCCATTTAGCTCTGGCTTTTTCATCAGGAAAGTCTGGAAGTCACTTATTTCATTGTCATTGAATGACAATCTCTTTGCCTGAAAGTTTATGCTCAATTTTGCTGGGTACTTGATCTTTGGTTGTAGTCCAAGTTCTTTTGCCACATAAAATATTAAATTCCAGTCCCTCAGATCTTTTCATGCAGAAGCTTCTAGGGCCTGTGTAATCAAGACTGTAGTTCTACGATTTGTGAATTGTTTCTTTCTGGCTGCTTGCAATATTTTCTCCTTGAACTTATCATTCTGGAATTTGTCTATTATATTTCTTGGAGTTTTCAATTGGGGATATCTTTCAGGAGAAGTCTGATGTATTCTTTTGATAAATATTTTACCTTCTGATTCTAGCACCTCAGAAGATTTTTTTTTTTCATCAGGGCTTTCTGGTAGATGAATAATTTTTATGTTATCTCCTGGATCTATTCTCTAGGTCAATTGTTTTTCCAAGAGATATTTTACACTTTTTTCTTCTAATTTTTCAATCTTTATGTTTTGTTTGACTGATTCTTTTTTTTTTCTAAAATCAATTGTGGTTAAGTAACTTGCCCAAGGTTACATGGCTAGGTTTTTGTTTGTGTGGATTAAGTGTCGGAGGCCGGCTCTGAACTCAGGTCTTTCTGACTCCAGGGCCGGCGCTCTATTCACTGCGCCACCTAGCAGCCCCTTGACTGGTTCTTAATGCATCAAAGAGTCATTACCTTAAATTTAAATGATTCCAATTTTTAGTAAATTATTTTCTTCCATTATTTTTGAAGCTCCCATTCCAGTTAACAGATTTTACATTTTAAAGATTTGTTTTCTTCAGTGAGAGTTTTTTTTTTTTCCATTTTGGTCAATTTATCTTCTACCCCTCTAATTTGGCTTTTAAAATCTTTCTTGATCTCTTCCAAGAATGCTTTTGGGGCTTGAGACCATTTCATATTTTCTTCTGTGGTCTCAGGTGTGGATATAGAGTCCATGGTGTCTCCTGAAAGTGATTCTTCTCATTCAGAATAACAGGATTCAATCATCTTAGGTTTTCCCTTTGCAAGTTGTTTCTTTTTTAAATTTTTTTTATTAATTTATTGGTTTAGTTTTAGTTAACAAGATTCAATTCCATAGTTCCTTGATTTTCAAATTTCCTTTCCCTCCCTTCCCCTACCCCCCATGACAGCATATAGTCCAGGATAAGATCTGTAAATAATTTCATATTAGAAATTAGTCCAATTACAAAGGTGAATTGTACTAGGTGGGATGAAAAATGTTAAAGAAGAAATAAAACCAAACAAGGAAAATAAAGAGATCAATTATTTTGCTTCCATCAGGATTGAAGCTCAGTTCTTTCTAGTTATTTCATTGGATGTAGGCATCTCTCTCCTTCATGAGTCTTTCAAGATTGACTTATATCACTGCATTGCTGAAAAGAGTCCAGTCTGTCATAGTTGGTCATCACACATATGTTGTGTCTGTGATTGTATACAAATTTCTCCTGATTCTACCCTTCTCCTTCAGCATCAATTTGTATAAGCCTCTCCAGGTAAATATGAAAACCGTCTCCTCCTCATTTCTTATAGCACAATAATATTCCTTTATATTCATATACCACAACTTGTTTAGCCATTCCCCAATTGATGGGCACCCCTTTAATTTCCAATTCTTTGCAAGCATGAAAAGAGCTGCTATAAATGCTTATGTACATATGGGTCATCGTCCCTCTTCTATGATCTCTTTGGTATATAACCCTAGAAGTGGTATTGCTGGGTCAAAGGGTATCAAATTATTTATAGCCCTTTGGGCATAATTCCCAATTGTTCTCCAGAATGGTTGGATAAGTTCACAACTCCACCAGCAATGCATTAGTGTTCCAATTTGCCCACATCCTCTCCAGCATTTGTCATTTTCTTGTTTTGTCACCTTAGCCAATCTTGAAAGTTGTTTCTTGCCCAATGTGATTGCCTATCTTCTGACTTTTAAATTCCCTTTATGCTTCTGGGTCACAGTGATCTCTGACCCACACTTCTCAGACTGGGATCTCTGGGCCTGGTTGTTGATTTTGTGGCCTGTAGCCCTTGTGTGTTAAACTGGGGTCAAGGCCAGTGGTCTTGCTACTTCAGGTTTCCACCTCTGTGCCCTGCACTATAGCTCAAGAAGGTTCAGCAGCTGGTGGACTGCCAAACTGATGTCTGAAGATTCCACTGATTTTGCTAGGGCACACCTGGGCTTCTGTTGTTAGCACTGGCTGGCTCCACTCCCCTGGGCTTCAGGATCTCCCACTGGTCAGTTGAGATGGGGCTTGTTTCATCCCCATCACTCTTCAATGAAGGCTCAGCATAGATTCAGTCACACCCTTCCTCTAGGATTCCCAAGGCAACTGATGCTTTAGTGACTTCAGGATTTTACACTATTTATGGCAATAATCTCCGGGTTTTCAGGCTCAGGGAGGGGGATTTGGGCAGCTAAGGTTTACCTCACCATCTTTGTTCCAGAAAATCAGGTAGGACATTTATTCACATCCAGACTGCAGGCTGATATCCTCAGGATAAGCTGTTGTTGGTGCTTTGGGCCCTGTGCTTTTTCTTACCCAGCTCCTACCAAGTCTCCATCCAGTGGTGAGATGTCTGGGAATAGCCCCTGTGTTGTGTGAATCCACTGGCTGAGGCTTGCTCTCACTCTGCTGTGGTCTGTTCTCAGTTCTACACTGGTGCACCTCCTGTGTGCTCCTCACTCCCCCTGCCCAGTACTATTTGGGCACTTTGTTGGACTGGGAATCTACCACACTATGTCTCCCAATGGATTCTCTCACACTAAAATCTGTTCATTTTTTAGGGCCCAGAGATCAAATTCACTGAGAAGCTCAAAAAAGTTCTTGCTTTTGCTCAACCACCTTGTTTCCACCCCTACATATGTTTGTAGAAAGGAAGTTTTCTAGTTAAATAAATTATAAATACAAATTTACAAGACAATTGACTAAGTACTGTCATCTGGATCCCAGGACACCTGCGCCCGGCCCACACAGCACACACCTCTAGGAAAGATAAGATGACCCACTATTCAGACTTAACTGGTCCTCGAAGTTGGTGACACAGGAAAGGTTATTTGTTTTAGAGCAAAGCAAATTAGTCTTATTTATGAATAAAGACTTTGGCCCTTATTGGGGTTAAAATACTGTCAGTATATATATATATATATATATATATATATGTGTGTGTGTGTGTGTGTGTGTGTGTGTGTGTGTGTGTGTGTGTGTGTGTGCATGTGTCTTTTATGTGTATTCATTTACTCTTATTTTGACATTACTCAAATTTCAACTTTACCGGCTTCAATTTTTAATATCTTTCAGGTTAGTTGGACTATAATTCCAATATTCTCATACCTAGAATTGCCCCATAACCAGCAACGCTCTAACATAGCACACTAATTAGAATTTTATGTGTAACCATATAAGAGTTATTAATATTTCTCTATTGCAAATTTCTTTAGAAGAAACCAACTTTCTACAGGGATGCCACTAATATTTTAATTTTGGCACATTACTTCCCTTTTCTGTTTCTCAGAGAGTTTGGTAAAATACAATTTCTGAGATATCTTTCAAAGATAAATCCTATGAGCATATCAAAAAAGCCTATAAATGTGATTTATCAAAGTAATAATAAAAGGTACAATTATATTCTAATAAACTAGATTATTTTTCATTATCATTTGAAAAGAAATAAATGGATAATTGTTCTAATTAGGAATTTTTGTTAATAATAGGGAGAAAAATCTTAAAATTATAGTGTGACATATATGAATAAAACACTCAAAAATTTAATGAGTTCAAGAAGATGTGAGGGTATTTGTTGTATGTATCAATTGCCTTTCTTTTAAACAGAGTGCATAACCAACAAAGTACAATCCAGTCAGTTGAATTTTACCTTCATCTGTTTTAATGACTTGCTGTTTGACTTTTGGAAAATAATTTAATCTCATTCCATCTAGCAGTTAAACAATGATGCCTCCCTCTTTATCTTGCAGTACACTATAAGCATTTTTTTTTTTTGGTTTTTCAATTACAAATAATATGGTTTCAAAAAGAGGTGCATATGTTTTGCAGATTATCAGTATGAATATATTTTTATAAAGTTCATTTCCTATAAGTATGGAAATTGTCTATTTAGCAAACAAAAATAATTTATCTTTTTTTTTTTCAAATTATAATGACTATGAAAGCAATTTACTCATTAACATTCCAAATACAAAAACAGCTTCTCTCTAATCCTTTCATAAGCTTGCCTCTTTTGCATGGTTTTGAATGTGTACTTCTTAAGTATTAATTTAAATTTGGAATGTGGGAGAACTGATCTTTGAATGTGCAATGGTATGAATCAAAGACAAGAAAAAAGAAAGGAAAAAATCCCTAGAAAAGAGTTTAGGTTGAAATATCTGAAATATGGCACACTAAAATAAAGGTAACACATTTAAATAGATAAAATCATTTAAATAAATTTAATCATTATTCTTTTGCCTTTTCAAATTTTGACTTCAGACACAAATGAAAACCAAGCTTACATCTATGTATATGTGACATATATGGGTATATATAAACATATGAGGACATATGAAGACATATCTAACTATAGCTATCTGCTTACATATATACACACACATTTTTCACATATTTAAGTAATTTATTTCCTCTTATATTGCTCTGGGATAAACATATATATATATGTTTCTCTATCTATCTATCTACGCACACACACACACACAGGCACACACACCATTTCACCGATGTAGTTAGTTTTACTGGCATAAAATTGGGAAAAGATATAACAATCATTTTAATTTCATATTTATTGTTAGAGTATTCAGTATTTTTCATTTTTTTTATTCTAACAAGTTTATTTTTCTAAAATTATTCTCACTTTAGATTTATTTGTATAAAAAATAAAACCAGTTTTTGGAATTACTTATTAGTCTATGAAGGTATTACAATTTCATTAATCTCTCTTAATCTCTCCTTTGATTTTCTAGATTTTATTTTTTATGTTTAATTATGCATTTTAATTTGTTCTTTATAAGTTTTTTTTTAATTGCATGATCAATTCACTAATCAGTTTTTTAAATTATTTCTTTTATTTTTTTTTCCAAATGCTTTATTAACTTCTGGTTTACAACATCCATTTCTGCCTGATTTTGAGTTACAATGTTTTCCCCATTTTTCCCCTACCCACCACCCCAGAATAGCAGTCCCACTGGATATCCCCTCATCCAATCTGCTCTCTCCCATATCATCTCCCATACCTCCTTTGAACTTTTCTATTAGGGCAAGGTGAATCTCTGTGCCCCAATGCCTGCACATTTTATCTCACAGTTACATGCAAAATAGTATTAATAATAGTATTCGTATATATTTGAAACCCACTACCACTGGGAAGATAAGCAAGTCAGTGTATGTTGTACATGTATAGCTATGCAAAACATGACTATACTAGATATATTGTAAAAGACTGACTATATGTCTCTCCCACCCATCCCACCCCGCACCTGATCCATTCCCACCCCAACCTGGTCCATTCCCTACTTTAATCCTGTCCCTCTTCAAAAGTGGGTGCTACCAATCTCTGCTCCCCCCAGTATGCGCTCCCTCCATCATCCCCCCTCTTGCCCCTTCCCCACATTCTCCTGCAGGGTGTGATATCCCATTTAGATGGTCTACCATTCTCTTCCTGATCAAATTCAATGAAAATATGGTTTCCCCTTTTTGCCCTCCTGTTCTTCCCCTTCCCTGTAACTACTTCCCCTTGCCTCTTCTATATGAGGTAGTTTATCCCTCACCCCATCTCTCCCCATCTCCTCTTGCCACATTCCTCTTTCACCTCTTAACTTCACCCCTTAAGTATAATCCCTTCCCACTAAATTTGACCTGTGCCTTCTATCCTTGTATACCTGTAAATACACACACACACACACACACACACACACACACTCATATAGGTATTCATATGCCCATATACCATTCTTCAATTATTTTCATACTGAGAAAGGTTTCATCAGTTGCAGTTATTACTTTTCCATGTAGGAATGTAAATAGTTCAACTTTGATAAGTTCCTTTCGATTTCTTTTCCCCATTTGCCATCTCAAGTGTCTCTTGCTTCTTGTGTTTGAATGTCACATTTTCTATTCAACTCTGGCTTTTGCCTCAAGAATGCTTGAAAGACTGCTATTTCACTGAAAGACCATATTTTGCCCTGAAACAAGATACGCAGTTTTGCTGGCTATGTAAATATTGGTTTTAATCCCAGGTCCTTTGCCCTCTGCAATATCATATTCCATGCCCTTCAACCCCTCAAGGTAGAAGCTGCCAGGTCCTGTGCTATTCTGATTGTGTTTCCACAATATTGAAATTGTTTCTTCCTGGCTACTTCTAATATTTTCTCCTTGCCCTGGGAATTCTGGAACCTGGCTATAATATTCCTGGGAGTTTTATTTTTGGGATCTTTTTCAGGAGGTGATCTCTGGATGCTTTCAACCTCTATTTGGCCCTCTGGGTCTAAAACATCAGGGCAATTTTCCTTGAGAATTTCTTGAACAATGATTTCTAGGTTCTTTCTTTGATCTTGGCTTTCAGGTAGTCCAATATTTTTTTTTAAATTCTCTATCCTGGGTCTATTTTCCAGGTCAGTGGTTTTTCCCATGAGACATTTCACATTGCCTTCTATTGTTTCAATTGCTTGGATCTGTTTAGCACCATTGTGATTTCTCATAAAGTCACTAGCTTCCATTTGCTCCAGTCTAATTCTGAAGGAATTAATCTCCTCAGTGAGCTTTTGAGATTCTTTTACCATCTGGCAAAGTTGGCTTTTTAAGGCATTCTTCGCCTCATTGCCTATTTGAGCCTCTTTTGTTACTTAAGTTATTCTATTTTTTATGATGTTATTTTCCTCACTCTGGCTGTTGACTCTCATTTCAGACATCCCCTGCATCCTTCTCATTTCTCTTCCCAATTTTTCCCTCTACTTCTCTTATTTCATTTTTACAATCCTTCTTAAGGTCCTCTATTGCCTGTAACACACTCATATTTTCATTTGGGGCTTTTGGTGCACAATTTCTGACCTTACAGTGCTCTTCCTGTAACATGCTTTGGTCATCTTTGCACACAAAATAGGAGCCTAATGTTGAATTTTTCTGTTAATTTCATTTCCTTTGCCTATGTATGTTGCCACTTAATTATTTGACTTTTGGTCTTGTTGCCTTCTAAGAGCCAGGTCTTTTTTATTTATATACTAATCAATCAATTTATTTATTTATTTGTTCTTTTGTTTGTTTGCTTATTTATCCATTTATTTTATCTTTTCATCTATTTACTCATTCATTTATTCATTTATCTATTTGTTTATTATTCATTCATATATTGATTGATTGATTCGCTGTTGACTCCTAACAGACCTACCTTAGAAATGATTGTCAAACTCTCTTTTGCAATAATATTGTGCCAGTCAGTAAATGGTATAACCCTTTCCATTTCAGCAGAAAAAGAAGTGGTGGCACTTTTTTTTCAAGGGGTCATTAGGTATGAATAACTTTTTCATGGAGGAATACAGCTTCATCTCAGATTTATATCAACTAAATATGTAGGGGAAGACATCTTTATATGCACTAATAATGAGGTAGAAACTGAAATTTTCTGGTAGCTCTTCTCCAGACATTTTCTGAACAATATTTTGATGGAAAAAAAAAAAACATCTAGGAGTGTATAGCCAAAGAGGTCTGTTTGTTTGCTTTATACAAAGTTTCCTTTATTTTTTTAACTGTCACCTGATGGATACCAACCTTATGGGAGGGACAGGAAGGGTTTTGACTAAAAACACATGTTCAAGAAATGAGAAAGATAAATTATGGCAGAGTCCATTATCTTATGAGTGCATTTAAAAAGTTCCCACTTGTTCTTAATGGAAATTATTTTCTATTTTAGCCCATTCACAATTCTCAATGAGATTTTACTATAGATGAGCCCTCACCCACATCAACTTAAATTCTCTTTACTGAGAAAAGCTTCATGCTTTTAGAGACAGCTAGATTGTGTAATTTGTTTAGAAATCCCGCCCACCCTCACCCTTTCATTCTTATGATTACATTACTTATTTTCCAAGTAGCTTTTATTCTATGATTCCATAGTTCCTCATTAAATGAAATTTTATCATATAATGGTCTGAAAAGGGAGCATTTAATATGCCTTGTATATGGCATTTTGGTTTTGAGGTTTCCATGCCTTTTCAATTTTTGAAAAATTATCATTTCTAACTGATAAAAATTATGCTTCTTCTAAGTCCAAAAGGGTAAATCTGAGCAGATTCCAGAGTGACGAAGCCCAGTGGAAGACAGAGTGTGGCAGAATCCAGCACAGGAGGTTGCCCAGAGTGCCCGCACAGGTCGAGCGCAGAGCGCGTGGGGTCTGCACAGCTCAGACCTAAGAGCAGGCAAGCAGACTACACCAGAGAGAGAAAAAGCCCCAGCCTGCAGACTTACCAAGGAGGAATCGCAGTCATCTCGAAGAGGGAACGGATCATTGGAGCCAGGTAGGAGAGTCGGGCCCCCAGTGGAGAGAGTGGCTTCTCAGGCTGCATTCAGCCCCCAGCCTGGAAATTTAGAAACTGCCTGCCTGTATGATACAGGGGCTGGAATGGCAAAGTAAATTCTAGCTGCTATGATCCTCCCATCCCTCCTTCATGAAGCAGAAAACCCAAAGATAAGTCTCCCACCCAGATTGAAATCCCAAGTTAATGGAAATAGCCTCAGGCTTGAGAATCTCCAAGAAAGGGTGTAACTGAGTCAGCCAGGAATCTAAAGAGAAGAGAGGGAGGGGACCCAACAAGCCCCACCTCACCTCACCAACAAAAGCCTACTTATAGCCCAGGGGTATAGAGGCAGAAATCTGAAGTGGTCAGACTCATCCCCACCTACACATCTACATTCCTCACTGACTTCCCTGACTTAGCCATAAACTAGCCACCCAGAGGTATTCAAAGTCAAGGATCAGGCCCCAAACTCATAGCCTGAGACACTAAGAAACAGGAAGTCACAATGGGAAGGAAGGAAGCTGAAAAGGAGAAGGGGAAGGCAAGAAAGTCTATTCGAGCATACTATGCAGGGCAAGAACAACAAAACACACAGGACAATATAGACTCTCTGCCCACACCAGAGACCACAGAAGGAAACATGATCTGGTCTCAAGCCCAAATAGCATTCCTGGAGGAGCTTAAGAAAAATTTTAAAGACCAAATCAGGGAGGCAATGACCAACTTGGAAAAAGAAAATACCTCCCTAAAAAAGGAACTTCAAAAACTTACTGAAGACCATAATTCACTAAAAATTAGATACAACCAAACTGAAACTCAGAACTCTATGATGCAGCAGGAGTCAATCGAAAAAAACAAGATGATCGAAAAATTGCAAGAAAATGTAAAATATCTCACTGGAAAAATAACTGACCTAGAGAACAGATCCAGGAGAGACAACCTAAGAATTATTGGTCTACCAGAAAGCCATGATGAGAAAAGCAGTCTAGACAACATCCTCCAAGAGATTGTCAAAGAAAACTGTCCTGAGGTCCTGGAATCAGAAGATAAAATAGCTATTGATAGAATTCACCGGACTCCTCCTGAAAGAGATCCCAAACTGAAAACTCCAAGAAATATAGTAGCCAAATTCCAGAATTATAAGATTAAAGAAAAAATTCTACAAGCAGCCAAAAAGAAACAATTCAAATATCGAGGAACTACAGTTAGGATCACACAGGACCTAGCAGCTTCTACATTAAAAGAGCGGAGGGACTGGAATTTGATATTTCGTAGGGCAAGAGAGCTAGGACTACAACCAAGGATTAACTACCCGGCAAAACTGAGCATAATCTTTCAGGCAAGGAGATGGACGTTTAATGAAGTAAGGGACTTCCAGACTTTCCTAATGAAAAAGCCAGAGCTCAATGGAAAATTTGATCTCCAATTACAAGACTCCAGAAGAACATAAAAAGGTAAACAAGGGTAACATAGACTCACACATGCAGAAGTGCACATACCCACACCCACAAACACAAGCTCATTACTTGGGATGCAACAAGAGCAAAATGTTCACATCCCTATATGTGGAGCTGATAACTGTCAATATTTGAAATCTCTATGATTATCATGACCTGCAAAAGGGTTATACTTAGAGGGTGTGGGTATGAATGCACTAACATGGAGTCTAAAAAAAAAAAGACTATTAAGGGGATCAATGGTACTGTAATGGGAAAAAGGAAAGGATGAGCTAGGAAAAGGTAAAATATGCCATCTGAAGAGGCATCAAAACACACTATAGAAGAAGGGAAAGTAAGAGGGAGAGGAACATCATTTAAACACTATTCTCACTGGTTCTGGTTCAAAGAAGGATCAAATTAATCAGTGAAGTTTAAGAATCTAACGTGAATAGACACATAAATTCATTAAATAGAGGAATTGGAGGGAGGGAGAGGAGCATTGTTTGAAATTTACTCTCATTGGTTTGGAATCAAACGGGGAGTAATTTACTCTGATAAGTATAAAAATTTGTTGTGTCCTATAGATAGTGGGAGGGTAAGGGGGGGGTGAAAAGGAGGAGACTAAAGGGAGGGATTATAAGGGAGGGAAATAGTAGTAAGGGGAGAGGGTAGGTTAAGAAGGGGGGTCACTGGGTGGGAACACTGAGGGAGGGGGCGGTCAAAAGGGAAAACTTCAAGGAGGGGAAGGGAGAAGGAATAAACAAAAACATAAACAGGGGAGGGAATAGGATGGAAGGGAAGAGACAGATAGTCATCATTACTGTGAATGTGAATGGGATGAACTCTCCCATAAAACAGAGGCGGATAGCAGAATGGATTAAAAACCATAATCCTACAATATGCTGTCTTCAAGAAACACATTTGAAACAAAGGGATACCCACAGGGTAAAGGTAAAAGGTTGGAGTAAAATTTATTATGCCTCAGCTAAAGTAAAAAAAGCAGGGGTAGCAATACTTATCTCAGATAAAGCAAAAGCAAAATAGATCTAATTAAAAGAGATAAGGAAGGAAACTATATCCTACTAAAAGGCACCATTGAGAATGAAGCAATATCACTACTTAATATATATGCACCAAGTGGTATAGCATCCAAATTCCTAGAGGAGAAGTTAAAGGAATTAGAGGAAGAAATAGATAGCAAAACTATACTAGTGGGGGACCTTAATCTCCCCCTCTCTGAACTCGATAAATCTAACCTCAAAATAAACAAGAAAGAAGTTAAGGAGGTGAATAGAATCTTAGAGAGACTAGATATGATGGATCTCTGGAGAAAACTGAATGGGGATAAAAAGGAATTTACTTTCTTCTCAGCAGTGCATGGTACATACTCAAAAATAGACCATGTACTAGGGCATAAAAACCTCACAATCCAGTGCAGAAAGGCAGAAATATTAAGCGCATCATTCTCAGATCATGATGCAATAAAAATTATATGCAATAAAGGGCCATGGAAAGATAGACTAAAAACTAATTGGAAACTAAACAATTTAATCCTAAAAAATTGGTGGGTCAAAGAAGAAATTATAGAAACAATCAATAATTTCATTCAAGAGAATGATAATAATGAAACAACATACCAAAATTTGTGGGATGCACTAAAGGCAGTTCTCAGGGAAGTTTTATATCCCTGAGTGCATACTTAATTAAAGCAGAGAGAAGGGAGGTCAGTGAATTGGACATGCAATTGAAAAAGCTAGAAAAAGAACAAATTGAAAATCCCCAATTTAGTACTAAATTAGAAATACTGAAAACCAAAGGTGAGATTAATAAAATTGAAATTAAGAAAACCATTGAATTAATAAATAAAACCAAGAGCTGGTTTTATGAAAAAATCAACAAAATTGATAGACCCTTAGTCAATATGATAAAAAAAAAGAAAGAAGAAAACCAAATTATGAGTATCAAAAATAAAAAGGGTGAATCTACCTCCAATGAAGAGGAAATCAAAAAAATAATGAGGAATTATTTTTCCCAATTGTATGCACATAAATATGACAATCTTAGTGAAATGGATGAATATTTACAAAATCACAAGTTGCCCAGATTAACTGAAGAGGAAGTGAATTACCTAAATAACCCCATCTCAGAAAAAGAAATCAAACAAGCCATCAATGAACTCCCTAGGAAAAAATCTCCAGGGCCAGATGGGTTCACTAGTGAATTCTATCAAACATTTAAAGAACAATTGATTCCAATACTCTACAAACTATTTGGGAAAATTAGTGAAGAAGGAGTCCTACCAAACTCTTTCTATGACACAAATATGGTACTGATTCCTAAATCAGGAAGAGATAAAACAGAGAAAGAAAATTATAGACCAATCTCCCTCATGAATTTAGACGCAAAAATTCTAAATAAAATATTAGCCAAAAGACTCCAACAACTTATCACAAAAATAATACACCCTGATCAGGTAGGATTCATTCCAGGAATGCAAGGATGGTTTAATATTAGGAAAACCATCAATATAATTGAGCATATCAACAACAAAACTAGCAAAAACCACATGATCCTCTCAATAGATGCAGAAAAGGCTTTTGACAAAGTACAACATCCATTCCTATTAAAAACACTAGAAAGTATAGGAATAAATGGAGCCTTCCTTAAAATAGTTGCTAGCATCTATCTAAAACCATCAGCAAGTATTATATGCAATGGGGATAAATTAGAAGCCTTTCCAATAAGATCAGGAGTGAAACAAGGGTGTCCACTATCACCCCTCTTATTCAATCTGGTACTTGAAACGTTAGCAGTAGCAATTAGAGAAGAAAAAGAAATCAAAGGAATCAAATTAGGCAAAGAAGTGACCAAGCTGTCACTCTTTGCAGATGATATGATGATATACTTAGAGAATCCTAGAGAATCAAGTAAAAAATTACTTGAGACAATAAATAAATTTGGCAAAGTTGCAGGATATAAAATAAACCCACATAAATCCTCAGCATTCCTGTACATCTCTAATAAAACTCAACAGCAAGAGATAGAAAGAGAAATCCCATTTAAAGTCACTGTAGACATTATAAAATATTTGGGAATCTACTTGCCAAAACAAACCCAGAATCTATATGATCACAACTACAAAACACTTCTCACAGAAATAAAATCAGATCTAAATAGTTGGAAAAATATCAATTGCTCGTGGCTGGGTCGAGCTAATATAATAAAAATGACAATTTTACCCAAACTAAATTATATATTTAGTGCCATTCCAATCAATTTACCAAAAAACTACTTTGTAGAGTTAGACAAAATAATAACAAAATTTATTTGGAAAAACAAAAGGTCTAGAATATCAAGGGAATTAATGAAAAGAAATGCTAGGGAAGGTGGACTAGCTATGCCAGATCTTCATCTGTATTATACAGCAGCAGTCATCAAAACTGCTTGGTACTGGCAGAGGTGTAGAGTAGTGGATCAATGGAATAGATTAGGTGCAGGAGACCCAGCAGTTAATGAATATAGTAATCTATTGTTCGATAAACCCAAAGACCCCAGTTTTTGGGATAAGAATGCACTATTTGACAAAAACTGCTGGGAAAACTGGAATACAGTATGGCAGAAACTGGGCATAGATCATTATCTAACACCATATACCAAAATCAAGTCTAAATGGGTGCATGATCTAGGTGTAAAGGATGATACTGTAAGCAATTTGGGAAAGCAAGGAATAGTTTACCTGACAGATCTGTGGAGAGGGGAAGATTTTAGGACCAAACAAGAATTAGAGAGCATTATAAAATGCAAAATGGATAATTTTGATTACATTAAATTGAAAAGCTTCTGCACAAACAAAGCCAATGTAACCAAGATCAAGAGGGAGGTGGGAAATTGGGAAAGAATTTTTACAACCTGTGTCTCTGATAAAGGACTCATTTCTAAAATTTATAGAGAATTGAGCCAAATCTATATGAATACAAGTCATTCCCCAATTGAGAAATGGTCAAAGGATATGAATAGGAAGTTTTCAGAGAAAGAAATTAAAGATATCTATAAGCATATGAAGAAATGCTCTAAATCACTATTAATTAGAGAAATGCAAATCAAAACAACTCTGAGATACCACATCTCTCCAGTCAGATTGGCTAAGATGACAAAACAAGAAAGTGACAAATGCTGGAGAGGTTGTGGGCAAATTGGAACACTAATACATTGCTGGTGGAGTTGTGAATTTATCCAACCATTCTGGAGAGCAATCTGGAATTATGCCCAAAGGATTATAAATAATTTCATACCCTTTGACCCAGCCATACCACTCCTAGGGTTATATCCCAAAGAGATCATAGTAGTGGGAGGAAGAACCATATGTACAAAAATATTTTTAGCAGCCCTTTTTGTGGTTGCAAAGAATTGGAAACTAAAGGAGTGCCCATCAATTGGGGAATGGCTAAACAAGTTGTGGTATATGAATGTAATGGAATTTTATTGTGCTATAAGAAATGAGGAGGTGACGGATTTCATAATTACCTGGAGAGACTTATACAAACTGATGCTGAGCGAGAAGAGTAGAATCAGAAGAAATTTGTATACAATCACAGACATACCATATCTGTGACGACCAACTATGACAGACTGGACTCTTTTCAGCAATGCAGTGATATAAGTTAATCCCGAATGACTCAAGAAAGTGAGAAATGTGCCATCCAGAGATATAACTAGAAAGAACTGAGCCTGAATCCTGATGGAAGCAAACTAAATGATCTTGTTCTTCTCATTGTTTGGTTGTACTTCTTCCTTACCATCTTTCATCCCACCTAGTACTATATGCCTTTGTAATTGGAATAATGTTTAATATGAATGCATTTGCAGACCCTATACTGTACTATATGATGTCATGAGGGGAGGGGGGAGGGAAGTAAAGGAAATTTGAAAATCAAGGAACTATGGAATTGAATCTTGTCAACTGAAACTAAACTAATAAATTAATTTAAAAAAAAAAAATTATGCTTCTTTCTATTCCCCTTCAGTTTTCTCAAGAAGTCTATCATTTTCAACTATTAAGATTCTATTCATGTCCCTTAATTCTTTCACTTTTATTTTATGTTTAGATTTTTCCAGCTCTGAGAGGGGAAGTTTGAGATCATCATTCATATAGTTTAATTGCCTACTTCCTCTGGAAATTTGTTTAACATTTTCTCGAAGAATTTGGATGCTAAAACACTGGTTGTGTAACCTTAGCCATGTTACTTAACCCCAGTTTCTTAAAAAAAAGAATTTGGATGCTTTACAACTTGTTATCTATAACTTTAGTATTGATATTATTTCACTGTCTATGATTCCTTTTAGCAAGATGTAGTTTCCTGGCCTTTAATTACTTAATTTTCCTTTTTTTTTTTCTGAGATCAGGCTTATTACCTTTTATTTTTAACTTCAGCTGAAGTATACTAGATTCTGCTCCAATCGTTTATTTTAACTCTGTGTACCTCTCTGTTACAATTATGTTTCCTGTAAGCAACATATTGTTGGATTTTTGTTTCTAATCCATTTTGCTATCTGCTTCCATTTGGAGTGAGTACATCCCATTAATTTTTATAGTTGACTCCTAACTGTCTATTTTCTTCTATTCTTTTTTCTTTATTATTCTTCCTTAACTTTTATAAAGATCTGACCCTCCTCTAAAGTCAGTATTTCTTCTTAACATTATATTCTAACCTCTCTTTTTTTCACTCACCTTACCTTTCTCTTGTCCCCTTCAATTTGTTTTATATTTTTATTTTAGACAAAAACTAAAACTTATATATAATGGCAATGGGTAACAGAAAATCTTCCCTGCCCCTTAGCCCTTTGATATGCTTAAGTGAATCTGAAAATCTTCCCTGATTTGAAAATATAATCTGCCCCCTAATAGGCTTAATGCCTTTGGCATGAGGCTTATTTTTCAGGAATTCCCATACCTTATTACTTTATGATTGGGCAGTGGCTCAAAAGGATTGTGACATTCTCTGACCCAGAAGAAGGCTATATAAACACTGATGTGAGGTTTTGCTTTGGGGCTCACTTTGGGAAGAGTTGTGTGTTTTGACCAGATGAGAGCCTGGATAGCTGATGAGCCCCTCAGCTTTGAGAACCCAGATGTTGGTGCTTCCCTCCCTGGTAACTAACTAGGTATGAATGTAATGGTCATATAGCTGGAAGCCCTGTCTGCTTAATTGTCTTATTTTCAGTTGAAACTTCTGTTTGTATTCTCTGAAGTTCAGGGTGCCAACTTTTTTGCCTGAACTAGGTAAATTTTATGTTTAATTGATTAAAGTAAGAATGTTAACCTGTTTTTGAGGTGCTTTCCTTTAGAAAAGCAGATCCAAGAACCTGGACTAGTAGCCATCCTGGAAATTCTAGGGAGCTTGCTGCTATAATATAAAATAAGAAAAGAAAAAGAAACATTATAGACATAAACATTACACTTGAATACAAAAAAAGTTTAAAATATGTCATGTGCACAGCAGAACATAGGAAAGTATTGAGAATATATGCCAGTAACTTACCATTTCAAGAGAACCTATATATTAAGTACTGTGTGTTATGCTGAAAACTATCTTTTCTCTGCTTCCTGGTTGATTTTCTTTTGTTCTCTACTTTACATTTTTTTAAGTTATTCTTTCTTCCCCTTACTCCTTTTTACCCACCATTTCAATGTTACAACTGAACATGGATGTATACACACACACACACACACACAGATATATATATATATATATATATATATATATGTCTGTGTGTTGATATACACATACATGTAAACATATATACACATACAGATATACACAAACACACTTTTCTGAAGAGATTCAAACTAATCTCATTTTTATGTTTGTTCATATCTCTTTTTTTCCTTTTCTCTCCTACCTGCTCTACTTTATTTCTTCCTGCTGCCCTGTCCTCCCATTACTTAACCTACCCTCACTCCAGCAATCCTTCCCTTATCCTCCCCTTCCCTTAAATCTAAGTACCCTTCTATACATTCCTTTCAATCTATTCCCTCATGCTCCTCTCTAAAGATCCCTCCTTTATTCACTCCCCTGCCTATCCCCTTAGAGTTTTGTCCTTTTAAATTTATAAGACTTTTATAATTTTCTAGATATATATGTATTTTCCCTCTTAAACCCATTCCCAATCAATGTAGGTGTCCAGAACTAACAACCCCCTTCACCCATCTAATAACTCTCTATTGGTTCTTCCTCTAGCACCTTATTTTTATGAGATAAGCACTCTTTTGGCTGTTCTGGAATGGTTTTACTTTTTAAAGTCATATCATACTCAGATCTACCACAATCTTTCTTATAAACTACCTGATTACTAGTAACAATCTTAGACATAGGTTTTACATTTTCCATATATAAAAGGTAACCATTCTATCCTTAGTCCCTTGTACTTCACCATTGGTATGCACTTTATGTTCCTTTGGCTCTTGAATGTCAAAGCTTCTATTGAGTTCAGGTTTTTTTCTTTTGTTTGTTTTGTTCATTTGTTTGTTTGTTTTTAACAAAGTCCTGAAAGTATGACAGTTGATGTCCATTTTTTTTTTTAAGCAATTGGGGTTAAGTAAGTTGCTCAAGGTTACACGGCTAGTCATTATTTATGCGTGGGTGCTCATTTTCTAAGGCCGGATCTGATCTCGGGTCATCCAAACTCCGAGGCCGGCGCTCTTACTCACTGCGCCACCTAGCCGCCCATTTAGGGCAATTGGGGTTAAGTAACTTGCCCAAGGTTACACGGCTAGGTTTTTGTTTGTATGGATTAAGTGTCGGAGGCCGGCTCCGAACTCAGGTCCTTCTGATTCCAGGGCCGGCGCTCTATTCACTGCACCACCTAGCTGCCCCTTGATGTCCATTTTTTACCATTCAGAAATACACTTAGCTTTGCTGGGTATTATATTTTCAACCACAGGCACGGTTATTTTGCTCTTCCATATAAACTCTTCCAAGACCTGAAATCTTTTAATGTCACCAATGCTAGGTCTTGTGTAATTCAAATTATGGTACCATCATATGTAAAGTGTTTTTTTTTTCTTTTTCTTGTTGCTCATAGTGTTTTGTCCTTGATCTAGGGGGGTTTGTAATTTAACTATAATATTCCTGTGAGTTTTCATTATATGATCTCTTTCATGTTGTTACTGGTGGATTTTTTAATTTTTTTAATGCTTTATTTATTTATTTATTTGTTTGTTTGTTTGTTTTGTAAGGGAAGTTGGAGTTAAAGTCAAGTCCACCTGTTCCAGGGCCAGTGTTCTATTCACTTCACCACCTAACTATCTCTATTGGTGGATTTTTTTTCTATTTCTACTTACCTCTTTTGTTCTAATATTTCAGGAAAATTCTCTTTAATTATATCTTGTATTATTGTATCAGGATTTTTTTTAATCAGAAATTTTAGGTACTCCAATTATTTTTTATATTTTCTCTTCTTTATCTGTTTATTAGATCCATTATTTTGCACATGAGATGTTTCACATTCTCTCTTATGTTTTTCATTCTTTAGATTTGTGTGTTTTTTAAAATGTCTTCATCTCTTGCAACTTCACTGCCTTCCCCTTGCCAAATTCTGATTTTCAAGTAGTAATTTACTTCCTTAAGAATCTACATCTCCTTTTGTAAGTTTTTGACTTTCTTATCTTAATATTTTTTTTCTTGAATCACTGTTACTGATTTAACAGGAAGAGGCTGGAACAGGTAAGAGTTAATACCTTATATAAGAAAAACACAAGTTGGAGAATCAGAATTTCTCTCAGTGACCATTTGGAGTCTGGGCTTCTACTGCTGGACTGAGGACTGAACTGAAAATGGAGAAGAACTGAGAAGGGAAATGAGAACTGAGAACTAAGACTGAACTTCTTGGAGCAAGCAATGTGGAGGCTGAGGAGGGGAGGCCCTGGATGGAGAAAGTGACTATGATTTTTTTTTTCATTTTGGAGGGTAATTGTTTAGTGACTTACCCAATGTCACACAGCTAGTGAGTGTGTTAAATGTCTAAGGCAGGATTTGAACTCAGGTTCTCCTGACTCTAAGGGCAGTGCTATTTTCACTGTGCCACCTAGGTGACCCAGTGACTTTGATTCTTATAATGGAGCTGGAGAAAGTGATTTTGATTTTGAGAACAGAACTTGTGGTAGCAGAGCTTCTTCTGAGACCAGCCAAATGCTTGCTGAGAGCTTTGGACAATGTGCTAGAGCTGCTGAAGACTTCTGAGGATCTCTTCAAGCTTCTTAAGAGTTCGGAGCACCAGCCAAGCCTCCCGGTGGAAACATGACTGTGGTGGCAGTACTTTGTCTGTTTTGGGTCTGTGTTCATTTCACAGTCAGAAGGTGAATTGCAATGATAGTGCTGACCAGGTGTGTGAATATTATTGTAATTTTGCTATGCTTGATGTGTGTAGAAATTTTTGTGGCTCTGTTATCTTTTCTCTTCCCAGGAACAGAAACTGTGAAGTACTTGAGATGAACTGGACACTGTGAACTTCAATGTGTAGCAATAACTGCACATAGAGCTGGACAAGGGAATGGGAGCTGTCTGCCTTTGAACACAGGTGGCAGTTGGTTAGATTTGGGCAGGAACTGAGACCATGAAAGAGCAACCATGGAAGCTGAGAGCCTGCCTCAACTCCAGATGAAAAGATCTATCCTTGGGTATTTAATGTTGACTGATGAAATTGTAGCTTATTTGTGACCTATGGGTTGATGGCTTTTGTACTTTCCAGAACCTGATAAGTGGGTACTGAGTAGTGACTGATGAAATTGTAACTTAATGGAATCCATGGGATGAAGACTTTGACTTTTGTATTTTGTGATTGAATTAAGGACTTTGTGATTCCCTAAATAAATGTACTTTGCTTAAAATTATGTGACCATTTTGCTGAAAACTATGTGGCTATTTTAGGGATAAGTTCTAATGTTGTGAATGCTGTGCCTTGATTTTCTTTGAATGTTTTGTCTTAGTTTGTTACTGAATAAATAAGAGGGTTGACTATACTGTGTAATCAGAACCTTGAAAGCAGTCACATCAGCAGTCCTCTGGAAAGCTACTCATGCTAGGCTTTTCAGCAGGTCACCATCGGACATTACTCTTTCAGGTAGAAGAGGGATTCCTTGCTTCAGTATCATTTTCTGAAGAACACAGCTTTCTCTGTTTTCAATGTAGCTATCTATTTTTGGATTCTTTCTCCCTTGCCTTGTGAATTTCTTACATATTTATTTAGTTTTTAAAATCACCTCAGTTTCTAAGCTGCAGGGCATGGTGCCTCTGGCCTCTAATCCTCTTCAGTTCCCCTCTGATCTTAAACTCAGACAAGCTTGTTAGCCTCCTGTAAGTGACCACAACTAGCAGAGTACCCACCCTACTGCTTTGGTACTCACCAGGTGTGTGTTCATTCTTTCTCACCCCCGTTGTTCTCCATAGCACAGCTCGGTCTGGCATTCCTTGTCAGCAGAGGTTCACTAAATCTTCCCCAGGTCAGAGTCTCAAATCCCCTTAATGTCCTTGTGGTACAGACCCAGTGACATAGCAGAGAAACTCTCCTAACCCAGATAATACAAGGACTTGCAGTTTATTGTTGAAGCAGTTTGCTGTTTTTTGTTAACATGAACCCTAGCCTGGAGGTGTTACTCTTCACAGGGAGGAAATCTAGTCCTGGGATTTTTCTTCAAGTCTTCTCTAATTATCCCAAGAGGACCCTTGTTCTTCCCCTACTCTTATTTGTTTCCATGGCTCAATATTCACCCAGAGGCATTATTTTATCTCTATTGCATAGGAAAATTTTGAGAAATTGAAATATTCTGTCCTACTCTGCCATGATCCCAGAATCCTCTGATACATATCTCTTTAGAACTTATTTATGTGTTTCAAGCATTGCCCATGCCCCTTACCATTTCTCCCTCTAATGTAAAATATTGTTCTTGCACACCATTTTTCTATGAGATAATTATATCTTGTACTAGGAAGTGCAACAAACACTCAGAATGTCTACTTCCTCTTCACCAAAAACATTCTTTCCTGCCTTTGAACTGTGACTTAATAGTGGGTATAGACAATGGCGTTTGCAAACAGTGTCTGATACTACATACCATGTTATCACAGGGGTGACTTATAATCTGTTTCTGGTTAGTTTCCACATCTCCTTACCATATCAGGCTTGAGAGTTCCCAAAGCTGCTGCCTTTTAGTCACCACCATTTAGTTCCATCACTAATTTTGCATCCATATGGGCAAAAGGCCAGTCTCTTCCCCCATATCACAAAACTCTCTTTCCAAACTCCTTTATTATCTTCAACTAGAAAATTTCTCTCTTGTCTTTTGTTGGTTCTGCCACACCAAAATTCAGTCTGACTCATCACTGTAAAGTTGTTTATGGGGGAAGGGGGATGTTTATAAAGTTCAGTTAAGTTTTTCTCTACCACCACTATTTTATTTCCCCAGGGAACACTATTTGACCTCCAAATTTAGGAAATAATGAACCACCTCATAACATCATCTTAGTATGATTTAAAATGATTGCCCAAACAAGCATGATCTTGTGAGTTCAATAAAAATGATTTGAATTAACATAGCATCTCATCACCAGAGCCTTTTAACTGACTGCACTTTAGTTGGTTTCATTTTCTATTGGTGAAAATTTACTTACTTCACTTTTTTTGTTTCTTTACCTGCTGTCCTTAATCCCAAACTGAAAAGCACTGTTTTGAAACAAATATTGTCTTCTTTTTGTATCTCTATTTTCCAATTACTTTCACTATCCTATTAGTTTTAGAGATCCATATTATTTTTTTAAACAAATTCTTTATTAACTTCTGTTTTACATCATTCATTTCCGCTAGATTTTGAGTTACAATCATTTTCCCCCCATTATTCCCCTACCCAACCTCCCTGAATAGCAGTCCCACAAGATATCACTTCCTCCAATCTGCTCTCTCCCATACCTTCTCCCATACCCCCATCGACTTTTCCGTTAGAGGAAGATGAATCTTTGTGTCCCAATGCCTGCACAACTTATATCCCAATTATAGGCAAAAGAGTATTAATAATAGTATTTATATATATATTTGAAACGTTTAATGTTACGACCTCAAATTTCAAATCCATTTCCTTCCTCCCTTGTCACCCATTCCTTCTTGGGAGATAAGTAATTCAGTATATGTTGTACATGTCTAGCTATGCAAAACATTATCATGGTAGATATATTGTACATAGCTGCTTATAATTCCCTCCCACTCATCCCACCCCCCACCTGGTCCATTCCCTACATGATCCTGTCACTCTTCTATAGTGGGTACTTCCAACCTCCCCTCACCCCAGGGATGCGCTCCCTTCCATCGTCCCTCCTCTCATCCCCCTTCCCCCTATCCTGCTGCAGGTTGAGATATCCCATTTAGTATGTATGTCATTTTCTCCCTGAACCAAATTCAATGTGAATGTGGTTTTGCCTTTTTAGCCTTCCTTATTCTCCCCCTCCTTTGCAACCACTTCCCCTTGCTTCTTCTACATGGGATAGTTTACCCTACCCTGTCTCTCCCCATCTCCTCTTGTCACTTTCCTCTCTCACCTCATAATTTCATCCCTTGAGTATTCTCCCTTCCCAACAAATTCAACCTATGCCCTCTATCCATATATAACTGTAACCATATACACACACATTCACATATGTATTCATATGACCACACCCCCTTCTTCCATTATTTTCATAGTGAGAAAGATATCATCAGTCACAGTTATTGCTTTTCCATATAGGAATGTAAATAGTTCAACTTTGATAAGTTCCTTTGGATTTCTTTTCCCTGATTACCTTCTCAGGCATCTCTTGCTTCTTGTGTCTGGATGTCAAATTTTCTATTCAATTCTGGTTTTTTCCTCAAGAATGCTTGAAAGTCCTCTATTCCACTGAATGACCATATTTTCCCCTGAAACAAAATATTCAGTTTTGCTGGGTAGGTGACCCTTGGGTTCATTCCCAGTTCTTTTGCCCTCTGGAATATCATATTCCATGCCCTTCGATCCCTCAGTGTAGAAGCTGCCAGGTCCTGGGCTATTCTGATTGTGTTTCCACAATATTGAAATTGTTTCTTCCTGGCTGCTTGTAGTATTTTCTCCTTGATCTGGGGATTCTGGAACCTGGCTATAATATTCCTGGGAGTTTTCTTTTTGGGATCTTTTTCAGGAGGTGATCGGTGGATTCTTTCAACCTCTATTTTGCCCTCTGGATCTAAAACATCAGGGCAGTTTTCCTTGAGAATTTCTTGAAGGGTGATTTCTAGGTTCTTTCCTTGATCATGGCTTTCAGGTAGTCCAATAATTTTTAAATTGTCTCTCCTGGATCTATTCTCCAGGTCAGTGGTTTTTCCCATGAGATATTTCACATTGCCTTCTAATCTTTCGTTTGTTTGGATCTGCTTAACAGCATCTTGATTTCTCATAAAGTCACTAGCTTCCAATTGCTCCAGTCTAGCTCTGAAGGAATGAATCTCCTCAGTGAACTTTTGAGATTCTTTTTCCATCTGGCAAATTTGACTTTTGAAGCCATTCTTCTCCTCATTGCCCTTTTGGGCCTCCTTTGCCATTTGAGCTAGTCTATTTTTTAAGGTGTTGTTTTCCTCAGTCAGGCTTTTGACCCTCGTTTCATACTTTTCCTGCATCCTTCTCATTTCTCTTTCTAATTTTTCCTCCACTTCTCTTATTTGATTTTTAAAGTCCTTCTTAAGGTCCTCTATGGCCTGCAACCCGCTCATGTTTTCCCCTGGGGCTTTTGGAGCAGGACTTCTGACCTCACAGTCCTTTTCCTGCTCTATGCCCCCAAAATAGGAGTCTAGGGTTGCATTTTTCTGTTTCCTTTGCCTTGGCATGTTGCCACTTAATTGCTTGACTTTTGGGCTTGTTGCCACACTATGGCTTTAAGGCCAGATAGAGGAATTTTCGTCCCGAACGTGTGGGGGGCAACTTCCGTTTCTGGCAAGCTGTAAACCCACCCACAACTTCCACCCTAGATCACAATCCAGATCCAGGGAGGTTAAAGCAAGAGCGATTACCCCCCAAGACTGATCGCTGGATCTCCCCACGATTTGTAGGCTGGGAGCCGGAAATGCCTCTGAAAACTACACAGTGGCGTGTCTCCTCAGCAGCTTCTAGCCCCCAGGGGAGGGAGCTGACGCATTCCCCAAATACAGGTCCCAAAGTCCATAGGACACTAACCTCTTACTTTGTCCTAGGCATGTCTATGTTGATAATTCTGGAGTTGCCACAGCTCCTGGTGTTCTGGGGTTCCTCCAGCTGGCTGCTGGCCCTGCCTCCCTGGGGCTAAAACCTCGGCTCACGTGGACCTGGGCTCGGCTCGGCTGGGCTCCTGCGCTCTGCGCGTTGCCGGCTCCCAGACCACTGCGCTGGTCCTTCCTGCAGGGCTGCTGGGCTGTCCTCAGCGGGAGGTTAGCTTCTCTGTGTCGTTCTGTGGGTGCTGGGGCTCCAGAAGTTGTTCAGAGTCCTTTTTTATATAGTTTGTGGGGAATCTGGGGGCAGAGAGGCTTGGACGAGCTGTTTCTACTCCATCTTGGCTCCGCCCCCCGATCCATATTATTTTTTATGAATTGTTCAGTATGTTAAGATGTATTTATCTGCTTTTTAAATATTTGTAGACTTCAAGGGCATTATATTGCTATAATTTCCTGTTGCTTATAGAAATAATCAAGGAAAGTTTCTTTTGTCTATGTTCCATAAAAGCATTACTAGTAAAATAATTAAGCACACTTTTATTCGGTGGGGCATTAAACCATATGTATGTTATAATGGTCACAAGGCTTGGTACAGTACCTGGTCACATGAGATATAGAAATACAGAAAATGAGATGAATATATGAATGCAAGGGGCTTAAAACTTTACAGTAAGTGATTTTACATTTTTTATGAATCAAAGAATTGAGAACGATAGTTACATCTAAGTTTTGAAAATATTAATTACTAAAAAGTTTTAAAAAGAAAAAAGAAAATATTAATTAATTGGAGTTCAAGACACAATAGTAATGTTAAATAATAAGCAACTGGAGTCCAGACTTAAAAAACAGACCTCTGTTCAAGTTTCAGCTCTGATAGTTTACTAGATCTATTACTTTGACAAGCTTTTTCATTTCGTTGAATCATATAATTATCTAGTTTAGTAAAAATTAAATTTCAGGGATCAAATTCATTCCTCACTCATAGAAAAGGGAGAAATGTGAGGGTTTTACACTCTAGCCAGTTCCTCAGGAAACACTGAATCTCGTGATTTCCAGGAGATATCAAAATATAATATTTTATTTCACTAAATAATTTCTTATGACAGGGTAAACAACACAGGAAGCTCTGAATGGAAGTACTACTTAGCCCTTAGATAGAATATTTTAGTGCTGCTATTATGGTACAAACTAATTTTGACAAGATATATTTAGCAAAGAATGCAATTGAGGAATAGCATTGTAAAAACTAATAAGTATGATGTTAGGAGGCAAATTACCTTTCCAACTTTCCTGAAGAAATTTCTTAAGATCCAGGTCAGTAATATCGATTGGTACAGAAGAGATAATACGCTCTACACTGCCATTCCACATTGTAGCAACTCAAGGGTCAGATAATTTCTATAGCATGACATTTATTTTCAAAAGTCTTAATGAGAAGAGGAGAGGATTTACTGTATGTGCAATTTGCTTATTTAATTTAATTCATTTTTGAAATTAAGTATAGTCAGATATTATGCAAACAATTGGATTATTTATAAAAACTGGAATGACAAATTATTGGAATTCAGTTTAGATTGATTTATATGGTATGATATTCTAATTTAGTTCAAGAAGGTATTTTATTATATTGTCATAGATTTGAAAAGTTGTCATGTTTTATCATCCTAGATGGTGCTTAATCAATTCAGCAAACATTTTTTTTTCATTTTTAAAAATATGAATTATAAAAGTTGGAAAAGAGACCTAGGAATCATCATTTTTACTTATGATAAACTCATCAATTTTGCCATAGGACGCTCAAAATTAATCACCATATATTTTCTTCAAGAACTCTGCAAAAGCATTAAAACAAACAAACAAACAAACAAAATAAAGCACTCTTGAGGCAGCTAGGTGGTGCAGTGAGTAAGAGCGCCAGGTCCAGAGTTGGGAAGACCCAGGATCAGATCTATCCTCAGAAAATGAGCACCCACACATAAATGACTGGCCATGTTACCTTGAGCAAGTTACTTAAAATAAATTGCTTAAAAAACAAACAAACACACAAATAAAAAAAAAAAACAGTCTGGCCTACAACCTTTCTACATAACAATTTCTTTTCATTTTTTTATCATTTCTATGTGCATAAAATATAATTGTTTTATTCTTTATTTTTATATTATATCTTTCTGAATTTTTAAATAAATATATTCAGTGCAGTATATGTGATTTAAAATCCATGCCATGTTCTCTGTACATTCATTCATTCATTTTTAATCTTTTTTTTTTTTTTACTTTGGTCTCAGTTTTGATATTTTCAACAAGTTTTCATTACTATTTTTAAACAAATGCTTTATTAACTTCTGTTTTACATCATTCATTTCCACTATATTTTGAGTTACAATCATTTTCCCCCGTTATTCCCCTACCCAACCTCCCAGAATAGCAGTCCCACAAGATATCGCTTCCTCCAATCTGCTCTCTCCCATACCTTCTCCCATACCTCCTTCGACTTTTCCATTAGAGGAAGGTGAATCTTTGTGTCCCAATGCCTGCACATCTTATCTCCCAATTATAAGCAAAAGAGTATTAATAATAGTATTTATATATATTTGAAATATTTAATGTTAAGACCTCGAATTTCAGATCCATTTCCTTCCTCCCTTGTCATGCATTCCCTCTGGGGAGATAAGTAATTCAGTATATGTTTGTACATGTCTAGCTATGCAAAACATTATCATAGTAGATATATTGTACAAGGCTGCTTATAATTCCCTCCCACTCATCCCACGCCCCCACCTGGTCCATTCCCTACATGATCCTGTCCCTCTTCTATAGTGGGTACTTCCAACCTCCCCTCCCTGCAAGGATGCCCTCCCATCCATCATCCCTCCTCTCAACCTCCTTTCCCCTATTCTACTACAGGTTGAGATATCACATTTAAAATGTATGTCATTCTCTCCCTGAACCAAATTCAATGATATTGTGTTTATGCCTTTTTTGCCTTCCGATTCTCCCCCTGCCTTGCAACCACTTCCCCTTGCTTCTTCTACAGGAGAGAGTTTACACTACCCTGTCTCTTCATATCTCCTCCTGCACTTTCCTCTCTCACCTCATAATTTCATCCCTTGAGTATTCTCCCTTCACAACAAATTCAACCTATGCCCTCTCTCCATGTATAACTGTAAACATATACACACATTCACATATGTATTCATATGACCACACCCCCTTCTTCCATTATTTTCATAGTGAGGAAGATATCATCAGTCACAGTTATTGCTTTTCCATATAGGGATGTAAATAGTTCAACTTTGATAAGTTCCTTTGGATTTCTTTTCCCTGATTACCTTCTCAGGCATCTCTTCCTTCTTGGGTCTGGATGTCAAATTTTCTATTCAATTCTGGTTTTTTCCTCAAGAATGCTTGAAAGTCCTCTATTCCACTGAATGACCATATTTTCCCCTGAAACAAAATACTCAGTTTTGCTGGGTAGGTGACCCTTGGGTTCATTCCCAGTTCTTTTGCCCTCTGGAATATCATATTCCATGCCCTTCGATCCCTCAGTGTAGAAGCTGCCAAGTCCTGTGCTATTCTGATTGTGTTTCCACAATATTGAAATTGTTTCTTCCTGGCTGCTTATAGTATTTTCTCCTTGATCTGGGGATTCTGGAACCTGGCTATAATATTCCCGGGAGTTTTCTTTTTGGGATCTTATTCAGGAGGTGATCTAGGGATTCTTTCAACCTCTATTTTGCCCTCTGGATCTAAAACATCAGGGCAATTTTCCTTGAGAATTTCTTGAAGGGTGATTTCTAGGTTATTTCTTTGATCATGTCTTTCAGGTAGTCCAATAATTTTTAAATTGTCTCTCCTGGATCTATTTTCCAGGTCAATGGGTTTTCCCATGAGATATTTCACATTGCCTTCTAATCTTTCATTTGTTTGGATCTGCTTAACATCATCTTGATTTCTCATAAAGTCTTTAGATTCCATTTGCTCCAGTCTAACTTTGAAGGGATGAATCTCCTCAGTGAACTTTTGAGATTCTTTTTCCATCTGACAAATTCGACTTTTGAAGGCATTCTTCTCCTCATTGTCCTTTTGGGACTCCTTTGCCATTTGAGTCAGTCTATTTTTTTTTCCTTTTTTTTTTTTTTTCAAATGCTTCATTAACTTCTCTTTTACATCATTCATTTCTGCCAGATTTTGAGTTACAATCATTTTCCCCCCGTTATTCCCCTACCCAACCTCCCAGAATAGCAGTCCCACAAGATATCGCTTCCTCCAATCTGCTCTCTCCCATACCTTCTCCCATACCCCTTTCGACTTTTCCATTAGAGGAAGGTGAATCTTTGTGTCCCAATGCCTGCACATCTTATCTCCCAATTATAAGCAAAAGAGTATTAATAATAGTATTTATATATATATTTGAAACATTTAATGTTAAGACCTCGACTTTCAGATCCATTTCCTTCCTCCCTTGTCACCCATTCCCTCTGGGGATAAGTAATTCAGTATATGTTGTACATGTCTAGCTATGCAAAACATTATCATAGTAGATATATTGTACAAGGCTGCTTATAATTCCCTCCCACTCATCCCACCCCCCACCTGGTCCATTCCCTACATGATCCTGTCCCTCTTCTATAGTGGGTACTTCCAACCTCCCCTCCCCCCAAGGATGCCCTCCCATCCATCATCCCTCCTCTCATCCCCCTTTCCCCTATTCTGCTGCAGGTTGAGTTATCCCATTTAGTATGTATGTCATTCTCTCCCTGAAGCAAATTCAATGAAAATGTGGATTTGCCTTTGTTTTCCCTTCCTATTCTCCCCCTCCCTTGCAACCACTTCCCCTTTCTTCTTCTGCATGAGATGGTTTACCCTACCCTGTCTTTCCCCATCTCCTCTTGCCACTTTCCTCTCTCACCACATAATTTCATCCCTTCAGTATTCTCCCTTCCCAACAAATTCAACCTATGCCCTCTATCCATATACACACACATTCACATATGTATTCATATGACCACTCACCCTTCTTCCATTATTTTCATAGTGAGAAATATATCATCACTCACAGTTATTGGTTTTTTTTTTTCCATACAGGAATGTAAATAGTTCAACTTTGATAACTTCCTGTTGATTTCTTTTCCCTAATTATCTTCTCCGTTTCTGGCAAGCTGTAAACCCACCCACGACCTCCACCCTAGAACCCAATGCAGATCCAGGGAGGTTAAAGCAAGAGCTATTACCCCCCAAGACTGATCGCTGGATCTCCCTACAATTAATTGCAGGCCAGGAGCTGGTGCTGCCTCTGAAAACTACAAAATGGCCTGTCTCCTCAGCGGCTTCTAGCCCCCAGGGGAGGGAGCTGACCCTTTCCCCCAAATACAGGTGCAAAAGTCCATAGGACACTAACCACTTACTTTGTCCTAGGCATTTCTATGTTGATAATTCTGGATTCGCCAAGGCTGCTGGTGTTCTGGGGTTCCTCCCGCCAGCTGCTGGCCCTGCAGCCCTGGGGCTAAAACCTTGGCTCATGCAGACCTGGGCTCCGCTCGGCTCTGCTTCCTGCACTCTGTGCTTTGTGCGATGCCTGCTCCCAGACTGCTGCGCTGGTCCTTCCTGCAGGGCTGCTGGGCTGTCCTCAGTGGGAGGTTAGCTTCTTTGTGTTGTTCTGTGGGTCCTTGGGCTCCAGAAGTTGTTCAGAGTCTGCTGCTTTTACATAGTTTGGGGGGAATCTGGGGGCAGAGTGGCTTGGATGAGCTGTTTTTACTCCGACATCTTGGCTCCACCCCCCCCTTTTTTTTTGAAGCCAATTGGGATTAAGTAACTTGCCCAATGTCACACAGCTAGGTTTTTGTTTGTGTGTGCATTAAGTGTCTGAGGTTGGATCCGAACTCAGGTCCTTCTGACTCCAGGGCCAACACTCTACTCACTTCGCCACCTAGCCGCCCCCAGTCTATTTTTTAAGGTGTTGTTTTCCTCAGTCAGGCTGTTGACCCTCATTTCATACTTTTCCTTCATCCTTCTCATTTCTCTTTCCAATTTTTCCTCCACTTTTCTTATTTGATTTTTAAAGTCCTTCTTAAGGTCCTCTATGTCCTGTAACCCACTCATGTTTTCCCCTGGGGCTTTTGGAGCAGGACTTCTGACCTTACAGTCCTTTTCCCGCTCTATGCCCCCAAAATAGGAGTCTAGGGTAGCATTTTTCTGTTTCCTTTGCCTTGGCATGTTGCCACTTAATTACTTGACTTTTGTGCTTGTTGCCACACTATGGCTTTAAAGTCGGATAGAGGAACTTTCATCCCGAAGGTGTGGGGGTAACTTCCGTTTCTGGCAAGCTGGAAATCCACCCACGACTTCCACCTTAGATCACAATCCAGATCCAGGGAGGTTAAAGCAAGAGCGATTACTCCCCAAGACTGTTCGCAGCCCAGGAGCTGGAGCTGCCTCTGAAAAATACAGGTCTCAAAGTCCATAGTACACTAACCTCTTACTTTGTCCTAGGCATGTCTATATTGATAATTCTGGAGTTGCCACAGCTCCTGGTGTTCTGGGGTTCCTCCAGCTGGCTGCTGGCCCTGCCGCCCTGGGGCTAAAACCTCGGCTCACACGAACCTGGGCTCAGCTCAGCTTGGCTCCCTTCACTCTGAGCACTACCGGCTCCCAGACTGCTGTGCTGGTCCTTCCTTCAGGGCTGCTGGGCTGTCCTCAGCAGGAGGTTAGCTTCTCTGTGTCGTTCTGTGGGTGCTGAGGCTCCAGAAGTTGTTCATAGTCCCCTTTTACGTAGTTTGGGGGGGGGGATCTGGGGGCAGAGTCGCTCGGATGAGTTGTTTCTACTCCGCCATCTTGGCTCCGCCTCTTTTCATTACTTTTTAAATTGATTTTTTTTTCTTTTTGGAGGGCAGCTGGGGTTAAGTGACTTGCCCAAAGTCACAAGGCTAGTTTTTGTGTTAAGTGTCTGAGGCCAGATTTGAACTGAGGTCCTCCTGACTACAGGGCCCGTGCTCTACTCACTGTACCAATTAGCAGGATGCTCTGTTTTCTCAGATCTCTAATCAAATTTTAAAATACGTTTTTGTTTGTTTGGGTTTTTTGTGTTTTTGCTTTTGCTAAGTGAAGTGCTGGCCTCTACGTGTTTATTGTTTTTGAGGAGGGGTCTGCACCCTTCCATGTTATCCTACGTTTCTCTGACTACTATGTTGCTTCACCTCTTGGGCATGTCTACACAAAATATGCTGGTAGATAGGATGGACCTCTGGATTTCTGAGCTTCAGAGTTCTGCATCTTTAGAGCTTTCTATTGCCTCTCACCCAGGGTAATGCATTGGGATGCATCAGTCTGAGCCCTACTGTACCTAAATGAGTCTGTTTTTTTTTAACCACATATACTCCTTCCAAGATGCACATTAGGGATTACTGGACATACTGGTGTTTTCTCCTGAGATTTCTTCAGTTTGATTGACTTTGGATAAAAGCTTGTGAAAGCCTGATTTAAGCTTGTCTATCCTCCCATTCTGATTCACTTCCATTATGCTTATCTGTACTGTCACAGGATTTAGATTTTTTTGTTTGTTTGTTTTCTTCAATTGTTTTAGCAATGTCCGATATTTTATGACTCCATTTGGGCTTTTCTTAGAAATGGATAGGGTGTGTTTTGAAATTTCCTCCAGATTTCCTCCAGATCATTTTATAGATGATAAAACTGAGGAACACAGGGTTAAGTGATTTACCCATGGTCATACAGCTTGTAAGTGTCAGAGACTGGATTTGAATTCAGGAAGATGAGTTGTACTGATTTCAAGACCAGTGCTCTACTTATTGTATCTACTACCTGTCAGAATTTTCTCTTTATTTTTCAGTGCCTTGCCTAAGGGTCATGAATAATAATTAGGTTTTGGTTTGGGGGTCAATGACAAAATGATAATTGCTCATTGGTCGTCTCGATCTTTATTAAATTTGATATTACTTTTAGGTTTTTACAAGAATAGGTGAGTAAGAGAAGTATAGGTGGTCTTTATTCAATAGTTTATCTTCAAACAAACTTTGATTTAATTTTTTTAATGCTCTTCTGTGGTGTTGACCTACAACATTTTTATTATCTAGATATATGAAATTTTCTGTGGGTTGGCAAAGGCTTTTTGACTTTATATTCTTACTATTCTAAAATGACTGTGCTTTGTTAAAAAAAATAAGGATATCATTTCATCTACATGAGATCTTACTTTTAAAAAGTAAGTTTTTTTTTCGTAATCAGTATAATTAAGGTGACATTATGAAATCTCTTATCTAAAGTTCTCAGTTAAGCTCTTTGTAATCATTGTCATTCATGTCCTGCCATTAGATGAATACACATTCTTATCTTATATAAGATTGTCCTTCTTCATCCCTCCCTCATGACTTTTGACATCTTTTTTCATATGAGCAAATAACATTAGATTTAATATGAAATGTGTATATTAATATTCTGCTTTTTACTACTACTACTACTATTGCTACTACTATTACTATTAAATAAATATCTTCTTTCCCATATACTTCATACTCCTGCCATTAGGGGCTGGGGTGGGGAGTTCTCGGAGCAAAATATATTTAGTCAAGCCAAATAAATCCCCTTTTGTTATGATAGAAATTCAATTTAATGTTTAATAATTTGACAGATTTGGGGGCGGAGCCAAGATGGCGGAGTAGAAACAGCTCGTCCAAGCCTCTCTGCCCCCAGATTCCACACAAACTATGTAAAAAAGGACTGTGAACAACTTCTGGAGCCCCAGCACCCACAGAACGACACAGAGAAGCTAACCTCCCGCTGAGGACAGCCCAGCAGCCCTGCAGGAAGGACCAGCGCAGCTGTCCGGGAGCCGGCAAAGCGCAGAGCGCAGCAGAGCGCAGAGCGCAAGAGCCCAGCCGAGCCGAGCCAAGCCCAGGTCCATGTGAGCCGAAGTGTTAGCCCCAGGGAGGCAGGGCCAGCAGCCGCTGGAGGAACCCTAGAACACCAGGAGCTGTGGCGATTCCAGAATTATCAACATAGACTTGCCTAGGACAAAGTAAGAGGTTAAGTGTCCTATGGACTTTGGGACCTGTATTTGGGGAATGCGTCAGCTCCCTCCACTGGGGGCTAGAAGCCTCTGAGGAGACAAGCCATTTTGTAGTTTTCAGACGCAGCTCTGGCTCCCAGCCTACAAATCGTGGGGAGATCCAGCGATCAGTCTTGGGGGGTAATCGCTCTTGCTTTAACCTCCCTGGATCTGGATTTTGATCTAGGGTGGAAGCTGTGGGTGGGTTTACAGCTTGCCAGAAAGGAAGTTGCCCCCCCACACGTTCGGGACGAAAATTCCTCTATCTGGCCTTAAAGCCATAGTGTGGCAACAAGCCCAAAAGTCAAGCAATTAAGTGGCAACATGCCAAGGCAAAGGAAACAGAAAAATGCAACCCTAGACTCCTATTTTGGGGGCATAGAGCGGGAAAAGGACTGTGAGGTCAGAAGTCCTGCTCCAAAAGCCCCAGGGGAAAACATGAGCGGGTTGCAGGCCATAGAGGACCTTAAGAAGGACTTTAAAAATCAAATAAGAGAAGTGGAGGAAAAATTGGAAAGAGAAATGAGAAGGATGCAGGAAAAGTATGAAATGAGGGTCAACAGCCTGACTGAGAAAAACAACACCTTAAAAAATAGACTAACTCAAATGGCAAAGGAGGCCCAAAAGGGCAATGAGGAGAAGAATGCCTTAAAAAGTCGAATTTGCCAGATGGAAAAAGAATCTCAAAAGTTCACTGAGGAGATTCATTCCTTCAGAGTTAGACTGGAGCAAATGGAAGCTAGTGACTTTATGAGAAATCAAGATGCTGTTAAGCAGATCCAAACAAACGAAAGATTAGAAGGCAATGTGAAATATCTCATGGGAAAAACCACTGACCTGGAGAATAGATCCAGGAGAGACAATTTAAAAATTATTGGACTACCTGAAAGCCATGATCAAGGAAAGAACCTAGAAATCACCCTTCAAGAAATTCTCAAGGAAAACTGCCCTGATGTTTTAGATCCAGAGGGCAAAATAGAGGTTGAAAGAATCCACTGATCACCTCCTGAAAAAGATCCCAAAAAGAAAACTCCCAGGAATATTATAGCCAGGTTCCAGAATCCCCAGATCAAGGAGAAAATACTACAAGCAGCCAGGAAGAAACAATTTCAATATTGTGGAAACACAATCAGAATAGCCCAGACCTGGCAGCTTCTACACTGAGGGATCGAAGGGCATGGAATATGATATTCCAGAGGGCAAAAGAACTGGGAATGAACCCAAGGGTCACCTACCCAGCAAAACTGAATATTTTGTTTCAGGGGAAAATATGGTCATTCAGTGGAATAGAGGACTTTCAAGCATTCTTGAGGAAAAAACCAGAGTTTTTTATATCTACTATGATAATGTTTTGCATAGCTAGACATGTACAACATATACTGAATTACTTATCTCCCAAGAAGGAATGGGTGACAAAGGAGGAAGGAAATGCATCTGAAATTCGAGGTCGTAACATTAAATGTTTCAAATATATATAAATACTATTATTAATACTCTTTTGCTTGTAATAGGGAGATAAGATGTGCAGGCATTGGGACACAAAGATTCACCTTCCTTTCATGGAAAAGTCGATGGGGGTATGGGAGATAGCAGATTGGAGGAAGCAATATCCTGTGGGACTACTATTCTGGGAGGTTGGGTAGGGGAATAATGGGGGGAAAATGATTGTAACTCAAAATCTGGCGGAAATGAATGATGTAAAACAGAAGTTAATAAAGCATCTGTTTATAAAAAAAAATAATTTGACAGATTTGATTTGACATCTTTTTTTTTGGACGGCAATTGGGGTTAAGTAACTTGCCCAAGGTCACACGGCTAGGTTTTTGTTTGTGTGTGCATTAAGTGTCTGAAGTCAGATCCGAACTCAGGTCCTTCTGACTCCAGGGCCAACGATCTACTCACTGCGCCACCTAACTGCCCTCTTGATTTGACATCTTACAAAATAGTAAACCTTTTCTGAAAAAGCCTTATTAACCCTTCTCATCCTTTCTAATTTTTGTCCATGTTCTTATGTAAATTTTCCATGAAGGATTCATATAATGTATTGGGTGCCTCCTTTTTCCTTTAATATCTAAAGAGGTCTAAGATAGTGCTTAGACTACCTATCAAGTATTTGTCATTTTAAGTTCATGACATGCTAGTCTTGTTTTTATAGTGATGTATTTCCTTGTGTTATGGACTACATTTTGGGGAACTCTACCCAAACCCCCTTCCCTATCAAGCTCTCCTAAGAAAGGTGCCTAACAACTATGCTCTCAGTCTCTTAGGAAACTCAGAAAAAATGAGACCTAGCTCATGAAAAAGACCCACCAAATCATACCTTCCCAAGCCCACCAGAAAGTCCTTCCTAGTCAGGCCTGTCTAAGCCATCCACAAAAAACCTTCCAAGAAGAATACCACAGCCCCTCACCCTTACCTAGGAACCAACCAGGGAATTTTTACTGTTTGGGTAACTGACTGGTTGTTAAGCAACACTATCCTTTGGCTTCCGTATTTTCCCCTTGCTCTCAGAAACTGTCAAGGTGTAGTTTTCCTTAGCTACCATTCTGCTGTGGTTTTGGTCTATAAAAACCCTGACTAGATATGTCTCAAGGCTGCATGATTTGGGCCCATGTCCCTTGCAGTCTCCAGGTTCATTAAACTCCACTTAAATTGATTAATGGTCTCACTCACTTATTACATGTTACAATACTTGGTGATATCTTTTAGGCCATTTCTTGCATTCAAGTTAGAGTTGGAAATAAAACAGTGAGTTTGAATCTACCATATGCTTTTCTCTTGTGCTCTGTGCCTCATTTATTCTTGATTCTTCTAGGAATGTGACATCCCTGGATTCATAACCATATGGCGTCATGTAGGAGAATAGTGATGTTTTTAAAAAAGTCATATTGTAATTGATATCCATTGTTATTAAGGGTCATATAATAGCAATAGTTACGTAACATTCATTTCCAAATATATCACCATCCGTTCAATGAGCCACCACTTGAAACAAAGATTAAAATAGAAGAGATAAAAAAAAAAGTTAAGCAACAGTAACACATCTGCTTTATCTGTGAAGATATGCAAAAATATTGCTGAGAGTCACACACCTCTAAAATAAAGGGAGTGAAGCAAAACTTCTAAAGCATTTTCCTTTAAAAAACATTTCATTTATATTTCTTCTTCCAAAAGCCAAGTTGGCAGAGTAAGTAAGTCGCTCTTGCTCTCTCTGACTGACCTCTCAAAGCCCAGAAAACATCACTCCAGGAAAACCTCTGGAACAGTCAAAATAGCAGAAAGATGGAGTGTAGCAGTGTTTAAACACAGGATGTTTGGGAGAGTAATGGGAAAGTCTCCTTTTGCTCTGGATTATGGGGAGTAGTACAAGACAGGAAGTATTCCAGTAAGCCAGTAGCAAACCTCACCTCAGAAAACCAGGAGAAGATCCTGTGGCTGAAGGTGGTGAAACAGGTAAAAGCCAACATCACAACCCCCCAGTTCCTTGGCACAGATGGGGAACCAGTAGGTGATAGCTCAGAAAATCACCATGTGCTCCAGTGACCTGAAACAACTGAATTTCCCACTGTTTCACAACACAAGGAAGCACAGATCCAGGCTGGCACACATCCTCTAGCACCCAAACATTTGAGTGGTTTAAAGAAACCTAGATGACCAGGTGTCCCTCAGTGTCCAGAATATCCACCTCCAACCTGAGAGATCCAGTGGTTCTGACCCAAGCACAGCACCAGGTAAGCTCCCAGACCCCTACAGCCTCCAACTGCTAGTGCTTGAGACCCAGCACACATAGTCAGTTACTAGGTCCCCAGCTGCCAGAGAAAGAAGCCTGAGTCAGTACCTTCTGAACTCTAACAAGAGACCTCAATTTTGAAAGCCTGGAAATAGACAAATGCCATGAGCAAAAGGCAGAAAAGGACAATGACCATAGATTATTTTTATGGTAACAGAATATCAAGGCAAAAATTCAGAAGAGAACGTTGTCAATTTACCCGTGTCTAAAACCTCAAAAGGGAATATGAAATGTGCTCTCAAGGCTGAAAAGCATTTTTTAAAATTAATTTATTAGTTTAGTTTCAGTTAACAAGATTCAATTCCATAGTTCCTTGATTTTCAAATTTCCTTTACTTCCCTCCCCCTCCCCACACGACAGCATATAGTCCAGTATAGAATCTGCAAATGCATTCATATTAGACATTATTCCAGTTACAAAGGCGTATTGTACTAGGTGGGATGAAAGAAGGTAAGGAAGAAATAAAACCAAACAATGAAAAGAACAAGATCATTTAGTTTGCTTCCATCAGGATTCAGGCTCAGTTCTTTCTAGTTATATCTCTGGATGACACATTTTTCACTTTCTTGAGTCTTTCGGGATTAACTTATATCACTGCATTGCTGAAAAGAGTCCAGTCTGTCATAGTTGGTCATCACAGATATGATATGTCTGTGATTGTATACAAATTTCTTCTGATTCTATTCTTCTCGCTCAGCATTAGTTTGTATAAGTCTTTCCAGGTAATTATGAAATCTGTCACCTCCTCGTTTCTTATAGCACTTTCTTAAAAGGGCTCCAGAAGGGTTTTAGAAGTCAAAAGAGAGAGAGGTAGAAGAAAAATTGGGAAGATAAATGAGAGGTATGCAAGAGAGTCAATAGCTTGGAAAAGGGAAAAAAAATGTAGAAAACCAGTGCTTGGGTGTGCAGGCAAGATGGTCGAGTAAAAGCATGAACTTTCTTGAGATTGTAGCTGAATTCCCTCCAAAAATCTGTAAAAAATTACTCTAAACAAGTTTTAGAGCTGCAAATCCCACAACATGACAGAGTAAAACACATCTCCAGCAGAAGACAAAGAGTAGGACAAAAAGACGGGTCTATTGCACTAGGATGGGATGGGAGCACAGTTCTGTGAGGGTCATGCTGGCACAGAGCTGTCCAGAGCAGACTTCAGGGGCCTGATTCACTGGCAGCTGTGATGGTTTCTGGACTTAACCCATAAACCCTAAAGAAAAACAAAAAGTTCAGTGGGGAAATTTGTTGGACCTGTGTGAGAGAAGAGCACAATTTAGCACCTTCCTTCCCTCCAGGTGGCAGAAGTGGTAGTGGTGGCAACAGGAATTGCTTCCAGAGTTCTAGGACAACAGATGGTGGGGGAATCAAGTGGTTTATCAGAGGGCAATTGGTGTGATCTCTTTGCTGGCACTGAGGTAGGAACCTCTTTCTTTGTTATGCTTGGATCTGGGTAAAAACCTTATGCAGTGGTCCTGGGGTGAACACGGGCACTGGTGTCACACAGTTTGTGTTGACAGTGGATAGGGAGTCCTCCTCATAGTTCCAAAGTAGAAAACGTGCTTGTTGTCCCTCATAGACCATTCCACAGGGCAGGAGAGGAGAAACCACCTCTCTTTTGATCATATCACCTTAGAAGAACTGAAAATTTACAGGTACCTAGAAGTAGTTCTGACAACAGCTACACAAAACCCCAGAAAAATAGGACAGAGCATTCTCCAATCTAGAAGAATGGTCCTACCATGGCAAAGAGCTCAAAAAGCAAATAATTGACTGGGGAAATAAGGAAACAGAAGGGAAAATATAAGACTAGATTTTTGGGGGGGGGTGTAAAAGAACAACACATACAACAAGAAGAGAACTAAGTGAAATTTTAGTTTTGGCATCAAAAGCCTTCCAAAAAATATGAATTGACGAAAGGCCATGGAAGAACTAAAATGATTTTGAAAACCAAGTAAGAGAAGTAGAGGAAAAAATAGGACGAGGAATGGAAAGGTATAATGGTAATGGGAATTTGAATGTTTCCCTTGCCCCCTAATAAACCTAATGAATTTGAAGACCTTCCCTTTTTGAAAATATTCTCTGCCACCTAAAAAGCAACATGTATTCATGGAACCCATTAGAGTAGTTTGCTGAAGAGTGGAGCAGAGCCAACAGGAACCTGGGAGTCAGAGCCAACTAGACACCTGGGAGGAGAGCATGCTTCCAAGGGAGAAAGGCAGACTAGTGAGTAAATATTGGTTTAGTTTTGGTTTGTAGGAAGGCTAAAGGATGCTGTGGCTCTGTGTACTATTATGTCATATTAACTTTTTTGCTACTATGTTGGAAATGGCTTACTGGTTTTAGGAACTGGCTTTCTGGTGTCTGAATAAATGATTTGCTTCTGTCTTCTATATGGAGAACCTGTTATATTTTGTGATTGAGCACCATACAGGTATATTTATAATAATTGTGGGTGTTTTGAATATTGCATTGGCCATACAGAGTGATGCAAGAAAATAAATGAAAAATGAGTCAACAGCTTGTGAAAAGGGAAACAAAAAATACTGAAGAAAGTAGCACCTCAAAAATACAACAATTGAAATGGCAAAGGAGACCCAAAAAGCCATTTAGAAGAGGAAAGCCTTGAAAATCAGAATTGACTAAATAGAAAAAGGAATCCAAAAATTGACTGAAGAAAATAATTTCTTTAAAATGAGATTGGAGCAAATGGATGCTAATGACCATGAGAAATCAAGATATTAGAAAACAGATATAAAAGAATGAAAAAAATAGAAATTAATGTGAAATGATTCATTGGAATAAAAACAAACTATTGAACTGGGAAAGAGATCTAGGAGGGGGAATTTAAAAATTATTGTGATACCTAAAAGCCATCCTCAAAAAAAAAAAAGCCTGGATATCATTTTGCAAGAAATTATAAAGGAAAACTGTCCTGATATTCTAGAACCATAGGTTCAAATAGAAATAGAAAGAAGCAACTAATCATCTCTTGAATAAGTTTCCAAAAGGAAAACCCCTAGGAATATTGTAACGAAATTCCAGCGTTCCCAAGTCAAGGAGAAAATATTACAAGTATTCATACAGAAACTGTTTGAATATTGTTGAAACACAATCAGGATAACCCAAGACCTAGCAGCTTCTACATTGAGGGGGGGGAAAGGCCTTGGAATATGATATTCTGGAGGTCAAAGGAGCTAGGATTAAAACCAAAAATCACCTACGCAACAAAACTGAGCATAATAATTCAGGGGAAAATACAGACATTCAATGAAATGGAGAACTTTCAAGCATTCTAGGCAAGTAGACCAGAGTTGAACAAAGAATTTAACTTTCAAAGACAAGAATCTCTATGTGTTGATAATTCCAGAAACACCACAGCTGTTGGTATTCTGGGATCCCTCCAGCTGGCTGCTGGTCTGGCCGCCCTGGGGCTAAAACCTCAGACTCATGCAGGCCTGGGCTCAGCTCCCAGAGTGCTGTGCTGGCCACTCCCTTCCAGGCTGCTAGGCTGTCCTCAGTTGGAGGTTAGTTTCTCTATGTCATTTTGTGGGTTCTGGAGCTCCAGAGGTCTATCAGAGTCCCGCTTTTACATAATTTTGAAGTGGTGTGGGCTGGAACTCCAAGGAAGTGCTGTTTCTACTCAGCCATCTTGACTCCCACAGGATGATTGTTTTAAGGATGATTAACCCTTAAGGATGAATGATTTAATGATGATTGGAAACTAACAATGAGATAAGATGAAAGAAGACTTGATTTGTGCACTCTATATTGATAGAGGAGATGGTGACTTCCTCAATGATATATTTTGTCAAAGATCATGAGGCCACCTTAGGAATAAGTTCTTATCAGGGCGGCTAGGTGGCGCAGTGAGTAGAGTGTTGGCCCTGGAGTCAGAAGGACCTGAGTTCGGATCCAACCTCAGACACTTAATGCACACACAAACAAAAACCTAGCTGTGTGACCTTGGGCAAGTTACTTAACCCCAATTGCCCTCCAAAAGGCAAAAAAAAAAAAAAAAAAAAGGAATAAGTTCTTATGTTATATTGTTTAGAATACTGTGCCTTAGTCTCCCGGATATTTTGCTTTCATTTATTGCTTAATAAATAAGAATTCACTATGCTATGTGATTATATTCTTAAAATTATTTACAACAGCAGTACTTAGGAGAGCTGCTTATGATTGGCTTTACAGGTGGTGAACATTGTTTGAATCTTACTTTGATTAGGTTTTTCTCAAAGAGGGGATATTGTACATATTCAGTTGGTTATAAAAATCTATCATAGTCCATGTAGGAATGTAAATACTACAACTTTGATAAGTTCATTATGATTTCTTGTCCCTGTTTACCTTCTCACACATCTCTTGCTTCTTGTATCTGAATGTCAAATTTTCTATTCAACTCTGGTTTTTTCATCAAGAATGCTTGCAGATGGGATGAGGGGATATCCTGTGGGACTGCTATTCTGGGGTGGGGGTAGGGAAAAATGGGGGAAAATTGTAACTAAAAGTTTGGCAGAAGTGAATGATGTAAATCAGAAGCTAATAAAGCATTTGGGGAAAAAATATATCATACTCTATAGGGAAGTTGAAAGGGGAAAAAAGGGAGAGGGTATGAAAGAAGAGAGGGCAGATTGAAGGAAATGGTGGTCAGAAGTGAAAGACTGCTCAGGAAAGAATGGGTGAAAGCAGAGAGAAAGGTGTTAATGGGAATGGGAAAGATGGAAAGAAAGACACAGTAGTCATAACTGTAAATGTGAGTGTGATGAACTCTCCTATAAAACAAAACTCATGAGTAGAGTAGATTAATACCCACAATTCTACAAATGTTGTTTAAGAGAAACACATTTCAAGCAGAGAGAGACACATAGAGTGAAGGTAAAAGGATGGAACAAAATATATCACCCTTCAGTTGAAGTAAAAAAAAAAAAATACAACATAGCAATTCTGATCTCCGACGTTGCAAAAGAAAAAAAAATCATCTAATTAAAAGATATAAGGAAGGAAACTACATCTTGCTAAAAAGATATCATAGGCAATAAAGTAATAACAATGCTAAATGTATTTGCACGAAGTGATAAAGCATCAAAATTAGAGGAAAAGTTTACAGGAAGAAATAGAGACCAGAAGTATACTCGTCAGGGACCTTAACCTCCTCCTCTCAGAACTAGATGAATCTAAATACAAAATAAAGCACAAATATGTTAAGGAACTGACTATATATGTAAATATTTAGTTTCAACATTCACATCTATAAAATGTTGAGTTTTAAATTTTCTCCCCTTACCTACCCTTCCCTATCCCTATTATGGCATGCAAACTGATACAGGCTGCACATGTATAATCATATTAAACATATTTCCAATTAGTCATGTTGTAAAGAATAAATCCAGAGATAAAGAATGAGAAGGAAGAGGAAGAAGAAGAAGAAGAAGAAGAAGAAGAAGAAGAAGAAGAAGAAGAAGAAGAAGAAGAAGAAGAAGAAGAAGAAGAAGAAGGAGAAGAAGAAGGAGAGGAGGAGGAGGAAGAAGAACAAGAAGAAGGAGGAGGAGGAGGAGGGAGAGGTAGAGAGAGAGAGAGAGAGAGAGAGAGAGAGAGAGAGAGAGAGAGAGAGAGAGAGAAAGTGTATGCTTTGAGCTTAATTTAGACTCCATAGTTCTTTCTATGGTATAGATAGTATTTTTAATTTTCCATCACAAGTCTTGGAAATTTCTTATATCCTTCATTGCTGAGAAGAGGTAAATCTATCTCAGGTTATCATTGAACAATGTTGATGTTATTACATATAATGTTCTCCTGGTTTTCCTCAATTCACTTAGCATCAGTTGATGCATGTCTTTCCATTTTTTCTGAAGTCTGCATGCTCATCATGTCTTATTGTAGATAGTATTCCATTACAATCATAGAACACAAAATGTTTAACCATTCTGCAATTCAATTGATGAGCATTTCCTCAATTTCCAATTCTTGACCACCACAAAAAGAGCCACTATAAATATTGTTGTAAATGTGGGGGTTTTTCATTTCTCATGATCTCTTTGGGATACAGAACTAGAAGTGGTATTGCTGCATCAAATGTGTATGCACATTTTTATAACCCTTTGGGCACAGTACAAATTTGCTCTTCAGAATTGTTGAATCAGTTCACAATTCCACCAGAAACGAATTAATGTTCCAATTTTAATATTAGTATATTTTAAACATCTTATCTGATATTTGAAAAATTACTTTTCATTTGAAAATTGTTTTACATATATAGAATATCATGAAAACAAAAGGAAGACTATACCATTGGAACATACTAAATGCAGAAGGAAGTAAAATATAAACTTAAACTTTCCGGTAAAATAGAAGTTGTCCAGGTTTATACACACACACACACCTACATATATATGTGTATACATTTATTTGTATTTATATATTTTAATATTTATATATATATACATACATACACACATATATATATGTATGTGTGTATGTATATATTTTAAAATAGATAAACATAGGATTTCATGGTTTTTTTCCTAAGAGATAATGTCTCACATTGTCTTGAATAGGGTGATGACATGGTGAAATATGATTTAAGGTAAACTTGATAGCTGAGTGCAAGATGGACTTAAGTAAGTAAGAATTTGAGATGGGGATGCTCCTTATCTAGAAGGCTTTGAAACAACCTATGCATTGAGTAAAAAGCCCCTGCAAAAGAGTTGTGGTATTGTTAACAAAGAAAAGGAAAGAGAATCATGTTAATAAAAAGGAACAAACAAAATACCCAGAATAAGACAAGGCTTTGCCAGCTTTGAATTCCAGTCCCTGAGGAAACAACCATCATAGAGAGAGGAGTTCAAAAACAAGTAGTATACCAATTAAGATAAAGGGGGGAGGTCAAAATTGCAAATATTTCATGAAAAAGACTCCATAAAAAAGGAAAACCAAAGAAACAAAAATGGTGAATATATTAATAACAAATGGGAAGATGGATTCTAGTTCACCTCAATGAATAAAAAAATATTTTATTGATATTTCATGGTAAAGGAAAATGAATCAATACATGATGTTTCAGAAGATTCTATGAATTTGAAAAACACGTGGTACCACAAAAGGATTTAGAGGAATGGTTCAAAATAGAAATACGATTCATTAAAGCACAATTTCTGAAATGTACAGCAACAACAACCAAAGAAACACAAGAGAAAGCAGTGACTTGGAATTTAAATGCCCAGAATTGAAAGATAATCTCAGAGAAGAGAATAAGGAAAGCAAAACCTTTTAAAGAAACCATGCTCTCAACACACACACACACACACACACACACACACACACACACACACACACACACTAAGGAGAACCAAGAAAACTACATACATGATGGTCACAACTATGTGAGGAAGAACTTATGTAGAGGATAGATACCCAATTTTATGGGGTAATTATTGATGAAATAAATAAATTGAGTATGGGTAAATTCAATTAAACACTGGAAAAAATAAAGCAAAATTTTAAAAATAAAGTAATAAGTGAAACAAGACTTCCAGCTCAAATAAAAAAGAAATGAAAACTTTAGTGGAAGTCAGTAGGAAAAGGGGGGAGAATCAAAGCTAAATATTGAAGATGAAAATCTTTATTCAAATATGATACTTTCTGTTTAGTGGAATGGCCAAAACGTTTAGCAACTCACTAAGATAATAGAAGACACTAGGAAGTGGAATGAAGATGTTGGAGAAAAGTTAGGGACTCTCCTGAACACCCCCCTAAATGCCTGCAGATGCTTTTACATAAAGCCTCAAAACAAATTCTAGATTAGGAGAACACACATGTTGGAATGAAATGATTTTCCTTCCCAAGAAAACTTAGAAGATTAACAGGAAAGATATATTGTATCAGGTTGAGAGTGGAGTACAGACCAACACAGGAAACTTTAGGGTAGACCATCCCACAGCAAACCAATAGGAGGTCTTAAGGTGAGCTTATTCTGTGGCAGTAACAGTGATTTCCCAACCTTTTCCAAACTCTTAAAACAGATTGTACGGTCATCAGAAGGAGATTAGAAGAGCTATTTTGCTGGCACTAGGGACAGGGCTTTGTTGAATTGCCCATAGTTGGATTTGTGTTGCAGTCCTGGGTCTCAGAGACAAGGTAAGGAGGAGCACTAGTTTAACATAGGTTGTGGTCATAAGAGAGCTGGGACCCTGGTCACAGTTTCAAGGGAGAAAAAGGGTTTGCTGTTGCTCAGAGACTAAGGCACAAAACAGGAGAGTAATAAACACACTTCTTAGATCATGCCACTTTTGAAGAAACAAAAATGTACAGGTCTCCAGAATTACCTCTGAAAATAACTGCACAAAAACCTAACAATTTTGGGACATGCCATCTCTGCTTTGGAAGCAGAGCACCACTTTAGCATAAGTCTAAAAGTCAAGAAATAACCTGGTATAAGAGCTAACAGCAGAAAAAAATAATGATTCTAGAAAGTAGCTATAGTGAAAAGGGAAATCGAAACATGAACTCAGAAGAAGACAAAGAATTGAAAACTCCTACATCAGAAGCCCCAACAACAACAACAAAAATATGAATTGACACTAGGCCATGGAAGGGCTTTAAAAAAAACCAACTAAGAGAGGTAGAGGGAATATTGAGAAGTGAAAGTGATACAAGAAAATTATGGGGAAAAAAACAGCTTCCTAAAGGAAATACAAAAAAATATTGAAGAAAATAATACCTGAAAACAACAACAAAATAGGTCAAATGGTAAAAAGAAAAAAAAGAGGCACAAAAATCCAATGAAGAGAAGAATGCCTTGAAAAGCAGAATTGTGTGAATGGAAATAAAAGGTATATTAAAATTCACTAAAAAACAACTCCTTAAAATGCAGAAATGGCCAAATGGATAATGTGATAGGAAACTCTAGAACAGGTTCAAAAGTTAGAAATACACATACATACATACATACATACATACATACATATGCATATGAAAATACCAAAATAAAATCCAATTTTAAAAAATCACCTGGAAACCAGCCCAAAGAGGGGAAACAATCTAATAATCATAAGACTGCTTCCAAACCATAATAAAGAGGAGAGACACAATAAAATGTGATATGAAATCATTCTTAAATATTGCACAGACATATGTGAAATAGATGATGCACTGGGTGCAGAAGGAAGGAAAGGATAGTACAGGGTACACTATTTCACATGAAGAGGTGTGAAAAACTTATTATAAGGAGGAGAAGATGGGACCACGGGGTGTATTTAGTGACTGGCATTGCTTCATTGATGGGGAGGAAGAGGGAAGGAAATTAAGTAAAGGGGTGAGTAAGTGAAAGAAGGGAAGGCAGACAGAGGGAAAATGTAGATAGCAGGATAGAATGAAATACTGTTGAGAAGTGACAGAGTAAAAGTAGAGGATGAACAGGAAGAATAGGATGGAGGGAAATATAGCTATTAATCATAACTTTGAATGTGAATAGGATGAAATTTCTCATAAAATGGAAGCAGATTGAATGTATCACAAAGCAGATTCCTACACTTTGTGGTTTACAAGACACACAATCAATGCAGAGACAAACATAGAGCAAAAGTAAGGGACTAGTGCCAAATCTATTATGCTTCAGCTGAAGTAAAAGGGGAAAAAAAGCCAGAGGAGAAATCCTGATTTCAGACAAAGCAAAAGGAAAAAAATAGACCTTATTAAAACAGAAAAGGAAGGAAGCTACATCTTTCTAAAAGGTACCCTAGGTAATGAATGTGTACCAATAGCAAACATATATGCACAGTGTTATGATATCCAAACTCTTAAAGGACAAGTTAAGTGAGTTACAGGTTCATGACCGAACTAGAGATAGTGAACATTTATAAAATATAAAATAAATATTTTAAATGCTTTATTATCTTATGGTTTACATCATTCACTTCCATCAGATTTTGAGATACAATGTTTTTCCCCATTTTCCCATACCCACCACACCAGAATAGCAGTCCCACAGGATACCCCCTCATCCAATCTGCTCTCTCCCATCTCTTATCCCATACCTACTTCGACTTTTCCAGTAGGGCAAGGTAAATACTCATGCCCCAGTGCTTGCACATCTTATCTAACAATTATATGCAAAAGAATATTAATCATAGTATTTATAGATTTTTAAAAATTTTATTTTAAAAGGAAGATAAGCAACTCAGTATGTACTGTACATGTGTAGTTATGCAAAATATTACCATAGTAGATATATTGTAAAAGACTGACTATATTTCCCTCCTTCCTATCCCACTTCTCACCTGGTCCACTCCCCACATTGGTACTGTCCCTTTCGAAAGTGGGAGCTTCCAACTCCCCGCATCCCAGCCTGCCCTCCCTTCCATTCTCCCCCCTCTCATCCCTTTCTCCCCTACTCTCCTGTAGGGTGAAAAACCCTATTTAGTATGTATGTTATTCTCTCCCTGATTCAAATTCAATGAGAATAGGTTTTGCCTTTTTGCTTCCTGTTTTTCCACTTCCTTGAAACCATTTTCCCTTGCTTCTTCTATATGAGATAGTTAACCCCATTCTGTCTCTCTCTATTGCCTCTCATTATATTCATCTCTCACCTCTTAATTTCACCTTTTAGGTATCATCCCTACCTATTAAATTTGATTTGTGCCCTCTATCCATGTATAACTGAAAACATATATACACTCATTCATATATGTATCCATATGTCCATATACCCTTTTTCAACTAATTTCATACTGAGAAAAGTTTCATCAGTAACATTTATCATTTTTTCACTGTAGGAATGTAAATAGTTCAACTTTGATAAGTTAATAATGATTTATTTTCCCTGTTTATCTTCTCAAGCATCTCTTGCTTCTTTTATCTGAATGTCAAATTTTCTATTCAACTCTGGTTTTTTTCCTCAAGAATGCTTGAAAGTCCTCTATTCCACTGAATAACCCTATTTCCCCCTGAAATATGATACTCAGTTTTGCTGGGTAAGTGATTCTTGGTTTTAATCCCAGGTCCTTTGCCCTCTGAAATATCATATCCCATGACCTTACATCCCTCAGTGTAAAACCTGCACTATACTTATTGTGTTTCCACAATATTGAAATTGTTTCTTCCTGGCTACTTGTAGTATTTTCTCCTTGCCCTGGGAATTCTGGAACCTGGCTATAATATTCCTAGGAGTTTTCTTTTGGGGATCTTTTTCAGGAGGTGATTGGTAGATTCTTTTAATTTCTATTTTGCCCTCTGGTTCTAAAGCATCAGGGCAATTTTCCTGGAGAATTTCTTGAAGGATATTTAGGTTTTTTCTTTGATCATGGCTTTCAGGTAGTCCAATAATTTTTAAATTATCTCTCCTGGATCTATTTTCCAGGTCAGTGGTTTTTCTCATGAGATATTTCACATTGCCTTCTATTCTTTTATTAGTTTGGATCTGCTTAATAATTTCTCATAAAGTCACTAGCTTCAATTTGCTCTAGTCTAATTCTGAAGCAATGAATCTCCTCAGTGAGCTTTTGAGATTATTTTTCCATCTGGCAAATTCGGCTTTTTAAGGCATTCTTCTCCTCATTGCCCTTTTGAACCTTCTTTGCCATTTGAGTTAGTCTATTTTTAAGGTGTTATTTTCCTCAGTCAGGCTATGGACTCTCATTTCATACTTTTCTTGCATCTTTCTCATTTCTCTTCCTGATTTTACTCCGAATTCTCTTGTCTGCTTCTTAAAGTGCTCTATGGCCTGTAACCAGCTTGTATTTTCATTTGGGGCTTTTGGTGCAGGATGTCTCACCTCACAGTCCTCCTCCTGTTCCATACTTTGATACTTTTTGCCCCCCAAATAGGAGTCTAACGTTGAATTTTTCTGCTTATATTTTTCCTTTGCCTAGGTATGTTGCCTACTCAATTACTTTACTTTTGGGCTTGTTACCACAGTAGGACTCTGCCACCAGCCAGGGGAGCTTCCATCTGAAACGCTGGGGTTTTCTCAGCTTCCAAACTTATTAGGTGGATGGCCTCTGTCAAGCCTCCACACACTCTGGCAAGCTGGGTACACACCCCAAGACCTCCACCCCGGACTTAAATCCAGATCCAAGTAGGGTAAAGGGAGAGCGATTACCCCCCAGACTGATCGCCGGATCCCCCTACAATTTGCACACCAGGAGCTGAAGTGGTAATGTGGCAATGTGGCACAAGCTGTGCTGGCTCCTCAGTGGCTTCTTGTCCGCAGGGGACAGAGGCCACATGCTCTCCCAACCTGTCCCAAAGTCCATAGGTCACAGATTTCTCACTTTGTCCTAAACATCTATGTGTGGATAATTCTCGGAACACCAGAGCTGCTGGTTTTCTGGGGACCCTCCCACCAGTCAGCTGCTGGTCCAGAAACCCTGGGGCTAAAACATCTGACTCATGCAGGCCTGGGCATGGCCCCCAGAGCACTATGCTGGCCTCTCCCTTCAGGGCTGCCAGGCTGTCCTCCACAGGAGGTTAGCTTCTCTGTGTCATTTTGTGGGTTCTGGAGTTCCAGAGGTCGTTCAGAATCCCCCTTTTACATAATTTTGAAGTGGTGTGGGTGAGAGCTCCAAGGAAGTGCTGTTTCTACTCAGCCATCTTGACTTTGCCCCAAAATAAATAATTTTGATTTTATTAAATTAAAACCTTTTTGCACAAAAATTGCAACTGAGATAACAAATGAAGCAGAGAACTAGGAAAATATTTTAAATCATTTATCTCTGATAAAAGTCTCGTTTCTCATGTATATAGAGGATTGAGTCAAATCTATAAAAATTAAAGTCATGATCCAATTAATAAATTGTCAAAAGATGTGTAAAAGCAGTTTTCATATAAAGAAATCAAAGCTATCTGTGTACATATGAAGAAGCACTCTAAATTACTTTTAATTAGAGAAAAGCAAAGTTAAACTACTCTGATTCACCATCTCATAGCTATCAAATTTACTAATATGACAAAAAAGGGAAATTATAAATGTTGGAGAAGATGTGGGAAAATTGGGACACTCATGCATGGTACTTGGAGCCTTGAATTGATCGAACCATTCTGGAGAGCTACATATATCTCTACCCAAAGAGCTAAAGACTGCATACTCTTTAATCCAGCAACACCATTATTAGGTCTTTATCAAAAAGATACCATAAAAATTTGAAAAGGTCCTACAATTACAAAATATTTATAGTAGTCCTTTGTATTGTGAAAAATAAAATGGAAATTGAGGTGATACCCACTGGTTGTGGAATGACTGAATAGGCTATGGTATATGAAGGTAATGGAATACTATTACGAACAAGAAATAATAAAAAGGAAGATTTTAGAAAAAAACATCTGGAAAGACTTGTATTAACTGATGAGAAGTGAATGAGCAGAACCAGGAAAATGTTGTAAGCATTTTCAGCAACATGATATGATGATCAACTATGAATAACTCAGCTTTTTTTAATCCAGACTATTATCCAAGACAAATACAAAGGACTCACAGTGGAAACTGCTATACACATCCAGATAAAGAACTGATGAACTAAGAATACAGATAGAAGCATAATTTATTTTACTTCCTTTAACTTTTCTCATGTTTTATTTTATCTTTTGATCTGTTTCTTCTTTCACAACTATGGCAATATATATATAAATATATTTTGCATGACAGTACATAAGTAATGTATATTGAATTGCCTACCATTTTAGAGGGGAGGGAAGGGTACAAGGGAGAAAAATTTGAAACTCAAAATCTTATAAAACTTGATGCTAAAATTTGTCTTGACCTATATTTGGGGGAAAATAAATACTATTGAAAAACAGGGAACTATTCAAAAATATTAATAGAAGTAGAAGAAACAATTATCTTGCATATAACTAATACCATTAGGAAACTCACAGGAAGGAAAATGAAACAGTTTCTTTTGATGCTTTTCCTATATTTTAATGACCTTAAGAGAATAAACAAAGGAAGAGTAAGAGAAATAAATAAAGATAGAAGGAGAGGGAAGTGGTAAAATTTATATCACTTTATTACAGCATGCATCTATTAAATTCATAATTAGGATCATGTAAACATGGAAGATATTATAGCGAGAGATGACATCTGATCAATTTCAGCTTCATCAGAAATTAAGTGAGGTAGAATACATACAATACATTGGTGAAAAACTAATCAAATGACAAATGAAACTTTTGTGAAAGGGGAGAGGGCAAATTGGGATTAATAAGATGATTGTATTCAGGGAAATAGTACTAATAAGCAAAATAAACTAAAAAACCTTAGGCTTATATCATGAAAGTTGGAATAGAGAAAAAAATAAAAAGTGAAAGAAACAGAATTAATGAGGGGCAGAGAGGAGAGTAGGAGAGTAAAAAGAATATTGCATGAAGTATAAATAATGGATATGGAATATAACAATATTTTTTCACCTAATATTGTTGGTGATGAAAGACTGAGGAGAGGAAAAAAAACCTGACTAGGATAAAGCAAACACCAATAATAATAGTATTGAAATTTTGATATGGTCAAGTCAACTATAAAAAAGAGAATAGTTAAATGTGCTAGAAAGAAGAAGCAATATATTTTTACAGTAAAATTCTTTGGAAAAAGAGTGAAAATTTTAAAATGAGATGCTAAAAGAAAATCTACTAGAGAATAAATTAAAAAAATAAATCATAAACTTAGAAAGAGAAAATATTAAAAGAGAAAGTATGCTATTCTTTAAAACATCATACACAATGAAAAAAGGAAATTTTGATACTTTATATAAATAAATAATGTAAAATTAATATGCAAAATATATCATAAGATGTATAATCTATCATGCTGTATATAATATATTGCTTCTTAACCATTGTGTGTATTTGTTAATATATGTTATTTTCACTCAGTTAAATCTTAAAACAATTTTAAATTTTTTTTCTAAGTTTGAGTTCCAAATTCTATCCGTTCCTCTGTCCATGCCCTCCTAACTATGTGAGACGGTGTCAAATAACATAAAAAGAATGATAGAAAGTGAAAAAAAACATAATTTAATCTGTATTCAAACAATATCATTTACTTCATTGGTTGCAGATAGTATGTTACATAATTGATCTTTTGAGTTTGTCTTTGATTGTTGTATTATTGGGAATAACTAAGTCATTCACAGCTCTTTATTCCCTGATATCACTCTTACTGTGTATAACCTGTTCCAGGTTCTGTTCTGTATTGTTTTCATAGAAAGAGTCTTTCCTTTTTTTATTTTTTTACATATTTGTGATATAGTCCTCAAAGTAGTATTGCTGGATGAAAGGATACACCCAATTTTATAAACTTTTTAGGTATCATTCTAAATCTCTCTCAGGAAGTATTTGGGTCAGTTAACAGCTCCATCAACAATGCATTAGTATCTCAGTATTCCCACATTCTCACCAGCATCCATCATTTTCCTTTTTTGGCATATTAATCTGATAGGGGTGAAGTGGTAGCCCAGAGTAGCATTCATTTGCGTTTTTGTTTCTTTGTCTGAAAACAGCTTTTTCATATCATTTAACTATCAATTCAGGCGTGAATTTATTATTACCTCTTTGACTGAGCTCTCTATATGTTTCAGAGATAAAGCCACTATCAGAGGTCCTTGTTGCAAAAAATTTTCCCTAATTTTCTGTTTTCCTTTTAATTTTGTTTTCATTGTTTTTATTTGTAGAAAAAAAGCTTTTGAAGATTTTATATGATCAAAATTATATATTTCATATTTTATAGTGCTCTATTTGCTTTGATCCTAAATTATTCCCTTATCCATAGATCTGAAAGATAAACCAATTCATGCTTTTCTACTTTGCTTAGAGTATCATCACTTACATGTAAACCATGTAACATGCTGAACTTGTTATATGGTATGAAATGTTGGTATGTAGCTAGTTTCTTTTATACTGTTTTCTAGTATTTGCCATCAGTTTTTATCAAAAGATTTTTTGTTCCAAAAGTTTTAATCTTTTGGTTTGTCATATACTAGATGATTATGAGCATTTAATGCTGTATCTTGTGTACATAATCTATTTCACTGATCCACCACTCTATTTCTTAATCAATATCAAAATTTTTAGTGATTGCTCTTTTATAATATAGTTTTAGATATGTTATGATTAGACCACCATCCTTCACATTTTTATGGATTCACTTGTGAGCCTTAATCTTTTCTTCCTTCAGATTATTTTTTATTATTATTCTCCAAGCATTGTAAAATAATTTTTGATAGTTTGCTTGGTATGACACTAAATGAATATATTAGTTTAGCTAAAATTATCATTTTCATTATATTGATTCAGCCTACCCATGAGCCATTCATACATTTTTAATTGTTTATGTCTGATTTTATCGATGTGAAAAGTGTTTTGCAGTTGGGTTTATACAGTTTCTGGGTTTCTCTCAGTAGGTAGACTTTCAAGTATTTTATATTGTCTACAATTACTTTAAATGGAATTTGTCTTTCTATTTCCTGTTGTGGAACTTTTTGCTAATATATATCAATGCTGATGACTTATATGGGTTAAATTTACATCCCATAACTTTGCAAAAGTTGTAAATTATTTTAAGTAGTTTTTCCATTAATTCTCTATTATTCTCTAAGTATAACATCATATCATTTGCAAAGAGTAATAGCTTTGTTTCCTCATTGCCTATTCAAATTCCTTCAAATTCTGGTTTCTTATTGGTGTAACTAACATTCCTAGAACAATATTGAACAAAGATGGGCATCTGTGCTTTACCCCTAATGGTACTGGGAAGTCTTCTGGTCTATCCCTATTACAGATAATGCTTGGTAATAGTTTTATATAAATATTACTTTTCATTTAGTGGTAAACTCCACTTGGAATGAGTGCTGTATTTTGTCATTGACTTTCTCTGCATCTATTGAGATAATAATATGAATTCTGTTGGTTTACTTATTGATGTAGTAAATTATGTTGATAATTTTTCACAGTTAATTTTCCCATTATTGACCCAACTAGGTATTCCTGTTATAAATCCCACATTGTGATAGTATATGATCCTTGTCATATATACTTAGTGAATATCAGAACCTGATTTGAAATATAAAATTCTCACTATAGTGCACATGTCTTTTCCATGACACAGCATGCTGCCCTTACTAGGTCACACTAATAGAAAATAGTGTAGATTTATAAAATTACTTGATATTGTTCAGTAATTTTAATCATGTCTGCCTCATTGTAACCTCATTTGGGGTTTACTCAGAGTATTTCAATTACTTTATCCAGCTCAGTTTACACATGAGGAAACTGAGGCAAATAGGGTACTGCTCAAGGCCTCTTCCTCCTCAGCATCAAAAGGGTTACTGCTCATCATGTGCTCTGATCCCTTGTTATTAAAAGTAATCTGATTCTTGCTCTTTTGGACTACAAGGGATCTTCTCTGTCCTGAAACTCCAACACAGAAATTGGTATAGACAATGGAATTGCTTCAGGGTGTTCTATGTTGTTAAGCTCTACTGCTGTGGTTTCCCGGTTTCCTATAATCTTTTTCTGACTATTTTTCCAGATCACTTATTTTCATTGAGAGTTTCCACACCTGCTACTAGGTTTGTTGTCAGAATGGCTCACACTGTTATTGCCACCATGTGAGTTCCAGTACATCACCCAACCCAGTACCACAGACCATTCTTTTTCACTCCTTAAATTCTCTTGGCCTGAATAAAATAGCTCATCTTGTTTTATTGTTTTTCCTCTACCACTCCAGAATGTAATTTGATGTGTTATTTTAAAGCTATTTCAAGAGAAATATTAGTCTGTGGGCAGAGCCAAGATGACAGAGTAAAAGCAGGAACTTGTTGGAGTTCCCCTCCAACAATCTCCATTAACTATAAAAAATTGACTCTAAAGAAAATTTAGACCTACAGAACCCACAAAGTGACAGAAAGGAACAAATTTCCCACTGAAGGTTACCTGGCAGTCTGACAGGAATGCTCTATCATACAGGGCTGGGAGCCAAGCAAAACCCAGAATGAGCCATGCTGGCCCACACCTTGGGTGGGCCTGACCAGCAGCCCAGAATGGCTAGAGCAGACTTCAGAGGAGATAGAATCACTAGCAGCTATGCTGGTTTCCAGACTTCTAAAACCATAAACTCCAAAGAGAAAGTAAAAGGTCAGTGGGGAGTCCTCTTAATCCAGGGTAAGAGAAGAGCATGGTCTAGGCCCTGCCCCCAGGGTGAGAGGTTGTGGCAGCATGGTAGCTCCAACTGCTGCCCAATGGCTGCCTCCAGAGCTCCTGGCCTGCACATCACAGGGGGGCCAAGTGACCATTCAGAGAGTAATTTCTCTTGCTTTGATCTGTGTAGATCTATGTCACAGTCTTGGGTGGTGCTCCTGGTGAGAGGAAAGCCATTGCACAAGAGGTTGTGGTGCCTATAAAGAGGGCACCCTCCTCAAAGCTCTGCCCACTGCAAAAACCCCAGAAGTTTAAGACATAGCTCTCTCCAATCTGGAAGCAGAGTTCTACTATGGGAAAGAGCTCAAAAGGCAAGTAATTGGCGGGCAAGATGAGGAAACAGAGGAAGAACAATGAGACTATAGAATTCTTTTTGTGGAACAAATAGGATCAAATGTGGAACCAGAAGAAGACAACAAAAGACATCAAAACAACTGCATCAAAAGCTTCCAAGAAATATATGAACTGGTTGCAGGCCATGGAGGAACCAAGAAGGATTTTGAAAATCAAGTAAGAAAAGTAGAAGAAAAATTGGGAAGAGAAATGAGAATGATAACAAGAAAATCATGGAAAGTAAGTCAATAGACTGACTGAAAAAAATAATACCATAAAATAGACTAACTCAAAAGGCAAAAGAGGCCCAAAAAGCGAATTAGGTCAAGAATGCCTTAAAAAAGTTAAATTGCCCAGATAGAAAAGGAATTTCAAAAACTCACTGAAGAGAATAATTCCTTCAAAATTAGATTGAAGCAAATGGAAGCTAATGACTTTATGAGAAAATCCAAATAAATAAAAAAAAAAAATAGAAGGCAATGTGAAATATCTCATTGGGAAAAAACACACAAACACACATAAACAAAAGAAAACAAAACAAAACAAAAACAGTGACCTGGAAAATAGATACTAAAGAGATAGTTTAAAAATAATTGAATTAACTGAAAGCCATGATAAAAAAAGACACTAGAAATCATCATTCTGGGAATCCTCAAGGAAAATTCCCCTGATATTATACAGCCAGAAGGCAAAATAGAAATTGAAATAATTCACCAATGGCCTCTTGAAAAAGATGCCCCCCCCCAAGACTCCTAGGAATGTTATAGCCAAATTCCAGGTTTCTTAGGCCAAGGAGAAAATGTTACAATGTTACAATCAGCCAGGAAGAAACAATTTGAGTATTATGGAAAGATAATCAGGATAACACAAGATTTGGCAGCTTCTACATTAATGGATCAAAGGGCTTGGAATATGATATTCCAGATATCAAAGAAGCTAAGTTTAAAACCAAGATACACCTACCCAGCAAAACTAATTAAAATGCTTCAGGGAATGATATGGTCATTCAATGAAATAGAGGACTTTCAAGTCTTCTTGATGAGAAAACTAGAGCTGAACAGAAAACTTGACTTTCAAATATAAGAAGCAAGTGAAGCATGAAGTGGTAAACAGGCAAAATAAATCATAAAGAATTTATTAAATGTAAAACATTTACATTCCTACATGGAAAGATGATAATTGTTACTCATAAGATTTTTCTCAGTATGAGGATAGTTGAAGGGAATATATTTATGCATATATATGCATATGCATATATATATTGTATATATGTACTTGCATAAGTATACATGTATGACTAGGAGAGTGCATGTGTTTATAATATATATGTTACTCTATGTATTTGTATACAATTGTATACATAAACAGAGGGCACAAGATGAGTTGAATATGAAGGGATGATATGTATAAAAATAAAATTAAGAGGTGAGAGAGGTGTATATTCGGAAAAGTAGAAAGTGAGAGATAGAACAGTTTAAATTTTCTCATACAGAAGAGGCAAGAGAAACCTGTTACGATGGAGGGGAAGACCAGAAAGTTGAAAGGGAATGGGTCAACCTTAATCTCATTGAATTTGGCTTAAGGAGGGAATAACATGCTCAATTGGGCATCTTACCCTTCAGGAAAGTACGGTAGATGAGGATAAGAGGGAAGATGATAGAGGGCTGATTGGGAGAGAGTGTATTAGAAATGCACACTTTTGGAAAGGGACAGGATTATGTTAGAAAATACTATAAGTGGGGGGTGGGAAAAGATGGAGTTAAAAAGTCTTTTTTTTTTTTTTTTTGGAGGGCAATTGGGGTTAAGTAACTTGCCCATGGTCACACGGCTAGGTTTTGTGTGTGTGTGTGTGTGCGTTAAGTTTCTGAGGCTGGATCCAAACTCAGGTCCTTCTGACTCCAGGTCCAATGCTCTATTCACTGCGCTACCCAGCTGTCCCTGAAAACAGTTAGTCTTTCACAATATAACAGCTATGGAAATGTTTTGTGTAAGTATACATGCAAAACTCATATTAAATTTCTTGTATTCCAAGTGTGGGTAGGTGAGGAGGGAATTAGGGTATGAATCTGGAAGTCAAAGTTTTAAAAACAAATTTTAAAAAAATATTTGTTTTTTTACATGCTCCTGGGAAATAAGAGATGCAGGCACTGGGATATAGAAATCAATTTTGTCCTACAATAAAGTGAGAGTAAGGATTGGGGAGGATATTAGAAAGAACAGATTTGGGAAAGGGGTATTCAATAGGCTTGCTATCTTGGGGTGAGTTATAGACGAAATAAAGGGAGATAATTTGTAACTCAAAATATTGTGGAAATGAATGTTGAAAACTAAAATAAACAATTAATTTGGAAACAAATTAAAAAAGAAATATTAGAAGAATGTTTATCCTTCCTCTGTTCTATCATTCTTGGCTCCAAATCTGGGTGTCCCCAACTGCTTTAAATCCTCACTTATTTTAAATGATAGTCTAAAAGTGTACTTTTGGGGTGGCTAGGTGATGCAGTGAATAGAGGTCCAGCCCTGGAATCAGGATGACTTGACTTTAAATCTGACCTCAGGTACTTAAAAATTATTTGTTGTTACTTCAGCAAGTCACTTAATCTCAATTGCCCTCCCTTTCCCTCTATAAAATCGCAAAAACATATAATTTCAAGCAAGAGTTTTAAAACATCCAATGGTTTCCAAAGGTAAATCTATAATTTCATTTATTGATTATCTTTTAGATTATGTATAGTATCTATATGCTTGGGAGAAATAAAATCTGATCAAAACCTCAAGATAGTGGTTAGATTTGGTGACCATAGGAAAGCTTCTACAGTCACTATGAGATTTGTTGGGGTGGAATTGAGGGGACTGACATAATGAGGTGCATAGGACTTATATTAGTCAAAAATGTAACAAAGCCTTTTTGTATGCATTACATACATATATCAAAGTCACAGTTCTTTAATGACTTTCATAATTTAATCCAAATCTTTATGTATGTGAGTCCTTGGCATCAAAACCACAAAAAGCAGAATATGTATACACAGATATTTTGTCACAAACTGGAAAATGTGATTAGTGAAAGATAAATGTGAGGTAGCCAAAATGTGTTTATTACAATCGACAGTTTGTAATGTTGCATAGATTTAATATAAGATATATTGTCCATCCCCCCAAATAATCTTTTTTTTCATTCATTTAAGAATTTTAAATATTTACCTTATATACCTCACTGAAATTGCATAAAGTACAATATGCCAATTCACTTCCATTTTTGTGCTATTTTTCAGTCAAGAAATGTTGCTTCATAATTAGTTGCTAGATTTCTAGTTCTTCTTGTAGTGTATTACTCATTATGCAAGTAAGATATATTCAATATCCCAAAAGGTGAAACTTACATGGAATATTAAAGTATTGTACTAATGTACTTATATACAGCAAAATCCAGTGACATATTTGATTATGCTGTAGATAAAATTGCATCCCCAATGTATGTGGTGATGTTCAGGGAATCCCTAACTATAACACAGCCTATAAAGCAGATGGTGTCTTCATCTTTTGAAATCAGTATTCTCCTTCATTTAGCAAAGCATTTATAATTCATATACAAATGGCAGTGATAAATAGAACTTCCTCTGAAGGAACCAACATTTTATTTTAGATGTAGATTGAAGGCTTAGTCCTATTGACATTTATTCAAAGTCTTTTTTAATATTGTCTTGCTTTAATATATATTTTATTCCCCAGAGGTTAGAAGATAAAGCCATGAAAATTCTATTCTGGACATGATTCTACAAAAGAAAGAAACATATAGAAAGGGGTTCTTATGTTTTTGTTCCATGGGGATCTTGGGAAATCTGTTAAGTTTATAGAGTCTTCTCAGAATAACATTTATTTGACGTAAGTATATATAATCAAAAGGAAATCAATAATATTAAAATAACTAAGTTTCTTTTTAAATTTTCTTAACCTAGGTTAATATTCCCCATGCTAGGCAGACTTCTCAGTATGGCATATTTTGGAACAGATGGTTTCTGAATCATTTCCAAATCTAAAATTCTATGACTATGACTAGTTAGGGGCATTAGCTCTAATAAAATGGGGAGAAAAAAAAAAACCTTGCATAGCAGAGGACTTAACTTAGCAGGTTTTATTTTCCTGACTTTCAAAATCATCAAAGAAAAATCGCAATTGCTTATTGGTTTTCTAAGAACTTCATACAGTCTTTTTTGACTTATTAGAGTACGTGATGCTTATATTGACTACTCTTTTACCAAGTGTGTTGACAAATCAATTTTGAAATATCTGTAATGGTTCTCTGAACATAGGTGGTTGCATGATGATAATAGAAGATCAGTTATTAGGATTTTCTTTTTTTCCATTTAATTAAATCTTTATTCAATGAAATGATGTATAAAAACTTACAAATCTGAGAACTCAACTATACATGAAGGATGATGGGATATTCAGTTTTTAACATATACACAGAGCAGAGCTATTAGATGTTATTCCTCTCCCCCTCCCCACTTTACTTCATTTTTGGTTCCTACTTTGTCCCCTGAGCCATTCCTATTACTGACCAAAGGGAATGATGGATGTTATTTACTATTTTCAAGCCAATGAACATTTCAGGCACAAATTAAAAAACCAACAAACAAAAAAAAAACCAAAACCACAACTTGATAATGAACATCAAAGCCAAATGCTTATCCCAAAAAGCAGGTGCAGTCATTCACCCATCTTTCTGTATTCCGTTATGATGTTTAAATCTGATATTGACAAGATCTTGACTATGGAGCAATTGCACTGTAGTTATAACATTATATTTAAATTTTCTTCAGAAAAGGTGAGTATTCCAGAATACAAAATCTTTTTTTCCCCTTTGCATTTCTAGTGCTATAAAGGAATGTGACTTAATGGTACAAATGAATTCAGGATGGTAACCACTGGAACAGCACTGGGACAAGATGGGAAAACATGACATTTTCTCTACTTCCATGTTCAGAAAGATAATAGAATTCTGGGATAGTACTTTTAATCTGATTTTTAAAAACATATAACTAATTTATTTTTTTTTAAAAGTACTCTTAGATTTTATCTCAAATCAAGTTTTTTTTTTGGCTCAACTTGGAAAGAGATACGATTAGATAAGGCATGTGCATTTATTTACCTGTTTATATGAAACATACATACAAGTCTCTCTCAGAAACACACATACTCACAAACTTTCCACATTTTATCCAATATTTTAAAAAAGAAAAGATTGCCATCACATTATTATTTTCTCTTTCAATTTTGTTGTTATTGAAGGAGATGCTGTATAATGATTTTCTTGAATGGACATAATCTCAATGATGCAACCTGAAATAAGACACCTTGAGGAAAATTAAGTACTATAAAAAATGTCTTGGGTCTGAAGTTTTCCCACACCACTTAGATTTTAAATAGTACACAGCTGTCTTGCTATATTTGCAACTGTTATTTTCAAAAAGCAAGCCTTACTACTCAGAGAAAGTCATAATTGTACAATTTTAGCTTACCAAATTGAATTTTTATGTACCCTTCATTAGATCCAAGTATTCTTTTAAAATAATCTAACATTTCTCAAAATCTATTTCTTGAATTTGTAAGCACTACTAACCATTATCTGTCCAATGTTTCTTTGTAGTAAAATCGACGTATTCCAGGTTCTAATGCACAAAGCCTTTTTTCAGAGGGAGCTAGGGTTGAGAAAGTGAATGTGAGGGAAAAGGAGAAAGGGGAGAGGAAATGTTTCTATCATGCCTCGGTGAACTTTATTTGTAGTTTTGGTTTGGGAAGGGAAAGTATAGTCTTGGTAAAAAATGAAAAATGTGAAGTAACACATTCAGTCTAATAATACTGTTTCTTGCTCTTTTTTGATGGAAGCTAACACTGAGTGATCAAGTTCTGTAACTTCTGAGTCCCCACTGCCCAGGAGGATAGACCTCCCTTCATCAAGGGCAAAAACATCAGAGTTTTGATTTTGGTATGAATGCTTAACCACCTCATTAGGTGTTGAAAAAGTTTTATCACACAGATTGCATTTGTAGGGCTTGTTGACATGCACTAACATGTTGTCCATCTGACTACCTTCCTCAAAAGTACAGAGTTCCAGAGTTTGTTTGTCCACCATTGTGTACGTGTCTATGCTCTGGTTCAGGTACACGTGTCTGGCGGCCTGATTGGCTCTGCAGAAGCTTTTGTCACAAGTGCTGCATTTGAAAGGCTTGCCAGTGTGTATGTACATATGCTCCCTCCAGTGACTTTTCTGAATAAATTTATGCCCACATATTGTACATTCATATTTCCGTCTTTTCACTTCCCTTTCTTGGTCTGCCTACTCCAAGTTGTCAATGTCTGCAATGTCTGATGGTGGTGGAGTTTCTGACTACTGTTGCCCATCAATGATTGGAGAATCAGAAATATGCTGAAGCTCACTGTCACTTATCATACCTCCTTCTGGTACTTCCATGGCATCTTTTCCTAGTTCAACTGCATTGCTACAGAGAGAAAGGGAAACACTACTTTCTCCAGGTTGATTTGATGTAAATGGTACCCCTGTGTGAATTTGGAGGTGCTCACTTAAACTGTTACGAAGAGTAAACCGACGCCCACACAGGTGGCAGGCATAGTATTTTGGAAAGCTTCCATTCCTTTTCATGATGCTTGGCTTGACATGGACTATTGTAAGAGATGCAGGTTGCTCATCTGAAGAAGATGCTTCCATGTTTGTATCTTCCCCTGGTGGAGGGGGAGGGACAGGAGTGGAAACAAGTTCTGGAGACAGTGAAGACTGTAGTGGGTCAGAGGGGGTCATATTTTTCCGACTGACTTGTGTCAGATTTGAATTTAACTGAGAAAGTTGTGATCCCTCAGATATCTGTTCTTAGCTCATTCTGGAAGTCTGCGGTCTTGGTTCCCGCCCAAGTTTGTCAGTTGCTGAGGTATTCTTGTTGGCTTGCCTTACTTGATGATCTGCAATTTGGATCCCATCTAATGAAGAGGCTAACGGAAAAACTTGGTCCGGATGCGAAAAGGCTCCTTGGCTGGCAAGGCTGGACTCCTGAATTAGTGGGTAGGCATGAAGAAACTTTATTCCCTGTTCTAGTCGAACTGGGTCAATAAGCTGAGGTGTCATCTTCCCAGTATACATCAAATGCAAAAGATAGCTGAAAATATCAGGCTGCATGCCAGTTGGTTTCAAACGGACACACTCACTTGTCTGATGGACAAACAACATCTTAAAGTAATTGGAGAATGAAGCAAGGACTGATTTGTGTGCCTTGAAGTAAACATCACCAATAGCAACCATGCAGTCACACAGGAAACCAAACTCCCACTGAGTGTTTAACTGTTTTAGCCGAATAAGTTCATGGTTGGCCAAATCCATTTTTTAAATCTGGTGCTGCAGTCGCTGGGAGGAGTGTAGGAGGGGCGCCGCTGTGCAGCCCCAGCCGCGCTCTCCCTCTGCTGCGGCCGCCGCCGCCTTCTCTGGCTGTAGCTGCGGCTGCTGCAGCGGGTCTGTGTTTCCGGCGCAGCGGCAGCGGCGGCTGTGGGGCTTTTCACATGACCGAGAGCCAGTTATTAGGATTTTCGATATGGATTGCAACACTTGTACCATCTTCTGACCATGTACTGAAGTGCTTAATCATAAATTTGGCCATAAGATGATTTGAGGATCTTTAGAATGGGAATTAACTAACAAAAGAAAGAAGGGAACCAAAATGATGAAATATAACCATTGACTGCTTTATATATTCATAAGAATATATAATATGTGATTATATTCTTGAAATGAATATCAAGAGAAATCAAGAGATTAATTATAGATGCCCCCAACCACACACACACACACACACACACACACACACACACACACACACACATAATGAAAGAATGCAGTAAAAGACATACTTTGTGGTTATTCATAGCCTGATTCAGCTACAATAGCTACAATAAAGGATAAATCAGTAGCTAGGACTCTAAAAGTTTATAGAAAATAATACAAATTTCAAATGATTGAAATTTAAGAAGATATTGAGAAACACACTGTCCTAGATAATATTAAGAATATCAGATATTTTATCTGCATTTGAAATAAATATTTAACTTTCTGTTAAGATGATAGTTAAAAAATCTTCCATCCTACTTTATAAGTTAGATTATATGACTCCAAAACAACTTCTGAAAAAAATACATTTCAAACTTATATATTTCAACTATTAGTTTTCAACTAGTAGTTCCTTTCCTTAAATATTCAGCAAGTAACTAGCATGATTTTGATAGGTGCTAGGAATAATGCTGAAAATAGCAAGACCTGTGTCTACCCAAAAGCAAATTTCAGTATGACAGATATGATTACATATGTGCATGATTGTATTACAAAATATAATCTATATGCATAAAATATTAGAATAAATTTATACTAGAATTTCACAGGAGAAAGACATAACATGCTGTAAGGAATGAAAGTGATTTAAATTATTTTTTGTCTTTATTAATTTGTTTGTTTAGTTTTACTTTACAAGATTCAGTTCCAAAATTCCATGAGTTTCAAATTTTCTTTCCTCCATCACATCCCCACCCTAATGATGGCATACAATGCAGGATCTGGTAATACTTTCACATTAGACATTAGTCAGGTTACACAGGCAGATTATACTAGATGGAACGAAAAATGGTAAAGAGGAAATAAAACTGAACACGAAAAGCAAAAAGATAAAGTAGCATGCTTCAGAAGGGATTCAAACTCAGTACTTTCGAGCTCTTTCTCTGGATGTAGAAATCTCTCTCCCTCATGAGTATTTTTGTGTTGACTTATACCACTGCATTGCTGAGAAGAGTCGAGTCTGTCATAGTTGGTCATTACACATATGTTGTGTCTGTGAATGTGGAAAAAATTTCTCTTAGTTCTACTCTTCTCACTACACATCAATTCTTATAAACCTCTCCAGGTAAATAGGAAGTCCATCTGCTCATCATTTCTTATGGCTCAATAGTATTCCATTACATGCAAATACCACAACTTGTTCAGCCATTCCCCAATTGATGGGCACCCCCTTAATTTCCAATTATTTGAAACCACACAAAGAGCTGCTATAAATATTTTTGTACAAATGGGTCTTGCTCCCACTTCTATCATCTCTTTGGGATATATCACTAGAAGTGGTATTACTGGGTCAAAGGATATGAAATTATTTATAGGCCTTTGGTCATAATTGCAGATTGCTCTGGAGAATGGTTGGATCAGTCCACAACTCCACCAGCAATGAATTAGTGTTCCAATTTGCCCACATCATCTCCAGGATTTGTCATCGTCCTCTTTTGTCATCTTAGCCAATCTGACTGTTAAGATATGGTACCTCAGAGTTGTTTTGATTTGTATTTCTCTAATCCATAGTGATTTAGAACATTTCTTCATATGCTTATAGATATCTTTAATTTCTTTCTCTGAAAACTGCCTGTTTATATCCTTTGACCATTTGTTATTTGGGGAATGATTTGTATTCTTATAGATTTAACCAGTTCTCTGTATATTTTAGAAATGAGTCCTTTATCAGAGACATAGGTGGTAAAAATTCTTTCCCAATTTCCCACCTCCCACTTGATCTTGACTACATTGGCTTTGTTTGTACTGAATCTTTTCAATTTAATGTAATCCAAATTATCCATTTTGCATTTTATAATGTTCTCCAATTATTGTTTGGTCATAAAGTCTACCCCTCTCAACAAATCTGAAAGGTAAACTATTCCTTGCTTTCCGAGATTGTGTACAGTATCATCCTTTATGCTGAGATCATGCACCCATTTAGACTTGATTTTGGTATATGGTGTTAGATAATGGTCTATGCCCAGTTTCTGCCATACTATTTTCTAGATTTTCCAGGAGTTTTTATCAAATATTGTGTTCTTATCCCCAAAACTTGGGTCTTTGTGTTTATCAAACAATAGATTACTATACTCATTGATTGCTGAGTCTCTTGTACCCTATATATTCCATTGATCCACTACTCTATTGCTCACCCAGTACCAATTAGTTTTGATGACTGCTGCTTTATAAGACAGATTAAAATCTGGCATAGGTAGTCCACCTTCCCTAGCATTTCTCTTCATTAATTCCCTTGATATTCTAGACCCTTTGTTTTTCCAAATAAATTTTGTTATTATTTTGTCTAATTCTAAAAAGTAGTTTTTTTTTTTTTCTTTTTTGGTAAATTGATTGGTATGGCACTAAATATATAATTTAGTTTGGGTAAAATTGTCATTTTTATTATATTAGCTTGGCCCAGCCATGAGCAATTAATATTTTTCCAATTAGTTAGATCTAATTTTATTTGTGTGAAAAGTGTTTTGTAGTTGTGATCATATAGATGCTGGGTTTGTTTTGGCAGGTAGATTCCTAAATATTTTATAATGTCTACAGTGACTTTTTTTTTACAAGGTTTTTTTTTTTTTATTAAACAAATGCTTTATTAACTTCTGGTTTACATCATTCATTTCCACCAGATTTTGAGTTATAATTCCTCCCCCCCCATTTTTCCCTACCCACCACCCCAGAATAGCCGTCCCACTATATATCCCCTCATCCAATCTGCTCTCACCCATATCTTTTCCTAGACCCCCTTCGACTTTGCCATTAGGGCCAGGTGAATCTCTGAGCCCCAATGTCTGGACATCTTATGAAACATTTAATTTAATTTTATTTATTTTTTTTAAAGCAATTGGGGTTAAGTAACTTGCTCAAGGTTACACGGCTAGTCATTATTTATGTGTGGGTGCTCATTTTCTGAGGCCGGATTTGATCTCGGGTCATCCCAACTCCGAGGCCAGCGCTCTTACTCACTGCGCCACGTAGCCGCCCCTTTAGGGCAACTGGGGTTAAGTAACTTGCCCAAGGTTACACAGCTAGGTTTTTGTTTGTGTGGATTAAGTGTCTGAGGCCGGCTCCAAACTCAGGTCCTTCTGACTCCAGGGCCGGTGCTCTATTCACTGCGCCACCTAGTCGCCCCGAAACATTTAATTTTAAAACTTTGATTTTCAGATCCATTACTTTCCTCTCTTGTCACCCACTCCCTCTGAGAGGTCAAGCAGTTCAGTATGTGTTGTACATATATAGCTATGCAAAACATTACCATAGTAGATATATTGTAAAAGACTGCTTATATTTCCCCCCCACATATCTCAGCTCCCACCTGGCCCATTCTCTACATTGATCCTGTCCCTCTTTGATAGTGGGTACTTCCAACCTCCCCTCCCCACAGAATGCCCTCCTCTCCATCAATCTCCATCTCATCCCCCTTTCCCCTACTCTCCTACAGGGTGAGATATCCCATTTAGTATGTATGTGATTCTAGCCTTCAGCCAACTTCAATGAGAATATGGTTTTTCCTTTTTGCCTTCCTGTACTTCCCCTCCCCTGCAACTACTTCCCCATGCCTATTCTACCCTATCCTGTCTCTCCCCATCTCCTCTTGCCATGTTCCTCTCTCACCTCTTAACTTCACCCCTTAAGAATCATCCCTTCCCATCAAATTCAACGAGTGCACTCTATGCATGTACACCTGTAAACATATGCCCATATACCCTTCTTTAATTATTTTCATAATGAGAAAGGATTCATCAGACACAGTTATTGGTTTTCCATGTAGGAATGTGAATAGTTCAACTTTGATAAGTTCTTTTTTATTTCTTTTCCTTGATTACCTTCTCAAGCATCTCTTGCTTCTTGTGTCTGAATGTCAAATTTTCTATTCAACTCTGATTTTTTCCTCAAGAATGCTTGAAAGTCCTCTATTCCACTGAATGACCATATTTTCCCCTGAAACAAGATACTCAGTTTTGCTGGGTAGGTGACCTTTGGCTTCAAACTCAGCTCTTTTGCTCTCTGGAATATCATATTCAATGCCCTTTGATCCCTCAGTGTATATATATGTATATATGATTCCAAAATTCAAGGAAGAATTTCATCAAAACATCAACCAATAGAAGTCATAGTAAGCCACAGAAATTCACTATTCAAGTAAGTCAAATGTCAAATTAATGTAAATATCTTCATAATTCGATAATGTTGCTGTCCACGTAATGTTTTGCATTTCTTTTATTATAAAAGTGTCATTTTTTAGCAAATTAATTATTCATGCTTTCAGAAGTTAAAAGATTGAATTGGTATTGCTTTCTATATGTTCCCCACAAAGTCACCCAAGTGATTCAAAGGAAATTTTTCCTCTAAATATTTTTATTTTGAAAATTGAATTAAGATAATCATTTGAAAATATTAACATAAATGAATGTATGTATTTTAAAGTAGTGACTGATTGCAATTGAGCTATGTTAAGTTTATCACTCCATAGCTTATTTGAGATATCTTGTAGATATTATTATTCTGAATATACCTTTTAGCAGCTTCTGTGATCTATGGCTTAAGGCAAAGAGGGTATAGAACAAAACCTGTTTACTTAATTGAAACTACCAAAGATAAATATGGCTATTCACAGGAAACATAAGTTTATAATAGAAGGAACCAGAGGACAACGGATATATTAATATTCAATTTTGGACGAGATAGGGGATGCCAACCAAGCAGTCATTACAATAATGATTTTTTTAAAGAAAGGCAAACATATGATAAGAGCTGGAGGAGACTCTGTTATTCAAAAACAACATGAAGTAGTGCTTTGAAACCTACACAGAAAACATTTCAATGTTTTCTCCTTGAAAACTATAATAGTGCTCAGTGAAGCACTCTGCCCCACTTCATTAAATCAATATATGTGATATCCAATATTATTCTCCTGTAATTTCTTATTGTATTTTCCATCAGATGTTATTGAAACCATTAGCTTTTTCATAAGCACACCCCCTTCCACACTCCCTTTTACCTAAGTAGAAATAGCTTTTCTTTACTTCCTTTAAACAAAACAAGGAAGTAAGTAAAGAAAGACTGTAATCCCAAGTTACCTCCTGGCCTGTTAAAAAATGACCAGTCTGGGGCAGTGAATAGAGCACTAGCCTGGAAGACCTAAGTTCAAATCTGGCTTCAGACACTTAACCCTTACAAGCTGTGTGATCTTGGGCAAGTCACTTAATGCCAATTTCCCTGCCTTTCCCCCCTGCAAAAAAAAGAAAAAGCAGACTAGTCTAAAAAGGTATAATGTTGAAGATTACAAAAGCCTTTTTTTCTGAGTGATTACATGCAGCATGACAAAGACATTTGAGTATTCCACTTCATCCTGTTGCCTGTGAGCATTGGTTTATGTTCTCAACTTTAAATTGGGCAAGGGCAGCCACCAACATTTAAAAATACATCCAACTTCCAGAAGAGTAAAAAGCTTAGACTGATACCGGTATTAGTAGATGCCTTTTACTACCATTTCAAGTATTTTTGAGAATCTTCTGATGGTGATGTATCAAACTTACTGCAGAGACTGATTACATAGCAATAAAGCACCTATAACAAGATAAAACACAATTATAGCCCTCATAAATCTCCCCTATGTAATTGTAACACCTACCAACTGAAATGATGTTAAGTCCCTTTTATCCTCCAGTTTCCGACATTTTAAGAATCATGTTCATCAACTGAAATGTGACCAAAGAAAGGCTAGCAATGGAAAGAGAATGATTACACCATTATAAAAGAAAATAGGGACTCCTAGAGAGGAGATTTTAAGTTGGAGTTCAAGAATTTAAAAAAAAGTAACGTTCCATTTAATTTCTAATTCTATTTCACTGCACTTTTAAAATCATTATTTCTTGGAATAAGGGTGTAGAGGTTTCACCATTTTATTAGAATGTTCCATCACACACACACACAAACACACACACACACACACGAAAAGTTGGACTAGTGAATTAAAAAAAAAACATTACTTTTGTGTACCTGCTGACTCTTAGCTTTCTTTATTACGTAATAATATTTTTATATTATTTTAATAAGATGAAAAGAATTAAATTTATAGAAGAAAAGAACTAAAGTGTAAGGCACCTTAATATTTTACCACTCAGAACCGATTTTAATGAAAACCTTATCCACTTGCTAATAGAAGGATTTTCTTTCAGTCTTTCGATGCTAGGCTCTTATTTACTCATTATCACAAAATAAAGCCTTGTTAATACATTGTCAAGGGAGTGAAATTTAAAGTACCTGCTATTCTTTAGTCAATCTGTAAGTTTTTTTTTATTGAAGCTATTTGTTTAATCTAAAGTACAGATAATATTTAACTTGAAGTCTAATTTAAGTCCTTAGAGCTTTACTAGATTTACCATATCTCCAAATAAATGTCACCAAATCCTGCCAGTGAATGCACTGATTGAAAACCACAGAGTAAAGTCAGAAGCCCTACTTGAAAAATCTGGAGGTGGGGGTAATGAGGGTGTACAAACTGAAAACAAAGAGAACATCCAGTGAGCAATTTGGTAACCAGATGTATATTTAATGATTTTATGATTTTGATCTAAAAAACAAGTCCTATGTATACCATGTCTTTGAAGAGTCAGTATTGATTGAAACCTCAGCAAGATAACAAGTATTTATTAAGCACTTAATATATGCCAGGCACTATGTCTAGTACTAGACGTGTAAATACCAGAATAAATGAAAGCCCTCTCAAAGAGCTTAGAGTCCAATGTGGGGTGGGGGGGAAGACAAAATAGATATAAAGAGAAGATCAAGGGAAGTTATCTGTGTGGAGGAGTGGGTATTAATGGTGTCAAATTGGGAAAAGTCAAATTGGGAAACAAGACTGAGAGAGAGATGAATTTGACTACTCTGAGTCACTCATAACAATGGAGCTACAGGGAGGAACTAAACAGTAGGAGAAGGGTTGAAAAAGGTATGTTTGCTTCACTTTGAGGGCTCCCTCCCAATATTCAGTAGCAGGTTGTTTATCTATCAGTAATGAAAAGACATATGAACACTTGACAGATAAAATATCTCAGAATGCTTTGTCCCAACTCCTTCTGATTATTGACATCAGAAAAGGATTAAAGCAGTCAATGATGTGTTTACCAGATGATTTTATCACTGACGTAGAAGATATCACCTTGGAGTCAGAGGTGATGAGAGATTATTTATATAGGGTGTAGCCCTCCTGCTTTTCCTTGTATGAATAACCTTGTACTGATTAAACAATGTCAGAAAATATTGTGGAACTCTAAGTTAAAAATCAAATCATTCACAGTATATCAGGCGACATGTGAAATATAAGGTGGATGAAGAATATTTATCCTCAAGACTAGAGATGTCAGACAATGTCCATACACTGCATGTGGTCCACAAAATTCCGGAGTATACTTGAACCAGGTCAAAATGCGATTGGGAAATTAGTAAAAAAAAAATACATACATGCACACACACACACACACACACACACACACACACATATATACATATATTTTAAAATCATGTCAATACTTGGACCACAGGGACTACCACACTACTATTTATAGGAGTGTGACCCTATCTATTTCTGTTTTATATAACTAATCGTACACTATAATATATAGTTGCATTAATGGCCCAATAGATCTCATATATGAATACAAACACACATATACATATGTACAGAAATACATACACATGTGAATGTACACACATCCACACAAACAAGTGTTTGTTTATTTGTTTATTTATTACTGAACAGTTATGACTAAAGGATGATAAGAACTGAGGCCAGAGTTGAATAAACTGAGAATAGGCTGGGTTATTTCAGAGAATGTTTTTGTATAATGCATAATGCTTTTTAGTAAAAGGATTTTGGTAACCACAATTTTCTCCTTAAAGTAGGGCCCTAATTTGTATATTGTTATTCTTTCGGTTATGACATATGTCTGAGAGTCATGAAAATTAAGGGTTTCTTAAGAATTAAGGTGGTATTCAGTGGTCACTGCTGATGTGAATTTGTTCAGGAAAAAGGGTTAAGTGATGTCTTTGATAGGATTCATAATTTTCTTTGTTTTTTATATTCTACTAATTTATTTTTACTTTTATATATTTTTTAATTTTATGTTTACTTTACTTTACAACAATCATTTCCACAAAATTTTGAGTTACACATTTTCTCCCCATCTTTCCCCTACCCAACACCCCAAAACAACCATCCCAATGAATATCTCCTTCCCCAATCCAGTCTCTCCTATGTCCTCCCCCATTTCCCCTCTGACCTTCAAATGGGTCAAGAAGGATGTCCATACCCCAGTGCCTGTATATCTTATTTCCCATTTGCATGTAAATAATAATGATAATGATAATGATAATGATAGTGTTAAAACATTTGATTAAATATTTTGAATTCCATTCTTTCACTTATTCCCTTGTGACACACCCTTACTGGGAAAACAAGCAACTCATTATAGCTTGTACATGTGTAGTTACTCAAAACATTTCCGTAGTGGATATATTGTGAAAGAGTGAATGTATTTCCCTCTATCCTATCCTGCCCCCACTTATTTTATTTTCTGCTTTGACCTTGTTCCTTTCCAAAAGTATGTGCTTCTAACTACCCTCCCCGCCATCTGCCTGCCCTTCTATCATCCCCCTCTTATCCCTTTCCCCAATTTAGTGTTCTGTATTTTATTCCCTCTTTAAGCCAAATTTAATGAGAGTAAAATTGACCTATTTCTTTCTGCTTTCCTGTTCGTACCCTCCATTGTAACAATATTCTGTTCCCTCATTTATATGAGATAATTTACCCTATTCTGTCTCTCCCTATCTCCTCTCATTATATTACTCTCTCACCTCTTAATTTTATTGTTTTAAATATCATCCCTTCCTTTTCAATTGATCCTGTTCCCTCTGTATATGTATACCTGTACACATATATACATACATACATATGTATTCATACGCAAATATACTCTCCTATACAGACATATGTGAGTATGTATACATTTACATGTATATGTATTTATATTCCCTTCAACTATCTTCTGACTGAGAAAAGTTTCATAAGTTACAATTATCATTTTTCCATGTAGGAAAGTAAATAGTTCAACTTTGATAAATTCCTGAAGATTTCTTTTCCCTGTTTACATTCTTATGCTTCTCCTAAGTCTTATATTTGAGTATCAAAAATTCTATTCAACTCTGGTTTTTATGAAGAATGCCTGAAAGTCCTCTATTTCATTGAATAACCATGTTTCCCCTGAAACATTATACTCAGTTTTGCTGAGTATGTGATTCTCGGTTTTAATCCTAGCTCCTTTGACCTCCATAATATCATATTCCAAACCCTTTGATAACTTAAAGTAGAAGCTGCTAGATGCAGTGTTATCATGATTGTGTTTCCACTATATTCAACTTGTTCCTGCTTGGCTGCTTGTAATATTTTCTCCTTGATCTGGGATCTCTGGAACCTGGCTATAATATTCCTAGAAGTTACCTTATTGGGATCTTTTTCAAGAGGTAATTGGTGAATTCTTTCAAATTCTATTTTGCCTTCTGGTTATATAATATCAATGTGTTTTCCTTGAGAATTTCTTGAAGGATGATTTCTAGGTTATTTTTCTGATAATGGCTTTCAGGTAGTCCAATGATTTAAATGATCTCTCCTAGACCTATATTCCAGGTCACTGGTTTGTCTAATGTGATATTTCAGATTGCCTTCTATTTTTTTCCCATTTGTTTAGATCTGTTAAATAGTATCTTGATTTCTCATAAAATCATGAGCTTCCTTTTCCTCCAATCTTACTCCAAAGGAGTTATTCTCTTCACTGAGCTTTTGAAATTTTTTTTCCATCTAGCAAACTCAACTTTTTAATGCATTTTTCTCATTGGCTTTTAAGGCCTCTTTTGTATTCATTTATATATATATATAATATTTATTTATTTATTTTTATCTAGTTGTTTGTTTATTTTTTTTTCAGTTATGAAATTCATTTCCACAAGATTATGAATTATAAATTTCCCCCCTTCTTTCCCCTACCCACCACCCCAAAACAGTGCTCCCACTCTATACCCACTCCCCAAACCTGCTCTATCCTTTATTCTCCCCTGTTCCTTCTCCGAATTTCCATTAAGGTTAAGATAGATCTCCATACCTCATTGACTGTATATTTTATTTCAGAGTTTCATGTAAAGTAACAATAATAATATTTTTAAACATTTGATTTTAAAACTTTGATTTCCAGATTCTTTCCCTTCTTCCCTTGCCACCTACTGTTACTGGGAAGATAAGTAATTCCATATAGGATTTACAAGTGTACATGTAAACATATATTTTACACAAAACATATCCATAGTGGACATATTCTGAAAGACTGACTATATTTCCCTTCATCCCATCCTGTCCCCCACTTATTCTGTTCTCTACTTTGACCCTGTCCATTTACATATGTGTGTGCTTCTAACTCCCCTCCCCCCCAACCTGCCCTCCCCTCCATCATCCCCCATCTCATCCTCTGCCCCCCTACACTCCTGAAGGGCAAGATACCAAATTTAGTGTGTGTCATTCCCTCTCTAAGCCAAACCCAATGAGAGTAAGGTTGACATATTCCCTTTCTTATTCCTGTTCTTCCCCTCCATTGTATCAGTTTTCCCTTGCCTATTCCATATGTGTACAGAGTCAAGCAAGAGTGCTTACCCTCTCAATGGTTGCTTGGTCCCCCTATGATCTAGAGGTCAGGATTTCTGAACCAGAGACATGGAGGCAGCTGCACATATACCACAGCTCTGCCACTTCTTGCTCTGTGGGCAGCAGCCAGAATGCCCTCCATCCCCCTAGTGCCAAGAGAGTTCCACACTGACCTCACACTTTGTCTTTGGCATTAATTGGTGAACAATTCTGGAAACCACCACGACTTCTGGTGATCCACTCTCCAAAAGTACACGACAGCTGCTGCTGGTTGGGGCTGCTGTGGCGCTAAAATCACTCACTCATGTTGGCCTGTGCTGGACTCCAAGCTTTCTGTGATAGACCCTTCCTCTGAGCCTTCCAGGCTGCCTTCAGAGGAAGATTTGTTATGATCTGTCACTTTGTGAGTTCTGTAGATCTAAAATTTGTTTATAGTTCATATTTTATAAGTTTTTGAGCTAGTTATGGGGGGGGGGACTCTCATAGTTTTCCTTCTTTTACACTACCATGTAGGATCCATATTTTTATTTTTATATTTTTTGAGTTACAATTTTTCTCCCCATCTATCCCTACCCACAACCACAAAAGAGTGATACCACTGAATGTCCCCTCCCCCAATCTGTTATCTCCCATATTTTCAACCCTCCCCCTTGCACTTTCCAGTAGAGCACAGTGGATCTCTATGCCCCAGTGCCTGTATATCTCATTTCTCAGTTACATGTAATAATACTAATACTAATACTAACACTAATAATATGTATGTATATCTATATTTAAAATTTTGATTTTAAATTTTGAATTCCAGATTCATTCACTTCCTCCCTTGTCACCCACCCTTATTGGGAAGATAAGCAATTCAATATAGGTTGTACATGGTTAGCTATGCAAAACATTTCCATAATGGATATACTGTGAAAGACTGACTATATTTCCCTCAACCATATCCCACCCCCTACTTGCTCTATTCTCTACTTTGATACTGTCACTTTTCAAAAGTAGGTACTTCCAACTTTTCTCCCCCAAAGCTTTCCCTCCCTTCTCTTCCCCTTCCCCTCTACTCTCCTGTAGGGTGAGATTCCATATTTAGTGTGTATGTCATTCCCTCCCTAACCAAAATTGAATGAGAATAAGTTTGACTCATTCCCTTTTGCCTTCCTGTTCTTCCCCTCCATTGTCACAATTTTTCCTTGCCTCTTTTACATGAGATAATTTACCCCATTCTATCTCTCCCCATCTCTGCTCATTATATTACTCTTTCACCTATTAATTTCACATTTTAAGTATCATCCCTTACATTTTAATTGGTCCTGTGCCCTCTGTGTATAACTGTAGACATATATACATACACTCACATATGTATTCATATGCCTATAAACTCTCCTATATAGACAAATATATATATATATATATATATATATATATATATATACACATAGATACATACACATAAACACAAACACACACAAACACATATATATGTATGTATAAACATTTTTATTCCATTCAACTATTCCCATGCTAAGAAAAGTTTCATAAGTTAAAATATTATTTTTCCATGTAGGTACACATGTAATTCAACTTTGATCAGTTCCTTATGATTTCTTTTTCCTGTTTAATTTTTCATGCTTCTCTTGATTCTTGTATATAAATGTCAAATTTTCTATTAAACTCTTTTTTTTCTTGAAAAATGCTTGAAAGTCCTCCATTCCACTGAATGACCATATTTTCCCCTGAAATAAGAAACTCAGTTTTGCTGGGGAGGTAATTATTGGTTTTAATCCCAGCTCCATTTGACCTCTAGAATATCATATCCAAAGCCCTTTGATCCCTCAGTGTAGAAACTGCCAGGTGAAGAGTTATCCTGGGAGCCGAGGTTTTAGCCCCAGGGTGGCAGGGCCAGGAGCCGGCTGGAGGAACCCCAGAACACCAGCAGCTGTGGCGACCCCAGAATAATCAACATAGACATGCCTAGGACAAAGTGAGAGGTTAGTGCCCTATGGACTTTGGGACCAGCATTTGGGGAATGTGCTGGCTTCCTCCCCTGGGGGCTAGAAGCTGGTGAGGAGACATGCCATTTTGTAGTTTTCAGAGGCAGCTCCAGCTCCTGGCCTGCGAAATGTAGGGAGATCCAGCGATCAGTCTTGGGGGGGTAATCGCTCTTGCTTTAACCTCCCTGGATCTGGATTGTGATCTGGAGGGGAGGTCATAGGTGGGTTTCCAGCTTGCCAGAAACAGAAGTTGCCCCTCACACGTTCCGGACGAAAATTCCTCTATCTGGCCTTAAAGCCATAGTGTGGCAACAAGCCCAAAAGTCAAGTAATTAAGTGGCAACATGCCAAGGCAAAGGAAACAGAAAAATGCAAACCTAGACTCCTATTTTGGGGGTATAGAGCGGGAAAAGGACTGTAAGTTCAGAAGTCCTGCTCCAAAAGCCCCAGGGTAAAACATGAGTGGGTTGCAGGCCATAGAGGACCTTAAGAAGGACTTCAAAAATCAAGTAAGAGAAGTGGAGTAAAAACTGGGAAAGAGAAATGAGAAGGATGCAGGAAAAGCATGAAATGAGGGTCAAAAGCCTGACTGAGGAAAACAACACCTTAAAAAATAGACTAACTCAAATGGCAAAGGAGGCCCAAAAGGGCAATGAGGAGAAGAATGCCTTAAAAAGTCGAATTTGCCAGATGGAAAAGAATCTCAAAAGCTCACTGAGGAGATTCATTCCTTCAGAGTTAGACTGGAGCAAATGGAAGCTAATGACTTTATGAGAAATCAAGATGCTGTTAAGCAGATCCAAACAAATGAAAGATTATAAGGCAATGTGAAATATCTCATGGGAAAAACCACTTACCTGGAAAATAGATCCAGGAGAGACAAGTTAAAAATTATTGGACTACCTGAAAGCCATGATCAAAGAAAGAACCTAGAAATCACACTTCAAGAAATTCTCAAGGAAAATTGCTCCAATGTTTTAGATCCAGAGGGCAAAATAGAGGTTGAAAGAATCCACAGATCACCTCCTGAAAAAGATCCCAAAAAGAAAACTCCCAGGAATATTATAGCCAGGTTCCAGAATACACAGATCAAGGAGAAAATACTACAAGAAGCCAGGAAGAAACAATTTCAATATTGTGGAAACACAATCAGAATAGCCCAGGACCTGGCAACGTCTACAATGAGGGATCAACGGGCATTGAATATGATATTCCAGAGGGCAAAAGAACTGGGAATGAACCCACGGGTCACCTACCCAGCAAAACTGAGTATTTTGTTTCAGGGAAAAATATGGCCTTTCAGTGGGATAGAGGACTTTCAAGCATTCTTGGGGAAAAAAACCAGAATTGAGTAGAAAATTTGACATCCAGATGCAAGAAGCAAGAGATACTTGAGAAGGTAATCAGGGAAATGCTTTTTGGCATCTTTTTCAATAAGTAATCATTGGATTCTTGCAACTTCTATTTTGCCTTCTGTTTCTAAAATATCAGGGCAATTTTCCTTGAGAATTTCTTGAAGGGTGATTTCTAGGTTATTTCTTTGATCGTGGCTTTTGGGTATTCCAATAATTTTTAAATGATCTCTCCTGGACCTATTTTCCAGGTCAGTGGTTTTTCCAGTGAGATATTTCACATTCCCTTTTAGTTTTTCCATTTGTTTGGAAATGTTTAAGAGTATCTTGATTTCCCATAAAGGCAATAGCTTCCATTTGCTCCAATCTAATTCTGAAGGAATGATTCTCTTATGTGAGCTTTTGACATTCTTTTTCCATCTGAAAATTCAGCTTCTCTCCACAGATGTCACTCCTGAATTCCCAAGTCCCAAAGTCCACACTGCACTGACCTCTCACTTTGTGCAGTATAGTCCCTGAAACTCTACATCCTCAGCTAACCTTATGAACTCCCATTAAAAAAAACAAAAACAAAAACAAAAACAAAAACAAAAACAAAAATCTGTGATGGTTCATAAATAATTTCATTCTGTTTTGTCAACCAGTGTTTCAGTCTGCTAGAAGAGTGACATACTCTATATGACTTAAGCAACCACTAATTTGGCAATAAGAGAAATCTAAGCCTTGGAAGCAGAGGTTTTTTTCACTCCACTTGGCTAAGCTGTAAGCTGCATAGCTGGCATGTAAGAAAGACCTGAGTGATGGTATGGGGAAGATATAAATCTATACAACATTATGGGAAAGGACAAGTAATCTATGGACTGGAGAGAACATAACTCTACAATCAAAACTTCTCCACTTTCAGGCCATGATCAGAGATAGAATTTTGCTGGTGCTTCCAATTGCATAAAAGTGTTTGTGGGAAATGCCAACACTAATTAGAAACATATTAAGAAACCAGGTTGAAGCTATAGTAAGAATAGCAGTGGTTGATGAGTGTCACCAGTGTCCATTTGGATGTTTTGGTTGTGATACCAGGTTGTGCTGGGTGTAGGATCATTAACACTCATTAAGATTAAGACAGCAATTAATAATTCATGTGGCCTTTGACCTTCCTCTTACTGCAAAATGGCACTTTACTTACTCAGTACAACATATTAGCCACCACTGAGGCACATTTGCAGCATTTTACATCTGACTTCTCAGGTCAGATATCATATATCCCAGAAATTATATCTGTAACAAATGAAAGCTACCCTGGAAAATGAAGGCTTTGTTTTGTTTCATCTTATCCTCATCAGCCCTCGATGTTTGCTTGAATCCAGTTTCTGTAAAGCCAAGTACGAGAAGCTTTCCAGAGGACTGCTGCTATGAACAGCTTCAAAATTCTGATTACATAGTAAAATGAATTCTCTATTTATTCAGTAATAAACTATGACAAAACAATGACATAATCCAAAGTACAGCATTCACAATATTATAACACAACAAGTTATCACTAAAATGGTCATATAGTTTTCACCAAATTGGTCACCTACTTTTAAGTAAAATATATCATTCAGTAAATCTGGGACACAAAGTACAATCATTCAGTAAGTTCTTAACTCAATCACCCTTAAGGATCAGGCCTCATAATCTTCTAAGTAGCATTATGTACTCAAGAAGAGGTATTTTCATCTTGACTTGAGGCAGGTTCTCAGCTTCCATTGTTCCTCTTCCATGGTTCTAGCTCCTGCATGAATCTATCCATCTGTCACCTGGATTCAAAGGCAGGCATATCTCAGCTCCTTGTCCAGCTCCTTGCCCAGGTCCTCATCCAGTTTCCGTTCCACATTGAGGTTCACAGTTTCTAGTCCACTTCCAGTCCTGCACAATTCCAGTTTCTGGAAAGACAAAGTTTAAAGAGCTACAATAATATTCATGCACATTGCCAGCACTATAATCAATTCACTATATGCCTGTGAAATCAACAGACATGCACCAACAATGTCTGAGAATTTCAGACACATCATAAAAAAAATCAGTACAGATAGCAGAGACTAAGTACTGCCACCACAAATGTTCCCTTCTCAAAATCTGCCAACACAAGTACTCTCTCAGTTCTACTCTCTCCCAGACTGTGCTTTTCCTTATATATGGTCTTTAAGCTCCTCCCTGTTTTGTCCCTTCCTGTTGCATTAGCAATGGGGATTCACAAGTTCCATTTCTATTTTTTAAATTAAATTTTATGTTTATTTTAGTTACATCATATGGTTCCACAAGATTTTGAGTTAAATTTTTTCTCCCCATATTTTCTCTACCAAACTCCCAAAAAAAGTGATATCACTGTATGTCCAATCCCCCCAATCTGTACTCTCCTTCATCAATGCCCATGCCCCTACAACTTTGTAATAGGGCACAATGGATCTCCATACCCCTTTGCCTGTGTATCTCATTTCAAAGTTATATATAAAAATAATAATAAAATATATTTTTAAACATTTGATTTTAAAACTTTGAATTCCAGATTTTTTCCCTTCCTCCTTCTTCACTCACCCTTACTGGGGAGATAAGCAATTCAACATAGGTTGTATATGTGTAGCTATGCAAAACATTTCCATAGTGTATATATTATTATAGACTGACTATATTTCCCTCCATTATATCCTGCCTCCCTCTTTTTCTATTCTCTACTTTGTCCCTGTCCCTTTTCAAAAGTGTGTGCTTCTCACTTCCCTCCCCCCAAACTGCCCTGCCTTCCATCATCACCCCCCTCATGTCCTTTCCCCCAACTATCCTGATGGGCAAGATACCATATTTAGTTTGTATGTTATTCCTTCCCTAAACCAAATTCAATTAGATTAAGGTTGACTTATTCCCTTTTGCCTCCCTGTTCTTCCATTGTAACAATTTTCCCTTGCCTCTTCTATATGAGATAATTTACCCCATTCTGTTTCTCCCCATTTCCTCTCATTATATGCATCTATCACATCTCAATTTCTCTTTTTAAAAATCAGCCCTTCCTATGCAATTGATCCTGTGCGATCTGTCTATGAATACCTGTACACATATATAAACAAACTCACATCTGTATCCACATGGATATAAACCCTCCTACATATACATATAAATGTGCATGCATACACAAACACATTTCTATTCCCTTTAACTGTCCTCATATTGATAAAAGTCTCATAAGTCACAATTATCATTTCCCATGCAGGGATGTAAATAGATAAGCTTTTATAAGTTTCTTATGATTCTTTTCCTGTTTAATTTTTCATGCTTCTTTTGCTTCTTGTATCTGAAGGTCAAACTTTATATTCAAATCTTTTTTTTTTTTTAATTTCATCAAGAAAGCTCAAAAGTTCTCTATTTCATGCAATGCCCATGTATCCCCCTGAACCATTTTACTCAATTTTGCTGGGTAGGTGATTCTTGGTTTTAATCCCAACTCCTTTGAGCTGCAGAACATGATATTCCAAGCCTTTCAATCCCTTATTATAAAGCTGCCAGAAACTGTTTTATCTTGATTGTGTTCCCAACATATTCAAATTCTTTCTTCTTGGCTGCTTTTAATGTTTCGTCCTTGATCTGGGAACTCTGGAACTTGCCTATAATATTCATAGGAGTTTTCTTTTGGGGATCTTTTTCAAGAGGTGATTGGTGAATTCTTTCAAACTCTATTTTGTCCTCTGGTTCTACAACATCAGAACACTTTTTCTTGAGAATTTCTTGAAGGATGATTTCTAGGTTCTTTTTTTGATCATGGCTTTCAGGTAATCCAATAATTTTTAGATTATCTCTCCTAGATCTATTGTCCATGTCAGTGGTTTTCCCAATGAAACATTTCACATTGCCTTCCTTTTTTTCATTTGTTTTTTAACTGTTTAATAGTATCTCGATTTCTCCTAAAGTCATTAGCTTCCATTTGCTCCAATCTAATTCTAAAGGAACTATTAACTGAAGAGTGAGCTTTTCAGATACTTTTTCCATCTGGCAAATTAAGCTTTTTAAGGCAGTCTTCTCCTCATTGGCTTTTTGAGCCTCTTTTGCCATTTGAGTTATTCTATTTTAAGGTGTTATTTCTACAGTCAGGTTGTTGACTCTCTTTTTATGATTTTCTTGCATAATTCTCATTTGTCTTCCCAATTTTTCCTCTACTTCTCTTATTTTGTTTTTAAAATACTTCTTATGTTCTTCTATGTCGTGTTACCAGTTCATATTTATTTTTGAAATTTTTGGGGCAGAAATTCTGACATTTTTGTCTTCCTGCCATTCCATGATTTGATCCCTTTTTTCACCAAAAAAAGGAATCTAAAGTTAGATTGCTTTACTTGCTTTGCTTCTTTTGCTTGCTCATGTTGCCACTCAATTACTTGACTTTGAGCTTTTTGTCACAGTACAACTCTGCTTCCAGAGAGGAGAGCCTTGTCCCAAATCCCTGGGGTTTTCACAGTTGTGAGAGCTTTTAGGTGGTTGCCCTCTCTAAAGCCTCTACAGGCTCTGGCACCTGGTCACACACCTCAGGCCCTCCACCCAATAGAGTGATCCAGATCCCAGCAGGTTAAAACAAGAGTAAGCACACCTCATAATGGTCACTTGGTTCCCCTCTGATCTGCAGGCCAGGAACTCTGAAGCAGTCACACGCAGCTCTAGGACCACCACACCTCCTCTCCATCCCCCTATTCCCAAAGTCCACACTGATCTTTTACTTTGCCTTTGGCATTTATGGGTTAATACTTCTGGAAACTGTAACTGCTGCTCATGATCCACCCTTCACAGGTTGTTTTTCTTAACTGAGACTTGACACAATCATGAGAAAGGCTTAAAAAAAAGAAAAAGAAAAAAAAAACTTGAACTGAAACAAGGCGCTAAGTGATTATAGGTGAAATAAGGATTTAACTACTTCTTTGCTTGCCATTATTCAAAAATAATATGCTGCTTTATTCCATGCTATTGATTGATTGTCTCTAAATCTCATTCATTTCATAGCACAGAGTTTTCTTTTTCTCAAGGTCCTCAAGTACTTCAAGTACATTTTGATTGTTAGTCATCTTTCCTCTAGGATGGTTTATCAAATTTCTTTTCAGAATTGGCTTGGAGGACCAAAGTTTGGTATTGTTTGAATATGTCTTTATTTCCAATGGCATGGAGGAGGTGAAACTATTCTTATATACATATTATGGGTTTGTTATTATATAGAAGAAAAATGATCCCTTAATTGGTTCTGAGTCCCTAGATGATGGTGATAAAGAGTACTTATTTAGCCTATTTCAAAAAAAGGGTGGAGTCCTTAAAGAGAAGTCTCTAAAGAGGAAAATTGGTATCATTTGTGATATAGTTATCACAAAAGACCAAGTTTTAGAAAGTGGGCCAGAGAATATTCAGTTGTGTGCTGATACAAGGAAATCCTTGATAATTTTAGATCTCTGTGCATGCAAGAGGCAAATGACCTCAGCCATTTTACTAAAAATGACCTTAATACAAGATGAAAAATTATTGATTGTACTAGAAAGATCCCTACAGGATTGTTGAAGCTGTTCTTCCTATCATCTTTTCTTCAAATAAAGAAAAGAAATCTGCAGATTTCTTGGAAGTATCTCCGTCTGTGCTATGGCCATGATGTTCTTTGTGCTATTCTATCACCACTTAGGATTAGAAGACCAATTGTAAACTACAAAGATGTGACATCAACTACCACATGGACCATTCTGTGAGAATTTCAGAATTAGTCTTACTAAATAGAGAAGGAAAAGCTTAGTGCTTTTTTTTTCTTATTACTCTACATTTTTTCTCTTAACTTTTTATCCATTTTCCTCCCTTAGTATTAACCATGACAGGAGGACTGTTTATTAAAAGTACTTACATTAAAATATTTACATAAACTCATAAGGGGTATAGCCATGAAGGCAGAGAAAAAGCAGGGACTTGCTTGAGCTCCCACTCCAACCACCTCTAAACCTGTAAAAAAAATGACTCTATAAAAGTTTTAAAGCTACAGAAACTGAAAATGGCAGAGAGAAAAAAAGTTCCACTGCAGGCAAACTGAAAGGTTGAAAGGAAGAATCTGTCACATAGGCCTGGGAGCCTCCCACAGTCCTGCCTTTGCCACACTGGCCCCAACCCCCAAACCAGACAGCCTTGAGCAGACTTCAGGAGAGAGGATCACCAGCAGCTCTGGTTGTTTCCAGAATTCTCAAGCAATAAAATCCAAAGAGAAAGTAAAAGATTAGTGAGGAGCCCTCTTAATCAAGGGTAAGAGTAGAGCATGGTGCAGCCCCTGCCCCTGGGGTGTAAAGTGGTAGTAGCACAGCAGCTGCAACTGCTGCCATGTAGCTGCCTCTGGAGCCCCTGAACTGCTGATCATAGGAAGACCAAGCAGCCATTCAGAGGGTTATTGGTCTTGCTTTGGCTTCCTTGAATCTTGCTTACAGTCTTAGGTGGTGCCCCTGTGGTGAGAAAAGCCAGTGTGCCAGACCTTTTTGTGGATACAGAGAAGGCTCCCTCCACATAGCTCTTACAAGTGCTCTGTCAGCAACTGTGCAAACCACAGCAATTTGGGATATAGCTGTCTCTGCACTGGAAACACTACTACCATGGAAAAATGTTCAAAAGCCAAGTAATTGACTGGTAAGATAAGCAAACAGACAAAGCACAATCAGACTAAAGAATTCTTTTGGGGTGACAAAGAGAATTAAAACATAGAACTAGAAGAAGACAACAAAGTCACAACCCCTGCATAAAAAGCTTCCAAGAAAAAAATATGAACTGGTGGCAGGCCATATAAGAGCTTGAGAAGGAGTTTGAAAATCAAGTAAGGGAAGTGGAGGAAAAATTGGGAAGAGAAATGAGAATGATGGAAGCAAATCATGAAAAGTGATTCAACAGCCTGACAGAAGAGAATAATACCTTATAAAATAGACTAACTCAAATGGCAAAAGAGGCCCAAAAAGCCAATGATGAGAAGAATGCCTTAAAAAAGTCAAATTCGCCAAGTGGAAAAGGAATATCAAAGACTCACTGATGAAAATATTTTCTTCAAAATTAAATTAGATCAAATGGAAGCTTATGACTTAATGAGAAATAAAGATACTATAAAACAAAAGCAAACAAATGGGAAAACCACTGACCTGGAAAATAGACCAAGGAGAGATAATTTAAAAAATGATCTCAAAACCATAATCAAGAGTCTATAAATCATGCTTCAATAAATTCCCAAGGAAAATTGACCTGAACCAGAAGGGAAAATAGAAATGGATATAATTCACCAATCACCTCCTAAAAAAGATCCCCAATACAAAACTCCTAGGAATATTATAGCCAAATTCCAGAGTTCCAAGTTCAAGGAGAAAATATTACAAGCCGACAAAAAGAAACAATATTAATATTGTGGACACATAATCAGTATAACACAAGATCTAGCACCTTCTACACTTAGGAGTTGGAGGGCTTAGAATATGATATTCTGGAGGTCAAAGGAGCTAGGATTAAAACCAACCTACCCAGCAAAACTGATTATAATGCTTCAGGGGGAAATATGGTCATTCAAAGAAAGAGAGTACTTTCAAGCATTCTTTATGAATAAACCAGAGCTGAGCAGCAAATTTCACTTTCAAATACAAAAAGCAAAAGAAGCATGAGAAGGAAAACATTGAAAAAAAAATCATAAGGAACTTATTAAAGTTGAACTATTTACATTTGTACACGGAAAAATGACAATTTTAACTTATAAGACTTTTTTCAGTACGTGAATAGTTGAAGGGAATACACACACATGTACATATACATATATAGAGAAGGTTGTATATGTGCATAAATATATGTGTGGGTTTGTTTATATGTGTGGACATGTATATATAGAGGGCACAGGATCAGTTGAATATGAAGTGATTACATCAAAAAATAAAATTAAGAGGTGATAGAGGAATATATTGGGAGAAGGAATAAGGGAGAGATAGAATAGAGTAAATTATCTCAAATAAAATAGGGAAGAGAAAACTCTTACAATGGAGGGGAAGAGCAAGAAGGTGAAAGAGAATGGGTCAATCTTACTCTCACTGAGTTTAGTTTAAGGAGGGAATAACATACACACTCAACTGGGTATCTTACCCTACATGAAAGTTGGGGGGAGGGGATGGGGGATGATAAAATGGAAAGCATATTGGGGGAGAGGGTAGTGAGAAGCACATACGTTTGAAAACAGATGGGGTCAAAGTAGAAAATATACTAAGTAAGGGGCAAGAGAGGATGGAGGGAAATATAGTTAATCTTTCACAATATAACTACTATGGAAACATTGTGTGTAACTACACATATACAACCTATATTGAATTGCTTGTCTTCCCAGTGTGGGTGGGTAAGGAGGGAAGAAGGAAAAGAATCTGGAAATCAAAATTTTAAAAAATGTTAAAATGATTGTTTTTACATGCAACTGTGAAATAAGATATACAAGCCCTGGGGCATAGAAATCCATCTTGCCTTACTAGAAAGTTAATGGGGGGATGGGGCAGGATATAAGAGAAGACAGATTGGGGGAAGGGGCAATCTGTATTCTCACTATATTGGGTGGGGGTACGGGAAAGTGTAGCAGCAAGCTCCCCAATATCCCCAGGGTGACTGCCAACACAGGTTCTTAGATCTGCTTTTCAAAAGGAAAGCAACTCAAAATGGGTTAACAAGCTTACTTTAATCAAACAAACATACATTACCTAGTTCAGGGGAAAAAGGTCAGCACCTGAACTTCAGAGTTACAGAACTTACAGATCAAACAGACAGGCTTCCAAACTGTCCTACCATTATATCAATACCAAATCACAGTTACCAGAGAGGGAAGCATCAACATCTGGGTTTTCAAAGCCGGGGGGCTCTCAACAACGGCTTCCCAGAGTCTCATCTGGTCAAACCACACAACACTTCTCAAAGTGAGCCCCAAAGCAAAGCCTCTCCTCAGGGCTTATATAGCCTTCTCTTGGCTCAGAGAATGTAACAACCTCCTTGACCCACTGCCCAATCACAAAGTATCAAGGTGTGGGCTATCCTGAAAAACAAGCCTCCCACCACAGGCTCCAGGTGCACTTAAGCTAGGGGCAGGGAAGATCTTTAAATCTGCATTTCCATTACAGAAAGATGGAGACAAAATTTGTCAATAAAATCTTGTGGAAATGAATGTTGAAAACTAAAAAATAAGAAATTAAAAAAGAAAGAAAGAAAAACATTTATATAGTAGAAGATTCTTAAGAAGATACTTAGGTTCTTACAACTGATAGTATTTGCTAGTACCAGAATTTTTTTTTTTGACACCATTACCTAAAACGTTAGCTTCCCAGACCAATTTCCTCTTACCATAAAACCTGATGTACTAAAGCATCATGATTGAGAGGCATAGAGAGTCCTTATTTACATGTAGTGTTGCCCTTTCAGAGTTAGTAAGTGACTGAGATCATGTGAGTGATCACAATTGTATGACAATGACCAGACACATTTCTAGCTAGAGACAAAATGTCCATAGAAGCTCAGTCCCATGGCATTCTTTCTGCACATTCTCGTATTTGTGTGAAATAAACCTCTTTGACCAGTACTGAATCATTTGTGAGTGTCTTATTGCATCACAATATCAAAACTAAATTAAGAAGTTTCCAACATTAAAACCAAGCCTATAACAATGTCTTTTTTAGGAATTAATTCCTAGAAAGATAAGTTGGTCATGTGGCACAATATCTAGAGAAGGCTAGATGGATATTGGGTTTTGTCTCTGTCAAGAATTACAAGAGAACATGGATAAGCAATGTAGAACTGAGAGAAATGGTTAACCCACCATCTACATTGTGAACGGGAAGCCATATAGAATGCTATTACCTAATACTTAGATAAATAATTTGGATCATCAACTCAATGTAGGTCTGGACAGACACATGAGTGTGTTTTCATAAGATGATTGGTGAATTACTGATAGGGATACTCAGTGAACACAGTCTTTCTCCAGGTGTCTGGGGTTAGGTAGTTGTATGTTTTCGAGATGCATCAAAGTTAGCTTTAGCAAAGTTAGTCAGAGTGGTAGAATGACCTTTATCAGAAGTGTAGGATTCATCAATTCCAACCATGATTGGTTACTTCTTAAGCACAGGAGTTGAAACAATGCAAGTGACTTTAGAGATAAAGATCAGGTACACCAGAACTTATTAACAACGCCCAGAAACCTTGGGGGCTGTGTATGAGGCTTGCCAATCTTGTTCCTCTTATAGCCAAATCTCACAGCAACTATGGGCAGATTTACCAGACTCCCTCACAGACAGAATGTTATGGGCTCAAATTCTGCCTTTGATATATACTGGTTATAAGACCTTAAATAAATCTCTCAGTGCCCCAAGCATTGATTTAAAGCTAAGTTTACAGTGTAGGTGACTACCTAAATTGGTAGAAGCAATTTCCCCATTGAGACCTCACTACATGGAAGCAATATTAACTGGAATACTTCTGCCTCTCCATAAGTAAACTATGTTCTCTCATATGTAATATAATAACCCTGTTAAAATATACTTCCATCATAGAATGGTGAATCCGTGGAATAGATTAGGTACACAACACAGTTGATGACAATAGTAAGCAACTGTTTGATAAACCCAAAGACCACACCTTCTGGATTAAGAACTCCCCATTTAACAAAATTGCTGGGAAAACTAGAAAATAGTATGATACAAACTAGGCACAGACCAACATCTTATGCTGGTTACCAATATAAGGTAAAAATGAGTACATGATTAGATATAAAGGCTAATATTATAGGCAAACCAGAAGAGCAAGGAATAGTTTAAATGTAAGATGTATGGGGAATGGAAGAAATTATGAACAAAGAAGACAAACAGAATATTATGAAATGCAAAATGAATAATATTGATTACTTTAAATTGAAAGGTTTTTAACAAAGTCAGTGAAACCAAGATTAAAAGGAAACAGAAAAATGGAAAACAACTTTTGCAGGCAGCATAAAGGTCATATTTCTAACATGCATAGAGAACTGAGTCAAATTTATAAGAATACAAGTCATTCACCAATTGATAAATGGTCAATGGATATGAAGAGGCAGTTTTCAGATGAAATCAAAGCCATATACAGTCAAATGAAAAACATGCTACAAAAAAGCTATTTCTTAGAGAAATTAAAATCAAAACAAACTCTGAGGTACCACACCGTACCTATCAGATTGGCTAATAAGACAAAATTGGAAAATGACAAATACTAGAGAAGATGTGGGAAAATTGAAACTCTGAAGCATTGTTTGTAGAATTGTGAACTGATCCAACCATTCTGAAGAGCAAAGTAGAACTATGGCCAAAGCACTATAAAACTCTGTATACCCCATAGATGCAGCAACACCACTTCTAGGTCTGCATCCCAAAGAAACTGTGCTGTCCTTCATGCTTGATTTTACTGTTTCCCATATCTTGAAATCTCTGGTTTCCTTCAGATCTCTGTTCTCTTGCTACCTTATAAGAAGAGTCTTTCTCCATTCTCTTGGATACCAGTGTATTACTTTCTCTAAAATACCTTGTATTAATTTTGTAGATATGTTGGGTATATAGTTATAGCAGTAAGCATTGCAGAGAGGATCAAAAGTTGATTGTAGCATTAGGAAACCCTGGTCCCAAGCACCATCTGAGGCACATATTGGCTGTGGGACATTGGACAAGTCTCTTTACTTAAGCAACTGTACTCTAGGCAACTGGAAGAATAAAGGAGTTGCAGTGACATTTTTGACCTGCCTATGCAAAGACACAGGAACTAGAGATAAAATAATATTTGTGTGGAACAATGGGCAACCCAATTTGGCAGGGACACATAGGGAGTAGAAGGAAGTATTGCATATGTTAGAATACTACAAATGCAGGAAACGGCCATGTTATGAAGGAATTTAAATGCTAAACAAAAGTTTGATAAATTTGACCCCATTACTCATAAAATAAAATGAATCCCACAATCACAGAATAATGAACCTTACTTTCAAACCTAGAACGAGGATAAATACTTGGATTGATGGTAGCACAGAAGTTAAATGGGAACTCAGGGGCCATCTAGTCCAAATTATGTCTAATTAAGAGTTCTCTTTTTAACATCCCCTTTTGATAGCCTATAATGGCAGCAAATTCACGAGCTCCCAAATGCTTCACAATCCTCTTTTGTATAGTAATAAATTAAGATTTGTCTTCATATTGAATTAAATAATCTCTCTGCCCCTTCTCCACGTTTCTCCTAATTTTGCCAGCTGGGACAAAGCAGAGCCAGTCTAACGCCTTTCAAGTTGAACAGTTGTCATTTTCACACTGACTTCTCTTTTCCAAATGAAGCTTTCTCAGTTCTTTCAACCAAACCAAACATCATATATTCTCAAGACCTTCCACTAACCTTGATAACTTTGTCTAGAAGCATTACTGAAATGTTGTCTTCAGAACTCAATAGATATTCTATGTGTGGTCTTACCAAGGAAAAATATATCAAGAATGTAACCTGATATATGGGAAGCTTTGTCTTATAGTGGATACAGTTCCTGGTCTGTAGTGAGGAACACTCATCTTTAGGAGTTAAAATCTGACCTCAGACACTTTATAAGCTATGTGATCATGGACAAATCACTGTTTGCTTCTCTTTCCTCATATGTAAAACGACCAGGAAGAAATGGAAAACTTCTCTAGTATCTTTGCTGAGAAAACTCCAAATGGGATCACAATGAGGCAGAAATGATTTAAAATTACTGAACAACATCAAATAGCCTGATAACCCTGTGCATTATTTTCTTTCAGTGTGACATAATAAGGGCAGCATGGTGTATCATAGAAAAGGCATGTGGCCTGTAGTGAGAAGATCTGGTTTCAAATCAGGGTCTGATATTTACTGATTATAATCTTTGCCACATTACTTCACTTCTTTCCTCAGTTTTGTTTTGTTTTTAAGTGGCAATTGGACTACACCTGTGAATTCCCATAGAGATTAAATTATACGATGAAGTCTTACCTAGAAGCAATGGTGCATAGCAGACAGCTGACCTGAAATTTAAGTCCTCCTGAGTTCAAGACCAGCATCAGACATATACTGGTTTTGTGACTGAGGGCAACTCACTTAATTTATCAATGTCCCAGGCAACTCTATAAGTTGCAAGTTGTAAGAGAGTTGATAGTGATTTTACTGAGTATGAATTTCCTAAAACAACAAAATCGTGGATCTAGAACAGATATAGTTCACATTACTTTTTTTTTGTCTGTGTAGCGGCAAGCACCCCAATATCCCCAGGGTGACTGCCAACACAGGTTCTTAGATCTGCTTTTCAAAAGGAAAGCAACTCAAAATGGGTTAACAAGCTTACTTTAATCAAACAAACATACATTACCTAGTTCAGGGAAAAAGGTCAGCACCTGAACTTCAGAGTTACAGAACTTACAGATCAGACAGGCTTCCAAACTGTCCCAACATTACATGCATCAATACCAAATCACAGTTACCAGAGAGGGAAGCATCAACATCTGGGTTTTCAAAGCCAGGGGGCTCTCAACAACGGCTTCCCAGAGTCTCATCTGGTCAAATTACACAACACTTCTCAAAGTGAGCCCCAAAGCAAAGCCTCTCCTCAGGGTTTATATAGCCTTCTCCTGGCTCAGAGAATGTAACAACCTCCTTGACCCACTGCCCAATCACAAAGTATCAAGGTGTGGGCTTTCCTGAAAAACAAGCCTCCCACCACAGGCTCCGGGTGCACTTAAGCTAGGGGCAGGGAAGATCTTTAAATCTGCATTTCCATTACAGTCTGCCATATCAAACTGTTGACTCATACTAAGTAATACGCTAAAAATGTCAGTTCTCTTTTTCAATAAACTATTGTCAAGGCAGTGTTCTAATAACTTATACGTAAATGGCTGATTTTTTTTAAAACAAATGCAAAATTATATAAATTTTTGTTAAACTTTATCATTTTAAATTATTCTAGTTTCTTGAGTTAAACCCTCTAGAGATAAAAAGATCCTAAAAAAAAAAAAACTAACTAAAATTAGTAACTAATCAAAATTTCTTTAAAATAACACCTTGAATCCTATATGCCTTCATTTGAGCTGTTGTCATTTTTATTGCATAAAAGCAATTGAATTCACAATAGAAATCCACTTAGAAGAATTTAGTTATAACTAATAGGTAACTAATGATTAGTTTCCAATGAAATGAAGAGAAATCTTTTTTTGTCATGATAAAGAAAGACATGGCATGACCTTAAAGTTTGAACAGTAGACTCCCAACAGATTACTATAACACTTCATTTCTTTAAGCAGTATGGGAAGTAGAAACTGTACTCATGAGGAAAGAGAAAACATGGTATCTAATTGGGTTCTTCTCCTTAATTCTTAATTAAATTTAGACCTATCCCAGAAACGTTTGGCTACTCATTGATAAAACTTTTGGTTCTTCGTTGGTGAAACAGTAATAATAATGCTTTTCATGACTAGCCAACTAATAATTAAGTAGGATTAAAATTACAAATTATGAGAAAGAACACACCCAAATATATCTTTTACAGAGAGTACATATAGTGAAAACTATAATAACATCAGAACATTTAGAGAATGGTACAAATGATTACTAGGAGACAATAATCAAGAGGGAAAACAATGAAACACATGATCTCAGATGTGTATAGATAAATAGACTAGGTTAATTACAGGTTTTAATAAAAAGAGATAAAGGTAAATTTATACATAATTTAATTTCAGGTGAATTTGACTAAATATTGAAATAAGGTTTTTGATCCTTTCTTTGATTCTTGTTGTTCAAATTCTATACTTATTCTAAGTTCAGCTCACATACTCCCTCCTATATAAGGCTTATTACCCTTGCATTTATTACTTTCATATCTGAAATTACCTTGCATTTATTTTTAAAAATTGTATACGCATTTATGTATACATTATGTCTTTCCTGATAGAATGAAGATCCCTTGTGTACAGTGATTATTTGATTATTTTCTTTATATTTCCATTATCAAGTACAGATTCTGTCCTGTACTAAGTGATTTGCAAATATTTGTTGACTAATCTGAATGATGTGACATTCAAAAAGTACAGTAAAATACAAATACTGGTCACTATTATTCTTGTTCAGTCATGTTCACTCATTTCCAGTAATGTCAGACTCTTTGTGACTCTACTTGGGGTTTTCTTTGCAGAGAAAATGGAGTGATTTGCCATTTCCTTTCAAGTAAGTCACTTTGGATTGTATTTTAAAAACATATTCTCCCATGAAGCAATAGAGAAAATGGGGAAGGGAGAAGAAGGAAGTGTCATGGAAAGCAACTGTATGAAGAATGTTGAAGGGAGGGATAGAAATATTTGAATAGGTTTAGATGACATTTTACCTAGGTAAAAGGAAGAAAAAATGAATTTAGTGAATAAATTACACATGTGACATTCAGATAGGATGTGCTAGAGATAGGAGAATTTGATTATCTTGTAGAGTTTTCTGCTAAAATTAGAGTAGCTAATAACTCCCTGGGTTGCCTTGTTATTATTTTATTTCTTTTTTTTTAAAGCAATTGGGGTTAACTTGCTCAAGGTTACACGGCCAGTCATTATTTATGTGCGGGTGCTCATTTTCTGAGGCCGGTTTCTATTTCAGGTCATCCTAACTCCGAGGCCAGCACTCTTACTCACTGCGCCACCTAGCCACCCCTATTATTTTATTTCAAAAGAAGGTAAGAATGATAATGGCAACATGGATTTTGTTTTCTGAAATTTACAAGTTCTGTGACAGACAAGTCCCATAACCTCTCTCAGTGTTAGTCTTCTTTTCTGTAAAATGAGAATAATAACGGAAAATATTGACTTTACTAGGTTTTTTTAATGATCAAATGAAAGCACATGCATATACATATGTGTCTATATGGATAAGTCCACAAATGTACATACACATATGCAATATATGTGTATATACTATCAGCCAGACAGAACCAACCTGCAACCTTTGGGTGAGCAGAGCTAAGCAGAGCAGGCTATATACAGTTAAGTCAAGAATCAAGTAGAAATTTAATTTCAAAGTGAGAGAAACAGCTTACAAGAAAAAAGGAAAATGTTTTGGAGACCTGTCCCCAGTGGTGAGACCAACTTTAGTGTGATTAACCTCAATATTTATACCAATGTTTGTGCAATGAACCATAGCCCTGACAATGAGGGTTAACAACAAAGATGGGATAAGTTTCATTCATAGCAGGCCTTATGATCAGAATATGGATAGAATAGTGCTTGTCTAAGCTCAGAGAAGACCTGGTAGTAGTATTTTGCTATGGCTGAGATAATGCAGAAGGTGAGCACAAAAGATTGTTGTTATTTCAAGCTCAAGGCACAGCCTACTAGTTGGGCCTTAGCTCTGGAAAACAAGGTATCTCTTAATATCTTGAAATTTCTCCCTTTTAAACGAAGGGGAGGTGTCTAAATGAAGCCCTGCACTTCTGGTCAACAAAGGAAATATAAGTATAAGCCAACATGCCAGAAGAGATCATTTCAATGAGGATAATATATTGCTTAAGAGTTTAATTCCTTGAAGGGACGTATAGGGAAGTATGTTCCAGGTATCATTACTAAGCATTACTTGCTTGCAAGCAGAAAAGCGTGGAAGGGGGTAAAGAATGTAGAGTGAGAAAATACCTATATATTTTAGTGCGGCTTTGGTACTTGGGGACATAATTAAAGCGAAGAAGAGGAAAAAAAATAACAAGGAGTGTATACTCAGTCCACATTCAGAATCTTGGTATAGATGTCTCATATGGATGTCAGCTCCTTCTGGGTCCATACCACATGAACTCTGAGGTCCCTGGAGTGTTTTGCAACCCATTTAATAACAGGGCCTTTATTTAGATGATCAAGGAGTGCAAATTCAAACGTTTGACTGCTGTGGTAGTTGTAAGAAAGACCTAGTGGGGGCATATGGCTTGATAATTGTTGAGAAAACTCCTTATATCAATCTTTCAATCTGAGTTTCTGCTCAGTATCAAATACAATTACTCAGTTTCCAAGCCATGTAGAACTAGGTTGAAACAATGCAATGAAATTTTCTCTCAATTCTGATAACTGCATAATTACATGAAGTCAGGTAGGGATCGAACTACTTCATGATCTCACAATGAACTTGCTTGAGAAGGGAGCTTTATAAATCACCAACGTAACCAAGAAAACTTAAACATATTATCAGGTTAGCTCTAATAAGGTATCCGCTTCTCTGCTTCTTAACCTAAAGGTTCCTAGATAATTCTGACAATATAATTTAGTACAATAACTTCAGCTTGATTCTCTAATTTTGAAACTTCAGAGAATTTCAGTTTATATATCACTTGCTTTTTCTATCCTTACTAATTCCTGTGCCTGGTATAATAATCTTAAAAATAATAGGAGGATCCAACTAGAAAATGAACGTTTCTGCACTTTAAGATTATCAGATACTTTATAATAATTTTACTGTCTTACAGTTTATATGTAATATTCTCTTTTTTTTTGAAGGGGGGATGGCAGGGCAATTAGGATTAAATGAAAACACACCCAAGGTCACATAGCGAGTAAGTGTCAAGTGTCTGAGGCTGGATTTGAACTCCTGACTCTAGGACCAAAACTCTATTCACTCTGCTGCCCCCATATGTAAAATTCGTAGCCCAGTTTTGATAAGTTATTACTAAAACATTTAAAATTTTGGATGTCCATAAAAGATAAAATTGGAAGTTCATTATGTATGTATGTATGTAGTTATTGGAGAAAATGTTCTAATTTTTGTGGCTTTGTCAAAATTTACTATTCCATTTATTTAGAAAATGTACACATTATGTATTTGTCTTGTTACTTCTTCTAATCATTCCCCAAATCCTCCCTATAGTATAATTTGACTACAAATATAAGTTAAACTTGTAAGATGTTTATAATTTCATCCTATCATTTGAACTCAGAGATATTCCAGTATGAATTTATTGTTTAATAGATTTAATATCGTACTTGCAAAACTTCTTGGTTAAAGAAATTGCTAGAAAAAGAAAAAGTGGAACATAGTTTTAAAAATGTCATATAAGGGGGGGGGGGAAATTCCCTTAGATCTGTTGGGTTCCAGTAATAAGTTATATATTAAAGCCAATCATGTAGCCACAGGGTATAAAAAGCAAGGCTCAGGTTTAAACAGGTTGGAGAATTTTCTTTTCAGAGAGGAAATAGCATAATAGAGAAATAGAGAAGAGGGTCCTACCTACGTTGTGCCATGGCTGTCTTCAAAACTTTTCTCAGGCAGAGATATCCAATTTTAACAGTTTCCACAGTGCAGCACTTGCAATTCCCTACTATTAACTTCATGACAATTCAGACAACCATCTCTTAAAATCAAAATTCAAAACAATAATAAATTACAATCCCAGGAATTTTTACCTTACATACCATAATTTCATTAACCACAACTTGAATAGCTTTCCTGATGTTCCCCTAACAGTTAACACTTGCAAACTACCAATATTCTGGTGCTTCAGACATACAGCAAATACCTGATAGTTGACTCATCAAGGATATATTGAAGCCACATCTTTAAACCACCATATAAACTTTTATAATAGCAAAGAATTTCAGATGAAAATTTGCTATTATATATTATAGTCTACAATATACAAAATATACCTAATATCTATTTTATCACATACTTTTAAAAGCTCAAATAATATGCATCAGAATTCAACTTAAGAAACTGTTTTGTCTAACAGCATTTCTCCAACAATGGCCTCTCAAATTTCACAATAAAAGAGAATTTAGAAATATAATAATAACACCATCATGTATTTAAAGCCTAAAACAAAATTGCATATGGCCTCTATTACATTTCCAAATTTTGCCTTTAAAAATCATTAATTCTTATCATCTCAAACATTTAAAAACCACTTTAGAGTATTCAGGTATGGGATAATTATATTTAATTAAAGAAAATAATAGTAACATATTGCTTAGAAAATGCCAGTCACTGTTTTAAGCATTTGAAAATCATTATATCAATTTAATCCTCACAACAACCCTGAAAGTTGGATGTCATTATTATGTTTTTTTTTCATATCAGGAAACTGGGGAAAACAGAAATAATAAAACTTTCCTAAGAATACATAGCTAATAAATTTTTGTAACTCTAATATAATTTAATTTGCCCTTCATTTTCCAGAATTTTTTTCAACACCTGTACTTGGGAATCTGGTATAAGATGAAAGGAGCTAAGAGAATAAAAAGGGGAGGAATTCTGACTTGGGTGGTTATAGGAGATCTCTGGTTTAAATTATCATAAAAGAAAGGGTTAATAAAAGGTTACTATAAAGTACAAATGTTTTATCTATTTCATTTTCTTTCTTTACTCTGGGATAACTTTTAAACTAGCTGCATTTCTTCATTGCCCTAGGACAATTAAGCTGTTAATCTTACCATTTACTTTTTTTTCAACAAATGCTTTATTAACTTCTGGTTTACATCATTCATTTCCTCCAGATTTTAAGTTACAATTTTTCGCCATTTTCCCCTACCCACCACCCCAAAATAGCAGTCCCACTAGATATCCCCTCATCCAATCTGCTCTCTCCCATATCTTCTCCCACACCACCTTCGAATTAACATTATGGCAAGGTGAAACTCTGTGGCATAATGCCTGAAAATCTTATCTCCCAATTACATGCAAAATAGTATTAATAATAGTATTTATATAAATTTGAGACATTTAATTTTAAAACTTTGAATTCCAGATCCATTCCCTTTCTCCTTTGTTACCAACTCCCTCTGGGAAGATAAGCAATTCAGTATGTGTTGTACATATATAGCTATGCAAAACATTACCATAGTAGATACATTGTAAAAGACAGCTAGTATTTCCCTCCCACTAATCCCACCCCCAACCTGGTCCATTCCCTACTTTGATCCTGTCCCTCTTTGAAAGTGGGTACCTCCAACTTCCCCTTGCCCCAGAGAACCCTCCACTCCATCATCCACCCTCTCATCCCCCTTCACCCTAATCTCCAGCAGGGTGAGATATCCCATTTAGTATGTATGTCATTCTCTCCATGAGCCAGATTCAATGAGAATATGATTTTGCCTTTTTGCCTTCCTGTTCTTCCCCTCCCATGCAGCACTTGCTTCTTCTACATGAAATAGTTTACCCTACCCTGTCTCTCCCCATGTCCTCTTGCCACTCTCCTCTTTCACCTCATAATTTCACCCCTTAAGTATGATCCCTTCCTACCAAATTCAACCTTTGCCTTCTATCCCTGTATAACTGTAAACATATATACACAAATTCACATATGTATTCATATGCCCATATGCTCTTCTTCCATTGTTTTCATACTAGAAATGTTTCATCAGTCACGGTTATTTTTTTTCCATGTAGGAATGTAAATAGTTCAACTTTGCCTAGGCATGTTGCCACTTAATTACTTGACTTTTGGGCTTGTTGCCACAGTAGTACTCTGCCACCAGACAGGGGCGCTTCCGTCCTGAACATTGGGGTCCTCACAACTTCCAGTTCTGGCAAGTTGGATGCCCACCCCAGATCTCCCCCCGGATCACAATCCAGATACAAGCAGATTAAAGCAAGAGTCTGTCTTTTCATGATTTTCTTGCATCGTTCTCATTCCTCTTACCTATTTTTCCTCCACCTTTCTTATTTGGTTTTCAAAATCTTTCTTAAGCTCCTCTATAGCCTGTAATCTGTTCGTGTTGTCCTTGGAAGCTTTTGGTACAGAAATTCTGACTTCATTGACTTCTTCTTGTTCCATGCTTTGATCCTGTTGGTTCCCAAAATAGAAATCTAATGTCAGATTGCTGTGCCTGCTTTGCTTCCTTTTCTTCCTCATGTTGTCAATTAATTACTTGACTTTTGACCTCTATGCCCCAGTAGAACTCTGATTCCAGTGGGGAGAGTTTTGTCCCAAATTACTGGCATTTTCACTGTTGCCTATGTTATTAGTTTTTTGCTGTCTCTGAAGCCTCCACTGACTCTGGCACTTGGTCACCCACCCCAGCACCTCCACCCAGGCAGTGACCCTGATCCAAGCTGTTTAAAGCAAGAGTGATTACCCCTCAGACTGTACAATTCTTTCTCTTACAATTTGCCGCCCAGGAGCTCTGAAGGAACCATGCAGAAGCAGCCACCATACCTCAGCCACTTCTAACTCCAGGAGCAGAGACCTTACTGTGATTCCAGACCCCCTGTTCCCAAAGTCCACACTGACCTCTCACTTTCTTTGGCATTTATGGGTTGATAATTCTGGAAACCCCTATAGCTGAAGTCCCTCCAGTCACACCTGTTTGGGGATTCCCTGAGGCTAAAACCATGGGCTCATGTGGGGTTGGGTTCTTCTACCAGCATGCTGTAATGTACGTTTTCCATCTGCCTTCTGGGCTGCCTTCAGTGGGAGATTTGTATCTCTCGGTCACTTTGTGGGTTCTGTAGCACTAAAGTTTCTTAGAATCATATTTATAGGTATTTGAGGTTGTTATGGGGGGAGCACATGGATTTTTCCTGTTTTTATGCTGCCATCTTTTCTCCATCCCTGATCATGATGTTTTTAATATACTAACACATGGTCAATTTTTTTGTAGGGGCCATGTATGATTAAGCGAAAGAAAAGTATTTGTTCCTTTTTTCTCCATTCAACTTTCTCTAGAAGTCTATCATATCCAATTTTTCAAAAATTCTGTTAATCTCCTTATCATTTTTCTTGTTTATGTTATGGTCAGATTGTTCTAGTTCTGAAAGGGGGAGATTGAGGATACTGCTATTATAGTTTTGCTTTCCATTTCTTCCTCTAAGTCACTTAATCTCTCCTCTAAGAATTTTGATGCTATGCCACTTAGCACATGTATGTTTAGTATTTTATTTCATCATTGTCTGTGGTGCCTTTCATAATATGTAGAGTATGTCTTTCTGTGCTTTAATTAACTCAATTTTTGCATTGTGTGAGATCAGGATTGCTACATCTGTTATTTTTTTTTAATTTTTAATGTTAACAAATTCTTTATTAACTTCTGGTTTACATCATTCATTTCAGCCAGACTTTGATTTACATTGTTTCCCATTTTTCCCTTACACACCACCCCAGAATAGCAGTCCCACAAGATATGCCCTCATCCAATTTGCTCTCTCCCATATCTTCTCCCATACCCCCTTTGATTTTGCCATTATGACAAGGTGAATCTCTGTGCCCCAATGCCTGCACATCTTATCTCCCAATTACATGTAAAATAGTAATTATAATAGTATTTATATACATTTGAAACATTTAATATATATATATATATATATATATATATATATATATATACATTCAAATTTCAGATCCATTCCCTTCCTCCCTTGTCATGCACTCCCTCTGGGAGGAAGGTTTCATCAGTCACAGTTATTGTTTTCCCATGTAGGAATATAAATAGTTCAAATTTAATAAGTTCCTTTGGATTTATTTTCCCTGATTACCTTCTCAGGCATCTCTTGCTTCTTGTGTCTGGATGTCAAATTTTCTATTCAACTCTGATTTTTTCCTCAAGAATGCTTGAAAGTGGGGCGGCTAGGTGGCGCAGTGAATAGAGCGTCGGCCCTGGAATCAGAAGGACCTGAGTTCGGAGCCAGCCTCCGACACTTAATCCGCACAAACAAAAACCTAGCCGTGTAACCTTGGGCAAGTTACTTAACCCCAATTGCCCTAAAGGGGCGGCTAGGTGGCCGCAGTGAGTAAGAGCGCCGGCCTCGGAGTTGGGATGACCCGAGATCAGATCTGGCCTCAGAAAATGAGCACCCACGCATAAATAATGACTAGCCGTGTAACCTTGAGCAAGTTACTTAACCCCAATTGCTTAAAAAAAAAAAAAAAAAAGAATGCTTGAAAGTCCTCTATTCCACTGAATGACCATATTGTCCCCTGAAACATGATACTCAGTTTTGCTGGGTAGGTGATTCTTGGTTTTAATCCCAGCTCTTTTGACCTCTGGAATATCATGTTCCATGCTCTTCAGTCCCTCAATGTAGAAGCTGCCAGGTCCTGTGCTATTCTGATTGTGTTTCTACAATATTGAAATCATTTCTTCCTGGCTGCTTGTAGTATTTTCTCCTTGATACAGGAACTCTGGAACCTGGGTATAATATTCTTAGAAGAAAGTAGTAGTAGTAGTAGTAGTAGTAGTAGTAGTAGTAGTAGTAGTAGTAGTAGTAGTTGTTGTTGTTGTTGTTGTTGTTTTTGTTGTTGTCATCATAGTTGTATTAGCAGCAGCAGTAGGGACAGCACATCAACAACAGCAGTATAAATAGAAGTAGCAGTAGCAGTAGCCTGGTGGTGGTAGTGGTGGCAGTAGCACTAGAGGTAGTAGCAGTAGCAGTATAAAAATCACCTGGGTTTATATCTTATTTGTTGCTTACTAACAATATGAATATTAACAATTCACTTTACCTTTCAGCCTCTGTTTTTTGATCTGCAACATTGAGGATGGTAGTATTTGCTAATTATTTCTTAAAATGTCTCTTCATTCTTCTCTAGGAGGAGCCTAATATAACAAAGATCTTTCTGTTATAATTGTCATGTTGTAATAAACCTTCCCAGATGCAACTCCTTTCTACCTGTCATAATAATGAGGGGAAAAGTTTGTAACTTTGGTAAAAAATGTTTAAAGTCATGTTAAATATTCAACTGAATGGCACTGTATGCTAACTCCATGAAGGTATTGAACGTCACTACTTAAATTACCACTATTAAAACCTTAGCTAAACAAGGTTGATAGAATCACCTTTTGCTCACATATGAAATATGCATGAAATATGTCAATATTGGCAATTTCTTATGACTTACCTCAATCCAGATAATTATCAGCAGAATCAGATATTATATGAGTTGAATTTAGTAAACTTTAAATGAAACAAAGAATCATAAAGCACACATTGATAGTATGACAGCTGGTAAAAAGAGATATTAATAGTAATTTGTAGAAGGATTTTAAGGGTTGCTTGAAATCTTTGTTCATAATTACAACAGTGATACAGCATCCTTTTACAGCTGCAGAAATTTCCCTAGGAAGAAATAGTTTCAAGAGTTTATAAATATATCTACACACCATAGCAATCAGCAAAGAGATTTAGCATAATATTTGAGCTATGACAGTCACAAGGTTTAGGAGGATTACAAATAAGGAGAAAAAAACAGCAACAACAACCTTGAGATTTGGAAGCAAGACATCAAACTTTTTGTATTACAAATTAAATAAGGTATGACACCATTTCCCCCAAAGGCTTTAAGCCTGGTATAAAGATATTGTCAGGTTATAGGTAATATATTTTCCTCCTACTTCTGAGGTAAGCTTTAACATAGAGGATAAAGATACAACCTTGAACTCAAGAAGACCTGGACTGAAGTCTCAACTAATAGTTCTGAATGTGGACTCTGGTAAATTATTAAACTTCTTTATGCCTTAAACTATGATATAGGAAACAATTGTCTATTTAAATTGGTAGAAGGGGTTTCCTAAGGCTGAGTTACTTTCAGCAATAAAATCCCAGGTCCTAAACAAAAAACAAATGACTGTAAGGTAAAAATCAAGAATATTTTTTTTAAATAACTGGCCCACACATTTTTTATTTGTTAAGGGAAATGATATTCTTTCTCCCAAGCTAAGAATACTTTGCTGCAATTTCAGTAAGCATTTTTAGTATCATATTACCACAGAATTAATAGCTAAAATAAATTTTGGAGATATCTGGCATAACCTTCCCTTTCTCATCTTACATATGTGAAAACTGAAGTCTAGAGTTGTTAAGTGATTTCTTCAAGGTCACACCAGTAATAAATTTTCAGCATACATTAATTAGAACAAAATATGTATAACATAGATTCCCATTTATCAAAAATAAGACCGTCAAAGTCTTAATATGAAATTGTTATGAAGGTATTACTATGAAATTGTACTAACCATTAGGGAATAGAATTTGATAGAGCAGAGAGATAAAGATAGAGGTAACTATAGATATAGATAAATATATAAATATGTATAAGTACGGGTAAATAAATATTTATATATTGTTTATATAACATGTTAATATCATAGAAAGGCTCACTTTATGGGGAATGGTGGATAAAAATGGACCAATAAAAAAAATCTCACCTATTTTTTTAAAGGATTGCACTTTGGTTCCGGTTTACTGCCTTCCCTCCTCCTTTAGGTTTTTTTTTTCCTTTTTTTCTCTAAAACACCCAATGATACAGCCAAAGAAAATCGGAGTTTTCTTACAATGTTAACAATTGTTTGATTTTGATTTGAGAATTGTATATTTTTAATCATTATTATTTATTTTACTAAGATCTCTAGCAATTTTTGGAAAACATCCTGAAGTGCATATTCCTTTTGTCTAAATTTTTAAAGTTCCCTCAGTTTTTAAATGTCAATTTCTTGCCTTGGTAAGAGAAAATGAGTTTACTGTTGAGAGAATTCTTGTTCATGCTTTGTTGACCTTGTTTCACTATTGTTGAAGTCTTCTACCATAATTTCATCAACCTTCTCATTTTCTATTAGAAAACCCCTTTGATTTTTATTATTGTTACTTGGTAAGTAATTTCTGTCTTTCTATCGATATCTTTTATTTTTTCTTATCATTAAAATTTTCAATTTAATGAACATTTGAGACTATTGATTGTAGTATTTTTCTTCATAGATACACAAGGAATCCTTTCTATTTTTATAATGTTGCCTCAAAATTAATTTTAGGAATTATGATGATTTCCAGAAATAGCACATTAAGATTATTTTTGAAAGTATTTTGATTTTTTTCCAAAGTAGTCATACCAACATTGACATTCCGTGATTTATCTTTAATTTCTTTTACTTTAATAGTTTCTAATTTGCATAATACAATGATTTTCTGCAACTATAATTCCTGCAGTTGTTCCAAATTGGAAACAACTCTTTTCTGTGTCTCTTTTTTGAACATTATTATTACTTTTTTTGCATAACTTTGTATTATATTCTCCATGCATGCTTTTGGTGGTTGTAAGAGAGCCTACAAAATTTTGTACCTCTATAAAACGAGTATCTCCCAAACACAAGCACATACACACGCACACACACACACACACACACACACACACACACACACACAGAATGAATAAGTTCCTGGGACTTGATTAGCTCAAGGTGACTAAGCTCAATTGTTCCTTCCTTAACAGAACTTCCTGGTGATCTTTGTTCATATTGATGGTACTCCTGATCATCCAAGCGACTTACATATCACCAGGGACCTTCAGCATTAGTAGACATCTGAAGTCCTAAATAGATGCCACACTCTCCTCTACTAATCAGACTATTTTCTATAGAGTGATAGAGATGTGACAGTTTGCATCAAAGCTGAGAATCAGCCTATTCTTGCTGGATATGTATTCTATGCTGTGACTAAGTAAACTTCATTTTGTTAATTGTTGAATGACTTACAGGTCCTTCATTTCAGTTTATTGGGGAAACTAGAACTAGAAGTGTTCTGGCCTGGATTAACAACAAAATTCATAAGACTAGATAAAGGTTCTCAAGGCCTTCAATGACAGCATATTCAGGAATGTTTTGAAGGTTTAAGTCAGAATATAAATAAGTAAGGAAGTAATTCATTCTTATCTCATTACCTCTACATATGGTGTGTAGAACATCTTTTTTTTTTTGGTTATAAATCATACCTTACTCTCCCCACTGGTCTGGACAATTCTCTATTTACTATCCACATTACACTGAACATGAATTAGTAGGAAATAATAGAGATGGCTGGAAAATATACCCATTCTTCTCAACAAAATTATATGGCAATCAGGATACTAAGTTAAGTGTAAGGAAAAACAGAATGGAGTGCCTAAATGTGCACAGCTTAATTTGTTCTTCTGTTGGGAAGCCTGTACCAGTTAGTAAAGATCTTTATTTTTCCCTCTATTTTTGCTTAGGAGCAAACAGTTGTTGCAGAATATATACAAAACAACTTATGATACCCTGATATTTAGCCAGACTTTAGACACCTCTGCCTACTTTTTTCCCCTTTTTTTGAACTTTATAATATTTCCGAATTATTTGTAAAAATAGTTTTTAATATTCATTTTTGTAAGAATTTGACTTCCAAATAATTATCCTTCCCTCTCTCCCAAGCATAACATATTCCTTTCCAGGCTTTTACCTTTACTCTGTATGTATATCTCTGCTTCAAATGTGTTTCTTTGAATCAACATATTGTAGGATTTTGGTTTTATATCCACTCTACTATCTGCTTCTACATTATGGGAGAGTTCATTCCATTCACATTCACATTCACGATTATGTATTCCCCTCCATTTTATTTTTCCATGTTATTTTTTTTCTTTCTCCTTTTACCCTGTCCCTCCTAACCAGGGTTTTATGATCACCACCTCCCTCAGTCTGCCTTCACTTCTATCACCTTTTTCTTTTCACTTTGCCCTTCTACTTGTGTCTTCCCTTGACTTTTTACTTGAGCCTTGTATTTGAAGAAGTTTTCTGTTAAGTTTTGATATTTTTATGGGGACTCTTTGAAAGGCCCCTATTTCATTGAATGTTCATCTTTTCCCATGAAAGATTATGCTCAATTCTGCTGAGTAGTTGATTCTTGTTTGTAATCTAAGCTCCTTTGCCTTCAAGAACATCATATTTTAAGCCCTGCAATCCTTTAATGTAGAAGTTGCTAAGTCCTGCCTCATCCTTATTTTGTATTTGATTTTTTATGTCTCCTTGCAGTATTTTCTCTTGATGTAATAATTCTGGAATTTGACTACAATATTCCTTGAAGTTTTTATTTTGGAAACATTCAGTAGGTGATAAATGGATTCTTTCAATGACTATTTTACCCTCTCATTCTAGGATATCCATGCAAGTTTCCTTGATAATTTCTTTTTTTTTTTTCTTTTTGGAGGGCAATTGAGATTAAGTGACTTGCCCATGGTCACAATCTAGTTTTTGTGTTGTGTCTGAGGCCGGATTTGAACTCAGATCCTCCTGACTTCAGGGCCAGTGCTCTATTCACTGCACCACCTAGCTGCCCCGTCCTTGATAATTCCTTGAAATATTCTATCCAGGCTCTTTTTTATTATGGTTTTCAGATAGTTCATTAATTCTTAAATTATCTTGTCTAGATCTATTTTCCAGGTCAGTTATTTCTCCAATGAGCTATTTTGCATTTTTTTTTTATTTTATCATTCTTTTTATTTTGTTTGACTGGTTCTGGCTGTCTCATAGAGTCATTGGCTTTCTCTTGCCCAGTTTTAATTTTTAATAAATTCTTTTCTTCAATTAGCTTTTGCACTTCCTTTTCCATTTGGTCCATTTTACTTTTTAAGGAGTTGCTTTCTTCAGTCAGTTTTTGTCCTTCCTTTTTCAAGCTGTTGACCCTTTTTTATTATTCTCCTTCCTGACCCTATTTCTATTTCCGCTTTTCCTTCTACTTTTATTTGATTTTTAAAATCCTTTTTAAGCTCTTGTAAGTGGGCTTTTTAATCATGAGACCAATATGTATTCCTCTGCCAAACTTAATATTTTAGTCATTTTTACATTTTTGTCTTCATTTCATTCTGTGTTTTGATCCTCTCTGTTGCCACAGTAGCTATCTATGGTCAGGGCTATTTTTGATATTTTTTTAAAGTTTATCTCTGCTCCTGGAGTATGGCAGGAGATGGGGGCTGGAGCACAGTCCCAATCTTCTTGTCCTGGGTATCAGGGGCCTCAAAAACATGTAGCTTCTTTTCTGTGCTGGGATGACCCAGGCTAGTTGCACCTGTTTTGAAGGAGTTGTAGGGCTGACGATTTACCTTTTACACTGGGATTTGAGACCTGACTGCTGGTCTGCTGTTCCACTAGTCTTATGAGGCAGCCTTATAACACAGGTTATGATGACCTGTTTTAAGAAGCTAATCCCTCACCCCTCCTGGCTTGCTTGGACACCATGTTGTAATGAGAAATGAGTGAGACAGTTAATCATTTTAAGTGTAGTTTTAATGAATGAGCCACTGACTCCCAGGTGTCATGTACCCAAATCAGGCAACCTTGAGATGCATATTCTCAGAGGTTTTATAGACAAAAGCCACAAAATACTTGTTACCATGGGGAAACCACAATTTCAGGAAGCAGAGAAAACACAGAAGCCAAAAGGTAGCAATCAGTTTGTTGCCTAATAACCCTTTTATTGCCCAACTAGAAAGTCACCAAGTAACCAGAAAGGGGGTGGGGCATGGGTTCTAGGTGGAAGATTTGGGCAGGTCTCTTAGGCGGGCTTTATTTTGGGCAAGTCTCCTAGGTGAACTTGCCCAAGAAGGGAGAGACGGGGAGGCTCACAAAATGGTGGTTACAACAATCCCCACTTCTTTTTGTAGAGAGTCAAATCCTTGACTTACAATTGATTATACTATACAGAAAACGACTCATGCAGGGGCTGATACCTAGGTTCCCTTACAAGGAGAAGATTGACTGAGTTAATATGGGATGGAGAGGTGGGAAAACAAACAAGGGTCTATAGTGAGGGCCAAGACAGCTAGGACACAGATCAGTGTGGTCAACCATGTGGGTGTCCAGAACAGACTCTGGTACCAAATTTTACAAGTGCCAGAGTCCTGGATATCACCCAAAGTTAAACTCAAGTGATCCTTGTCACACACCTCAGAATTGGATGCTTAGGAGACTTCCTCAGGAAGGGCAGGACCTACATAATAGGGGGGCTGGGAATTTATACAAGGCCAACAGTCAGGGCCAAGGTAAGATTGGGAAGTGCTTTGACCTTGCAATCTTTGGGGGACGGTGACTTAAGATGATCTCCCTCTCCTCTGATCAAGGTCCCCACCCCACACCTTCCCCTTAGGCCATTGATACAGAAGTGGAAAGTGAAAATATTTCACATTGGGACAATAGACATACAACAGTAAATAAACCAGGGCAGAGGGCAAGCTCATCCATGAACCCCATTCTGTCTGGAATGTCCAGAGTACTTGGTCCCCCTTTAGAATAATCCGGATGTTTTTACCCTTGGGAGCATGGGGGTTTGACATGGAGAAAGGGCACAGTAACATTATGAGGAAACATGGGAAAATCTTCACTTGAGAAAATCTGGTCCTGGGCGCACCTTCCATTCATCAGGGGAGTGTTGGAGACAGGCAGTGATAGAGTTCACTTTGACAGGATCTAATGTAGGTAAAGGCAAGGTGTCTAGAGCCAATTTCAGGACCCTCCTGTGGGGAGCAAGGGGGAGGGGTGGGTGCAATAGTTTCCAGGTAGCAGGTTTGGGCAGGTATCCTAGGCGGGCTTTGTTTTGGTCAAGTCTCCTAGGTGAACTTGACCAAGAATGGAGAGATGGGGGAGGTTCACAAAATGGCGGTTACAGTAACCATCTGTGCTGTGCAGCGCTTCCCTTTTATCCAAGTAAGACAGACATTTCTTATAATTCTTTTAAGTAATCTTAAGCTGGAAAATTGCTTCACTCTATTTTGTGTGTGTGTGTGTGGGGGGGGGGGGCGGGAATGCTGTTGCTCCAAGAGACTTGTTGTAATGTTTCCAAAGGAAACTTGGGAAAGCTCAGGCAATTTATTTCCTGGATTTTCTATGCCATCTTTGCTCTGGCCACTTTTTCTGTCTATATATATCTATGTATCACAAGAAATTCACTGATGCTTTCTTTTTCTACCTCTTATTCAGTAATTAAAAAAAAAAACTATAAAAGTCACAAAGAAGTTATAACCTTCATAATTCCATATCAATAGTCAGATAGATTTTTCAGTAATGTAAAATCAAGAATTGCTATGAATTTAAATATCAGAGAAATCTTTTTTTTTTTTTAAAGCAATTGGGGTTAAGTAACTTGCTCAAGGTTACACGGCTAGTCATTATTTATGCGTGGGTGCTCGTTTTCTGAGGCCGGATCTGATCTCGGGTCATCCAAACTCAGAGGCCGGCGCTCTTACTCACTGCTCCACCTAGTCGCCCCTTTAGGGCAATTGGGGTTAAGTAACTTGCCCAAGGTTACACGGCTAGGTTTTTGTTTGTGTGGATTAAGTGTTGGAGGCCGGCTCTGAACTCAGGTCCTTCTGATTCCAGGGCCGGCGCTCTATTCACTGTGCCACCTAGCCGCCCCATTCAGAGAAATCTTGAAGTCCGTGGCTTCCATCTGCAAGGAAAGTGCAAAAGAAAAGGAGTTAAACACTTTGCCAACTATCCTTTGGCTATATAATATATTATAGGGACATACCTGATCTGGTGTTTGAATAGATAATAGCAGCAACCAGTTGTAGTGACTATTCCAAAAAATAAAAAAAAACATACTAAATGCTAAATGGAGTTATATATTTTAATCTAGTTATCGCATTTCTGGACCTATAACTGCAACAAAGATTTTAAAAATGGAAAGTAGTAATATATCCAAGAAAATATACAAATTTTTGTCATGGCAAAGAAATTATGTATGAATGTTATGAAATACTGTTGAATTGTAAGAAATGAGGGAATAAGAGTATTTCAATATCACATATGTATTGATGCAAAGTAAAGCAAGCTGGATCAAAAAATGAACACTTTATATAACAACAGCAAGAACAAAAATAAATTACTTTAAAAGCTGTTAGAACTATGATCAAATCAATGTCCACCTCTGATTCTGGAAGGTCAATTATGAAATATAGCAACTGTTTCCATCAGAAAGGTGATAGAATTAGGATGTAGAATGATTGCATAAACCCCCCAAAATAACTATGTTGCATGAATATGCTATTTACTAAAATGTTCTTTTTTTCCTTTTTTTCTTTTAGTTGAAACAAAGTTGAAAAAGTGGATAAAATAGTTTTCTGTTCATTAAAAAAAATAGCGAGGTGAAGTGTGCTTTAGATTTAGATTTAGGAATATTGCATGTTCTTTTATATGAGACCACTTCATTATCAGTTTCACTCAGCTGTTATAATTATTACAAAATAATTCTCATAGAGTCAGGGTAATATGTAAATATAATGTCAAAACAAAACAGTCTTGTTTTTAGTCATGCAAGAATATCTCTATCACTGTGTTTTCTTCCCTCTGTGTCTCTGTCTCTCTATCTCTTTCTCTATCTATGATTCTGTATGTTTGTCTCTATATCTCTCTCAAACCACCAGGACATAGATTCCCAATACCCATTATGTTTTTCTTTTTTTTTTTCCCAATTTGACTTCTGCTTCTGAGTTCACTTTTCTTTAGGTCCTCCTTCAAGTTTAGTGATTTAACTTTTCTATCTGAACTAAAATTCTCAGAAGTGGATGCAGCAGCTTTTTTTTTTTTTGGTTGCAAAGAATTGTAAAGTGAGGGGAGGCCTTGGATGAATGGTTAAATAAATTGTGGTATATGGTTGTGAAGGAGTGTTTCTGTGCTATAAAAAAAAAAAAAAGATGAGCAGGATACTCTCCAAAAATCCTTAAAGCACTAACATGAACTGATGCAAAGAAACTGAGTAGGTCCACTAACACATTGTACACAATAACAATAATATTATGCAATGATTGTTGTGTATGATTTAGCTATTCCAAGTAATAAAAACATCCTAGATCATTCCAATGTACTCATGAAGAAAAATTCTATTTACCTCCAGAGAGAGAACTGATGAAGTCTGAATACAGATAGAAGCACATTATTTTTACCTTTATTTTTCCTGGTTTTCTTTTTTCTTTTATTCTTTTTACTGGTTTATATTTTCCTTTTCAACTTAACTAATATGGAAATACATTCTGTATAATTACATGTGCATAACATATAGAAATTTAATTGCTTTCTTAATGAGGGGAGTGGAGGGGAAGTGAATGAGAGAATTTGGAACTCATTTTTTTATTTATGTTTAACGTTTTATTTTCCCCAGTTAACATGAAAAAAGAGTTATAACATTTGGAATATGGTGTTAGATAATGGTCTATGCCCAGTTTCTGCCATACTATATTCCAGTGTTCCCAGCAGTTTTTGTCAAATAGTGCATTCTTATCCCCAAAACTGGGGTCTTTGGGTTTATCAAACAATAGATTACTACACCCATTAACTACGGGATTTCGTGCACCCAAACTATTCCGTTGATCCACTACTCTACTCCTCAGCCATTATGAACCAGTGTAAATGACTGCTGCTGTATAATACAGATTAAAATCTGGTATAGCTAGTGCACCTTCCCGATCATTGCTTTTCATTAATTTCTTTAATATTCTAGTCCATTTGATCTTCCAAATAAATGTTGTTACTATTTTGTCTAACTACATAAAATACTTTTTTTTGTAAATTGATTGGTATGGCAATAAATATGAAATTTAGTTTGGGTAAAATTGTCATTTTTATTTTATTAGCTCGACCCAGCCATAAGCAATTGATATTTTTCCAATTAGTTAGAACTGAATTTATTTGGGTGAGAAGACCTTTGTAGATGTGATCATATAGGTCCTTTGTTTTGGCAGGTAGATTACTGAATATTTTATAATGTCTACAGTGACTTTAAATGGGATTTCTCTTTCTATCCCTTGCTGTTGAATTTCATTAGAAATATACAGGAATATTGGAGATATATGTGGGTTTATTTTATATCCTGCAACTTTGCCAAATTTATTTATTGTCTCAAATAGGTTTTTAATTGATTCTCTAGGATTCTCTAAGTATATCATCATATCATCTGCAAAGAGTGATAGCTTGGTCTCTTCTTTACCTAATTTGATTCTTTTGATTTCTTTTTCTTTTCTAAGTGCTACTGCTACCATTTCTAGTACCAGACTGAATAAGAGGAGTGATAGTGGACACACTTGTTTCACTCCTGATCTTATTGGAAATGCCTCTAGTTCATCCCCATTGCATATAATACTTGCTGATGGTTTTAAATAGATGCTACCTACTATTTTAAGGAACGGTCCATTTATTCCTATACTTTCTAGTGTTTTTAATAGTCATGGAAGTTGTACCTTGTCAAAAGCCTTTTCTGCATCTATTGAGATAATCATGTGGTTTCTGCTAGATTTATTGTTGATATGCTCAATTATACTGATGGTTTTCCTAATATTAAACCATCCTTGCATTCCTGGAATAAATCCTACCTGATCAAAATGTATTATTTTTGTGATAAGTTGTTGTAGTCTTTTAGCTAATATTTTATTTAAAATTTTGTGTCTAAATTCATGAGGGAAATTGCTCTATACTTTTCTTTGTCTGTTTTATCTCTTCCTGATTTAGGAATCAGTACCATATTTGTGTCATAGAAAGAATTTGGTAGGACTCCTTCAAAAATTTTCCCAAAAAGTTTGTAGAGTCCTGGAATCACTTGTTCTTTAAATGTTTGATAGAATTCACTAGTAAACCCATCTGGCCCTGGGGATTTTCCTAGGGACTTCACTGTTGGCTTGTTTGATTTCTTTTTGTGAGATGGGGCTATTTAAGTCATTCACTTCCTCTTCAGTTAATCTGGGCAACTTGTATTTTTGTAAATATTCATCCATTTCAATAAGATTGTCATATTTGTGTGCATACAATTAGGAAAAATACTTCATAATTATTGTTTTGATTGCCTCTTCATTGGAGGTAGATTCACCCTTTTCATTTTTGATACTCATAATCTGGTTTTCTTCTTTCTTTCTTTTTATGATATTGACTAAGTGTCAATATCATAAATTGGTTTTCTTTGTGAAAACCATGTCTTAGTTTTATTTATTAATTTAATAGTTTTCTTAATTTCAATTTTATCAACCTCTCCTTTGGTTTTCAATATTTCTAATTTAGTATTAAATTAGGGGAATTCTATTTGTTCTTTTTCTAGCTTTTTCAATTGCATGTCCAATTCATTGACCACCCTTTTCTCTAATATATTCATGTATGCACTCAGGGATATAAAACTTCCCCTAAGAACTGCCCTTAATGCATCCCACACATTTTGGTGTGTTGTCTCATTATCATCATTAGCTTGAATGGAATTACTGATTGTTTCTATAATTTCTTGTTTGACCAACTAATTCTTTAGGATAAAATTGTTTAATTTCCAATTAGGTTTTTTTTTTCTTTTTTGCACTTTTTTGGAGGGCAATTGGGGTTAAGTAATTTGCCCAAGGTCACATAGCTAGGTTTTTATTTTGTTTGTGTGTTATATATCTGAGGCTGGATCTGAACTCAGGTCCTTCTGACTCCAGGGCGGTCACTCTACTCACTCCGCCATCTAGCCGCCCCCCAATTAGTTTTTACTCTATCTTTCCACAGCCCTTTATTGCATATAATTTTTATTGCATCATGATCTGAGAATGCTGCATTTAATATTTCTGCCTTTCTGCATTTAATTGTGAGGTTTTTATGCCCTAGTACATGGTCTATTTTTGAGTATGTACCGTGCACTGGTGAAAAGAAAATAAATTCCTTTTTATCCCCATTCAGTTTTCTCAAGAGATCTATCATATCTAGTCTCTCTAAAATTGTATTCGCTTCCTTAACTTCTTTCTTGTTTATTCTGAGGTTAGATTTATAAAGTTCAGAGAGGCAGAGATTAAGGTCCCCCACTAGTATAGTTTGCAATCTATTTCTTCCTCTAATTCCTTTCACTTCTCTAGTTATTTGGATGCTATACCACTTGGTGTATATATGGTAAGTAATAATATGACTTCATTCTCAATGGTGCCTTTTAGCAGGATATAGTTTCCTTCCTTATCTCTTTCAATTAGATCTATTTTTGCTTTTGCTTTATCTTAGATAAGGATTGCTACCCCTGCTTTTTTTTTTTTACTTTAGCTGAAGCTCCTCATAAAGGGATCTGAACATTTTGCTCTTGTTGCCTCCCAAGTTATGTGCATGAGTGTTTGTGTATGCATGTATGTATGTGTGAGTCTGTTTTCCTTGTTTAACTTTCCATGTCTTTCTTGAGTCTTGTAATTTGAGATCAAATTTTCCATTGAGCTCTGGCTTTTTCATCAGGAAAATCTGGAAGTCCCTTATTTAATTAAACAGCCATCTCCTTGCCTTAAAGATTATGCTCAGTTTTGCTGGTTAGTTAATCCTTGGTTGTAGTCCTAGCTCTCTTGCCCTAAGAAATATCAAGTTCCAATCCCTCTGATCTTTTAATGTAGAAGCTGCTAGGTCCTGTGTGATCCTGACTGTAGTCCATCACGTTTGAATTGTTTCTTTTTCGGTTGCTTGCAGTATTTTTCCTTAATCTTGTAATTCTGTATTTTGGCTACTATATTTCTTTGAGTTTTCAATTTGGAATCTCTTTCAGGAGGAGTCTGATGAATTCTTTCGATAACTATTTTATCTTCTGATTCCAGGACTTCAGGACAATTTTCTTTGACAATATCTTGGAGGATATTTTATAGGCTATTCTTTTTATCATGGCTTTCTGGTAGACCAATAATTATTACGTTATCTCTCCTGGATCTTTTCTCTAGTTCAGTTGTTTTTCCAGTGAGATATTTTACACTTTCTTCCCATTTTTGGATCTTCATGGTTTGTTTGATTGACTGTTGGTGCATCACAGAGTCCTGAGTTTCAATTTTACTAATTCTAATTTTTAGCGCATTATACTCTTCAATTTGTTTTTGAAGGTCCTTTTTTTTTAAAGAGAGGCATTTTATCCAATTTCTTCACTAATTTAACTTTTTAAGGATTGTTTTCTTCAGTGAAACGTTTTTCCAAGTTGCCCACTGCCTCCCTGAATTGGTCTTTAAAATCTTTCTTAAGCTCCTCCAAGTATGCTATTTGGGCTTGAGAACAGTTCATATTTCCTTCTGTGGTATCAGGTGTGAGTAAAGAGTCCAAGTTGTCTTCTGTATTTGGTTGTTCTTGACCTACATAATAAGCTCTCATCAATTTTTTTGCCTTCCCCTTCTCCTTCTCAGCTTCTTTCCTTCCCATTCTAATTTCCTATTTCTCAATTTCTCAGGCTGTAAGCTAAGGGCCTGGTCGTTGACTGTGAATGCTGTACTCTCTGGGTATCTAGTTTGAGGCTAAGACATGAGTCTCAGTGAGGTATGCTGATGTGCACAGTGTAGTCTGTAGAGCAGGGGCACTCTGGCCACTTCAGATTTCTGCCTCTATACCCCAGAGCTACAGATAAGGCAGGCTTTTGCTGCTCACGTGTGGTGGGGCTTGTTGGGACCACTCCCTCTCTTCTCTTCTAACTCCTTTCTGCCTCAGTTACACCCCTTCTTGATGACTCCCAAGCCTGAGGCTATTTCCCTTATCTTAGGATTTCTCTCTGGGTGCGAGGCTTATCTTTGGGTTTTCTACTTCATGGAGGAGGAATTAGAGCTGCCAGTTTCCTTTTTCATTCTGGCTTCTGGTAAAACAAGCAGCTAAATTTCTAAATTTCCAGGGTGCGGGCTGATAGCCCCAGGAGAAGCTGCTTTTTCTTCTGCGACCCCTAGCCCTCTCTTACCTGGCTACAATGCTTCCTCCTGTCCCCTGATGAGATGCAGGTGAGATGACTGTGATTCATCTTTGGGACTGGTATGTGGACAGGCTGGGGGTTCTTCTCTCTCTGGTGTACTCTGCTTGTCTGCTCTCAAGTCTGAGCTGTACAGATCCCAAATGCTCCACACTCCCCCTGTCCCGACCCACTGGGCACTTTCCTGGGCTGGATTCTGCCACACTCCATCCCCCAGTGAGTTCTGTCACTCCAGAATCCGTTCTGATTCACTTTTTAAAGTTTAGTGACAGGATTCACAGAGGAGCTTAGAGAAGTTACTCCTTCCTTTCTGCCTTCATGGCTCCATCTCCTCTTTCAAGCATTCTTGATGAAAAACTGTATTTGAATAGACAATTTTTTATTATTATTAAACAAATGCTTTATTAACTTCTGTTTTACATCATTCATTTTCACCAGATTTTGAATTACAATCATTTTCCCCCCATTATTCCCCTACCCAGCCTCCCAGAATAGCAGTCCCACAAGATATCGCTTCCTCCAATCTGCTCTATCCCATACCTTCTCCCATACCTGCTTCAACTTTTGCATTAGAGGAAGGTGAATCTTTGTGTCCCAATGCCTGCACATCTTATCTCCCAATTATAAGCAAAAGAGTATTAATAAAAGTATTTATATATATTTGAAACATTTAATGTTAAGACCTCGACTTAACAGATCCATTTCCTTCTTCCCTTGTCAGCCATTCCCTCTGGGGAGATAAGTAATTCAGTATATGTTGTACATGTCTAGCTATGCAAAACATTATCATAGTAGATATATTGTACAAGGCTGCTTACAATTCCCTCCCACTCATCCCACCCCCCACCTGGTCCATTCCCCACATGATCCTGTCCCTCTTCTATAGTGGGTACTTCCAACCACCCCTCCACCCCAAGGTTGCCCTCCCATCCATCTTCCCTCCTCTCATCCCCTTCCCCCTATTCTGCTGCAGGTTGAGATATCCCATTTAGCATGTATGTCATTCTCTCCCTGAACCAAATTCAATGAGAATGTGGTTTTGCCTTTTTTGCCTACCTATTCTCCCCCTCCCTTGCATCTACTTCCCCTTGCTTCTTCTACATGAGATAGCTTACCCTACCCTGTCTCTCCCCATCTCCTCTTGCCACTTTCCTCTCTCACCTCATAATTTCATCCCTTGAGTATTCTCCCTTCCCAACAAATTCAACCTATGCCCTCTACCCATATATAACTGTAACCATCTACACACAAATTCACATATGTACTCATATAACCACACACCTTTCTTCCATTATTTTCATAGTGAGAAAGATATCATCAGTCACAGTTATTGCTTTTCCATATAGGAATGTAAATAGTTCAACTTTGATAAGTTCCTTTTGATTTCTTTTCACTGATTACCTTCTCAGGCATCTCTTCCTTCTTGCATCTGGATGTCAAATTTTCTATTCAATTCTGGCTTTTTCCTCAGGAATGCTTGAAAGTCCTCTATTGCACTGAATGACCATATTTTCCCCTGAAACAAAATACTCAGTTTTGCTTGGTAGGTGACCCTTGGGTTCATTCCCAGTTCTTTTGCCCTCTGGAATATCATATTCCATGCCCTTCTCTCCCTCAGTGTAGAAGCTGCCAGGTCCTGGGCTATTCTGATTGTGTTTCCACAATATTGAAATTGTTTCTTCCTGGCTGCTTAAAGTATTTTCTCCTTGATCTGGGGATTCTGGAACCTGGCTATAATATTCCTGGGAGTTTTCTTTTTGGGGTCTTCTTCAGGAGGTGATCGGTGGATTCTTTCAACCTCTATTTTGCCCTCTGGATCTAAAACATCAGGGCAATTTTCCTTGAGAATTTCTTGAAGGGTGATTTCTAGGTTCTTTCTTTGATCATGGCTTTCAGGTAGTCCAATACTTTTAAAATTGTCTCTCCTGGATCTATTTTCCAGGTCAGTGGTTTTTCCCATGAGATATTTCACATTGCCTTCTATTCTTTCATTTGTTTGGATCTGCTTAACAGCATCTTGATTTCTCATAAATTCATTAGCTTCCATTTGCTCCAGTCTAACTCTGAAGGAATGAATCTCCTAAGTGAACTTTTGAGATTCTTTTTCCATCTGGCAAATTCGAATTTTTAAGGCATTCTTCTCTCATTGCCCTTTTGGGCCTCGTTTGCCATTTGAGTTAGTCTATTTTTTAAGGTGTTGTTTTCCTCAGTCAGGATGTTGACCCTCATTTCATACTTTTCCTGCATCCTTCTCATTTCTCTTTCCAATTTTTCCTCCACTTCTCTTATTTGATTTTTAAAGTCCTTCTTAAGGTCCTCTGTGGCCTGCAACCCGCTCATGTTTTCCCCTGGGGCTTTTGGATTAGGACTTCTGACCTCACAATCCTTTTCCTGCTCTATGCCCCCAAAATAGGAGTCTAGGGTTGCATTTTTCTGTTTCCTTTGCCTTGGCATGTTGCCACTTAATTGCTTGACTTTTGGGCTTGTTGCCACACTATGGCTTTAAGGCCAGCTAGAGGAATTTTTGTCCCGAACGTGTGGGGGGCAACTTCCGTTTCTGGCAAGCTGTAAACCCACCCCCGACTTCCACCCTAGATCACAATCCAGATCCAGGGAGGTTAAAGCAAGAGCAATTACCCCCCAAGACTGATTGCTTGATCTCCCTACGGTTCAGCAGGCCAGGAGCTGGAGCTGTGTCTGAAAACTACAAAATGGCATGTCTCCTCAGCAGCCACTAGCCCCCAGGGGAGGAAGCTGACGCATTCCCCAAATACAGGTCCCAATGTCCTTGGGACACTAACCTCTTACTTTGTCCTAGGCATGTCTATGTTGATAATTCTGGAGTCGCCACAGTAACTGGTGTTCTGGGTTTCCTCCAGCCGGCTGTTGGCCCTGGTGCCCTGGGGCTAAAACCTCAGCTTAAGGGTACCTCAGCTCTGGCTCAGTTTGGCTTCCCGAGCTCTGCGCCCTGAGCATTGCCGGCTCCCAGACCACTGTGCTGGTCCTTCCTGCAGGGCTGCTGGGCTGTCCTCAGTGGGAGGTTAGCTTCTCTGTGTCGTTCTGTGGGTGCTGGGGCTCCAGAAGTTGTTCAGAGTCCCCTTTTACATAGTTTGGGGGGAATCTAGGGGCAGAGTGGCTTGGATGAGCTGTTTCTACTCCCTGCATAGACAATTTGACATTCAAATACAACAACCAAGAAAAGCATGAGATGGTAAATATGGAAAAGAAATCATAAGGAACTTATTAAAGTTGAACTATTTGCATGCCTACATGGAAAAACAATAATTGTAACTTATGAAACTTTTCTCAGTATAAGGGTATTTGAAGGCAATATAAATGTGTGCATATGCGTGTGTGTATGTATGTATATATGCATAAATATGGTTATATAAGAGGGCATATGTGTATATGAATACATATATGAGTGTGTGTATATATGTGTACAGGTATACATAGTCAGAGGGTACTGTATCAATTGCATAGGAAGGGCTGATTTTTAAAAAGAGAAATTGAGATGTGATAGATGCATATAATGAGAGAAGATGGGGAGAGACCGAATGGGGTAAATTATCTCATACAGAAGAGGCAAGGAATAACTGCTGCAATGTAGGGGAAGTAAAGGAAGGCAAAAGGGAATGAGTCAACCTTACTCTCATTGAGTTTGGTTTAGGGAGGGAATGACATAAACACTAATTTTTGTATCTTGTCCTACAAGAGAGAAGTGGGGAAGGGGATGAGAAGTGGGATGATGGCATGGAGAGTTGGTTAGGGGGAGGGATGTCAGTTGGAAGCACACACTTTTGAAAATGAACATGGTAAAAGTAGAGAATAGAACAAGGAGGAGTGGGATAGGAGGGAGGGAAATACAGTCAGTCTTTCACAATATATCAATTAAGAAAATGTTTTTTTGGGGCGGCTAAGTGGCGCAGTGAGTAGAGTGTCAGCCCTGGAGTCAAAAGGACCTGAGTTTGGATCCGGCATCAGACACTTAACGCACACACAAACAAAAACCTAGCCGTGTGACCTTGGGCAAGTTACTTATAATAAACCCAATTGCCCTCCAAAAAGAAAAAAAAACAAACGTTTTGCGTAACTACACATAAACAACATATATTGAATTGCTCGTCTTCCCAGTAAGGTAGGATGATCAGTGTGGAAGGGAAAGAATATGGAATTCAAAGATGTAAAATCAAATGTTTAAAAATGTTTTTCTGATTTTTATTATTATTATTGTCATTATAATTATTCTGCATTTGGGAAATAAGATATACAGACACTGGGTATTGAAATTAATCTTGCCTTACCAGAAAGTCAGAGGGAGAATGGAGAAGGATATAGGAGAGAGCAGACTGGGGGAGGGAGTATACAGTGGGATCACTGCTTTGTGGTGGTTGGTAAGGGAAAGAAGGGAAAAAATTGTAACTCAAAATCTTGTGGAAATGAATGATGCAAACTGAAAATGAACATAAAATTTAATTTACAAATGGGAAGTTTCTCTGATAAAGGTCTCATTTTTCTAATATAAAGTGAATTGAATCAAATTTATAAAAGTAAAAGCTACTTCCCAATTGATTAAATGTATGTACATACAGTTTTCAAAAGAAGAAATCAAAGCTGTCTATACTCATTAAAAATTTTCCAAATAATTATTTATTAGAAAAAGAGGCAAATTAAAGCAACTAATGATGTGTCACCTCGAAAATGGCAAATGTTGTAGATGATGAAGAAAAGTCACTACATTATTTAATTCTTGGTGTAGTAGTGTTTAAACCATTCTGGAGAACAATATGAAATTCTGCTCAATGTCTTCAAAACAGTGCATAACATTTGACTGACTAATACCACCACTTGTCATGTACTACAAAGAGATCAAATAAAAAAGGAAAGGAACCTATTTCTTTGAATGCTGTAGCCTCTGGGTGTCTAGTCTGAGGCTAAAGCAGGAGGCTCAGGGAGGTATGCTGATGTGCACAGAGTAATCTGTGGAGGAGGGGTGGTCTGACCACTTAAGATTTCTGCTTCAGTATCCCTGGGCTACAGCTCAGGCAGGCTTTTAATGGTCAGGTGAGGTGGGATTTGTTGGGACCACTCCTCCTCTTCTCTTCAGACTCCTTGCTACCTCAGTTACACCCCTTCTTGATGACTCCCAAGGCCTAAGCAATTTCCACTGTCTTAGGATTTCAGTCTGGGTGGGAGACTTATCTTTGGGTTTTCTACTTCATCAAGGAGGAATTGGAGCTGCCAGAGTTTACTTTTTCATTCTTGCTTCTGGTAAAACAAGGAGGCAATTTCTAACCTTCCAGGGTGTGGCTGATAGCCCCAGGAGAAGCTGCTTTCTTTTCTGGGGCCCCTAGCCCTTACTTACCTGGCTCCAATGCTTCCTCCTGTCCCTTGATGGGATGCAGGTGAGACAGCTGTGATTCGTCTTTCGGATTGGTATGTGGACAGGCTGGGGCTTCTTCTCTCTGCGGTGTAGTCTGCTTGTCTGCTCTCAAGTCTGAGCTGTACAGACCCCACGTGCTCCACACTCCCCATGTCTAGACCCTCTTGGCACTTTCCTGGGCTGGATTCTGCCATGCTCAGTCTCCCAGTGAGTTCTGTCACTCCAGAATTCGTTCAGATTCACTTCTTAAGGTATAGTGACAAGATTCACAGAGGAGCTTAGGGAAGTTACTGCTTCCTTTCTGCCATCTTGGCTCCACCCCAGAAATGAACCTATTTCTATGAAAATATTTATAGCAGCTCTTTTGAGGGGTAGCAAATTATTAGAAATTGAGGGAATATTTATCAATTGGGGAATGACTTAGCCAATTGGGGCATTTGATTGTGATGGTAGTACTATTATCCTTTAGGAAATGATGAGGAGTCTCCCACATTAGTATGTGAGTTTATTGACAAGAATGCTTGGTTTTTTTTTATTTTTTTTCTTAAAAAAATACTAAGCCAAAATTTAGCAAAGTGCCTGGCATACAGCATATATTTAATAAAAACTTTTTGTTTACTGGCTTATCCAAGGTTATACAGATATTAGAAAGAAGATTCAGGTTTTGAATCCTAATCTTTTGGTTCTAAATTTGGCACTCCTTTCACTCATGCTGTTGAGGATAGATACCATGTCACTCATAAGCGTTTTCTTGTCCAGATTAAAAATTCTAAATTATTTAGTTAATTTTGAAAGTTGTTGTTCATCCATTTTTAAGAGAACCTTTGACATCATCGAGTAATTTCTTGACTTGTTACTGAATGGAATTTAGATGAGGCAGAGCTTTCAAAGTTGCCAGTCTCACTCTCTCTTCTGGAGTCATTGAAGCTCAGTGGTGGGATAAAAATCAAGATGACTGGAGATGGCTTGAGATGTAGTTACCTTTGGGATTCAAACACCTCTCAGTCTTTGATATCTGATCAAGCTCTAAGTGCTCAATCACCACATGTTTCAGCTGTCTTCATGCCTTATTGGAAAATAAAAAGTTCTTATCTTCCCATTCTACCAGGGGAAGTTTTTACAGGTTTGAGGTATACATCCCTGAAATCAGAAAGAGGTTTCAACCTTGGGGGTTACCTTTAACCTACTTTAAAACATCTTCCAACATGGTTTTATTGGAGTACGCCTTCTGTACCTGCCATAGCTTCATGGAGCGAGAAGGGAGAGTTTAGGTGAAAGGTGGACACCATCGGTGTATGAGCAGCCCTGAAAAAATCTTACCAAGCTCTTATACCAGAGCTGCTAGTCATTTTGAACCCCTATATACCCCAGTCCTCACACATGATAGTTAAGAAGCTCTGAATCTTCCTTGTAAAGCATCCTTGTAAAGGTATATTTTAAACTGTCAATATTTATATGGGTTGAGATAGTATATGAAATACTTAGAGGAGGAACATGCTTATTCTATTACTGACACTATTATTTAGTTAGCTAATTGTCTGTTATTTGTAGTAATGATAGCTGTAGTCATCATTAAGTCAATGATTAATTGGTTATCTATTTATGAAACTTATGGCATCCCTAAAACATCAAAGGCACCACTATTAACATTTTCATATCATATCACATGTGGTCCTGCTAAGGTTTTTTTTTCCTATGCAAGTAAAAAAAGAATGGAAATTTGCAACCATGAATACATATTTCTGACTAGTGTGAGGAAGTCCTCAACTCAAAATATAATTTATGAGAATAATGGAGCAAGAATGAGAATAATAATTGACAGAAGTCTAAAATGTTGCTATTCATATTGTGTAGTATCTCATGAGAAATAAAATTGAAATTTGTGCATGTGAGATTTTATGTTCAGGATCCAGATGCAACATTTAAGTTCATAGATTGTCCAAAGCAAATGATATCATTTATTATCCAATATTGTAAAGAAAATTTGACATTGACTGACAGGTTTCATTTCACTTAGTAAGTTGTGAGTTGTCCTCATTTCCCTAGAAATAAATGTAAAAATTTAGAAGAGGGAGAATTTCAGAAATGTGCTGTCACTCATTCACTCAGTAACAGAATATGGAGAAAGTATCTTTGCCATTTTCCTGACATGATCCAGGGTAGTTAACTGTGACCAAGGTTTCTCCTCTTTAGCTTAGGATGGACAAAAACTTTCAAGCATTAAACAAATAGAATATAATCTCCATACATCTCCCTAATCCAGACACAGTAAAACCAATGACTAAGCCCTGACTCAACATTATAGATGCTCACAGTAAAACAAAAACATATATATATATATATGTATATATATATATATATATATATATATATATATATATATACACACACATATGATAGGAAAAAAAAAAGCTTCCCAGGTGGTTAAGATTAATGGGTGATTCACCCATTTCTTTCACAGAAGTCTTCTTTCTCTTCAATGAATTATAGAGAAAATATGCTAATACCTAAACCCCTGGGCTATTCGTGGTAGTAACCCAGACTGATCAACACACCACAAACAAAAGTATACTTTTTCTCAGTGGCCTTTAAACTCCAGCTTATAATTGGGTGTCTAGGGAAGAAATTGTGCATGTAAAAGCAACTATCTGGAAGAAATTCTTATCCTTCCAATTCAACTGCTCCCCTTCTCTTGCAAAGTATGTGTGCACATACGCACATGAGCATGCGTGCGCACATACAAACACACCCACACACACACACACACACACACACACACCATTCAGCATGTTCCTTAAGCTCCATCACTGAATGAATACATACAGCTCCCCGTATATTTCACTTCTCCCTTTATCCCATGAAATTATTTTTATAAGTATGTTACTAGAAACCCCCATGAGGAAGGGGGCAAAGATGTTCATAGTATTCTATTAAACTTAGCAATATCCAAGATTAAACAATATATTTTGTCTATGATGAGTTCCTCCATAATTCATAAATACAGGATGTTATAGGTCACCTCTCTAGTTTAGCAACAAAGTCAGCAATGTGGCTTAGGTAAATGACTAAGCTATGGTCAACTGGTGGAGTGTAGCAGAGTTATGAATTATTTAAATCTAATTTGTCTGACTTTAGATTAACTTCTTTGTCTATTAGTGATTTAACTAAATTATTATATAATTTATTTCAGTGTGGAAAAATATTAAATAGTTCTATTGTACTCTTACTCTTAATGGGTGGAAGAAAGTATTGGTAAGGTTAAGAACAGTTTATAATCAGGAAAGTATTATAACTGAATTAGGTATATGTTGGCAGATTCTTTACAAAGACAAGCTGGACATTGAGTCCTGGGAAAGGAGTTGAGTTGCTTCTGGCTGGAGGTCCATTCCTATTTTTTTCCTACAACAGTAATAAGAACATCCCTTAAAAAACAAACAAACAAAAAACTTATATAGTTGTTTTTTTTTTTATTTAATCCTGTCAGTTCAGAGAAACATGGAACCTGATTTTATGAGGCAGAGAAGACCCAAATGAACCAATGGTACAGAATGAATTTCATGCCAAATTTATAAATCTCCCAATCCTAGGTTAGAGCTTCCATAAACTTAGCTCTCAGTCATTAACTCATTCCTTCTCACTGTGAAGAAATTAATTTCAGTTGTGAAGAAATTAAGAGAATAGGAGAATATAACTGGGGTACAAATATATTCAATCCATGTCAAAATCAGTGAAGAGATATAAAATTCAAGAGTATGTTTATTATAATCTCTATGGCAGATGTGCAGTATCTTTTTCTTCAGAGAAATTGAGAAAATATTTCCCTAACAGTTGCAAAGATAACAAGCTTCCACTTGGGGTATCTAAGACTGGCCATCAGTCAATGTTCCCACTATAAGCAAACAAACAAACAAAAAAGGTCACCAATGGATATTGAGAGAGGAAGAGAGTTTAGAGTAGTTCAGTAGTTAACAGAGACTTTTATTTTAAGGAACATTTTTATCATAAATCTACAACTAAGAGTATCAAGGACTCACAGTTTCTTGCAAGATTCCCTAAATTCATTGAAGTGATATCATTAACTCTTGCATAAGGGTAGCCTTCTCTTTCCCTTGCACTAAAACTTCTAAGCCTACTTCCTTTGTGATGTACCCACAAAGAGATAAGTTTCTAGTCTTCTCACTTCAACACCCTTTGGAGATATAAGAACTAACAGGAGAAGGGAAGGGCAGATATAAGACTAGGCTAGACAAGCAAAATAATAAATTCTTCTCACCTAAGCTGCGTGTGTGTGTGTAAATATATGCATATTGTAGTTGCCAGTCTGAAAAGTTATTTTGTTTCAGAGTATGGTATGAGACCTTCTTGGATTGACATGTTACCCAAATAATAATCCTTGCCCTCACAAAGAGCCTGGATGATTAACATTTGCTAATTATTATGCTTACCCTTCACTGAAGTGGCTTGTCTGGAGTCAAATCAATGGTGGTTTATTGGGATGGGACTCAATCCACGCCCAGGCATAGATCCAACAAACAACCACAATGTTCACTCAATCAAGCACTCATCTGAGACTTGGCAGAAAATATTAGAGCTGCAGAGGGGCTCCAGTATTCTCCCCAGTAGTTGGGGTGCCATCTAGTTATATCAATTTAGTGTCTGTAATCCATGAACTTAATGAGAATTCCTTCTATTCCTTCATCTCCAGTATTGATGAAAATGTCAAACAGCACTTAATATTATTTCTTCTTAAGATTGACATTGTTCCATTAGTAGCTATTTTTGTGCATGACCCTTCAATTAGTTGGGTCTCCACCAAATGGCATTATGATTTAAATTATTATTTTTTTCTTACTTGCTTGATGAGTAAGTGATGTGGCAAGAAATTAAAAAAGGGATATTAATGTCAACCTAAATGACATTCATTGTTTTCTCTCCATCATGCTAAAACCACCTGAAAAATATACAAAACCAACCGATAAACAGCACAGTCCTTACATGAAAGAAATAATATAAATATATCTGACAACACATGACCTATTTATACAAATAAGATAAAGAAGATTATCTGAGAAGAGACTTACCAAGTAACGTGGATGAAATATCCTAAGCTCAGACTACTGGACATAGCTAGAGGCAGCTGGTGGCACAGGGAATAGAATGTTGCCCCTAAAAGACCTGAGTTCAAATTTGTCCTCAGACAATACTAGTAGTATGACCCTAAATATGTCACTGTTTACCTAATTTTCCTAAATTATAACATGTGCATGATAACACCACTTAACATTCAGGGTAGCTGTGAGGATCAAATGAGAGAATATATGTAAAAAGTTTTATAACAGTGTTTGGTATATAGTAGGATCCATAAAAATTATTTTCCCCTTTTTCAGGTTAATGCAATTGGTTAGAAAACCACACTGTATGTTCACAAACTGTTTTGTTTAAAATGTGATTCAAGAATTCCAATGGAAGGAAGACAGTGACTGCAACAACTTTCTTGGGGAAGAAATTTGGACCTGTGCTTTCATTGGAGGCGTCCATTCATTGGAGATGTCAATTTCGGTTTACTCCTGCTCTACAACTATTGTCATATGAACTCCAGATTCATTAATTATTACCGATGCAAATTGGAAATCTATAACTTATTGCTTCAGAGAGTTTCTCAGAGACAATGAGAAGTTATGTGATTTGCCCAAGGTCACATATTAAGCAATATGTATCAGAGGAAGAATTTGACCCAAGGTCTTTCTGACTCTAAAGTGGTTCACTATCAGCTATGTTACACACTGTCTTTTAGGGAAAAAAAAATATTTAAATAAAAACAGGATTGAATTATATACTTATACTTTAGATTTTAGCAGAAAAGCTTTTGTTGACTAAGTCTTTTTTTATCTTAATACTAATTTACATTTATATAGTACTTCAAGTTTTGATTTATACTGCATTTTCTCCTGTGATTCCTATAAAAGAGGGGTAGAAATATTCCCAGTTTCATTATTTCTTAGATTAAAAAAAAAAGTTAAGTTGCAGAGAAATGAACTGAGTTACTCAGTTACACAGTTAGTGATTGGGATAGGATTTCTATAGAGTTCCTCTCATTAAAAACCTTTACCTGGTCATATATATATTGCAAATTGATTCTTAGGAAGGATAAACAAGAGAGAAGGGGAATACCAAGGTGCCATTTGCAACTGATTAACTGGAAAGATAAAATAACATTTTTTTCCATTCTGTCTGCTAAGAAATTCAGAACGATAGTGAGGAAGACATACCACCAGTCTGTCATTCCACTTCACTTCACTTTACCTCATTCACCTCCCCTCATCTTACCAAACTTCACTTCAATTTCCTTCACCTATACCATCACTTCATTTCAGGTATTTCAACTCACCTCAGTCTTCTATGTCCTCTACTCTACCTCATTTGACCTTGCCTCACCTAATTTTTCCTCACCCCAGCTCACATTACCCCATTTCATTTCACCTCCAGATCACCTGTTTTGTTCTCACCTTATCTCACTACACTTCACTTCACCTCACCTCCTTTTATTCCTCCTTACTTTATCTTAATCTACTTTACCTTATGTCACCACACCTCACTTCACATTTGAGTTACAAATATTTTTCACCCTTGTTTCTCCCCTACCCAACATCCCAGAATAGCAGTCCCACAAGATATCGCTTCCTCCAATCTGCTCTCTCCCATATCTTCTCCCATACCCCCTTCGACTTTTCCATTAGAGGAAGGTGAATATCTGTGTCCCAATGCCTGCACATCTTATCTCCCAATTACAAGCAAAAGAGTATTAATAATGGTATTGATATATATTTGAAACATTTAATTTTAAGACCTGGAATTTCAGATCCATTCCCTTCCTCCCTATATGTTGTACATGTCTAGCTATGCAAAACATTATCATAGTAGATATATTGTACAAGGCTGCTTATAATTCCCTCCCACTCATCCCACCCCCCACCTGGTCCATTCCCTACATGATCCTGTCCGTCTTCTATAGTAGGTACATCCAACCTCCCCTCCCCCCAAGGATGCCCTCCCATCCATCATCCCTCCTCTCATCCCCCTTCCCCCTATTCTGCTGCAGGTTGAGTTATCCCATTTAGTATGTATGTCATTCTCTCCCTGAAGCAAATTCAATGAAAATGTGGATTTGCCTTTTTGCCTTCCTATCCTTCCCCTCCCTTGCAGCCACTTCCCCTTGCTTCTTCTACATGAGATAGTTTACCCTACCCTGTCTCTCCCCATCTCCTCTTGCCACTTTCCTCTCTCACCTCATAATTTCACCCCTTGAATATCCTCTCTTCCCAACAGATTCAACCTATGCCCTCTATCCATATACAACTGTAAACATATATAAACGCATTCAAAAATGTATTCATATGACCATACACCCTGCTTCCATTATTTTCATAGTGAGAAAGATTTAATCAGTCACTGTTATTGTTTTTCCATACGGGAATGTAAATAGTTCAACTTTGATAAGTTCCTTTTGATTTTTTTTCTCTGATTACCTTCTCAGGCATCTCTTGCTTCTTGCATCTGGATGTCAAATATTCTATTCAACTTTGGTTTTATCCTCAAGAATGCTTGAAAGTCCTCTATTCCACTGAATGACCATATTTTCCCCTGAAACAAAATACTCAGGTTTGCTGGGTAGGTGACCCTTCTGTTCATTCCCAGCTCTTTTGCCCTCCGGAATATCATATTCAATGCCCTTCCATCCCTCAGTGTAGAAGCTACCAGGTCCTGGGCTATTTTGATTGTGTTTCCACAATATTGAAATTGTTTCTTCCTGGCTGCTTGGAGTATTTTCTCCTTGATCTGGGGATTCTGGCACCTGGCTATAATATTCCTGGGAGTTTTCTTTTTGGGATCTTTTTCAGGAGGTGTCCCGTGGATTCTTTCAACCTCTATTTTGCCCTCTGGATCTAAAACATCAGGGCAGTTTTCCTTGAGAATTTCTTGAAGGGTGATTTCTAGGTTATTTCTTTGATCATGTCTTTCAGGTAGTCCAATAATTTTTAAATTGTCTCTCCTGGATCAATTTTCCAGGCCAGTGGTTTTTCCCATGAGATATTTCCCATTGCCTTCTATTCTTTCATTTGTTTGGATCTGCTTAACAGCATCTTGATTTCTCATAAAGTCATTAGCTTCCATTTGCTCCAGTCTAACTCTGAGGGAATGAATCTCCTCAGTGAACTTTTGAGATTCTTTTTTCCATCTGGCAAATTCAACTTTATAAGGCATTCTTCTCCTCATTGTCCTTTTGGGCCTCCTTTGCCATTTGAGTTAGTCTATTTTTTAAGGTGTTGTTTTCCTCAGTCAGGCTGTTGACCCTCATTTCATACTTTTCCTGCATCCTTCACATTTCTCTTCCCATTTTTTCCTCCACTTCTCTTATTTGATTTTTAAAGTCCTTCTTAACATCCTCTATGGCCTGTAACCCACTCATACTTTTCCTTTGCGGCTTTTGGAGCAGGATTTCTGACCTCACAGTCCTCTGACTGTTCCATGGTTCGATCCTTTTTGCCCCCAAAGTAGGAGTCTAAGGTTGCATTTTTCTGTTTAATTTGGTTCCTTTGCCTTGGCATGTTGCCACTTAATTACTTGACTTTTAGGCTTGTTGTCACAGTATGGCTAGAGAGGGGAACTTTCATCCCAAACGTGTGGGGGGACAACTTCTGTTTTTGGCAAGCTGGAAACTCACCCACGATCTCCACCCATGATCACAATCCAGACCCAGGGAGGTTAAAGCAAAAGCGATTACCCCCGAAGACTGATCGCTGGATCTCCCTACAGTTTGCAGGCCATGACCTGGAGGTGCCTCTGAAAACTACAAAGGGGTGTGTCTCCTCAGCAGCTTTTAGCCCCCAGGGGAGGAAGCTGATGTGTTCCCCAAATACTGGTCCTAAAGTCCATAGGGCACTAACCTCTCACTTTGTCCTAGGCATGTCTATGTTGATAATTCTGGAATCACCACAGCTGCTGGTGTTCTGGGGTCTCTCCAGCTGGCCACTGGCCCTGCTGCCCTGGGGCTAAAACCTCATCTCATGGGGACCTGGTCTCCACTAGGCTTGGCTTGGCTGCCCGCACTCTGCGTGCTGCATGCTGTCGGCTCCCAAAATGCTGCGCTGGTCCTTCCTGTAGGGCTGCTGGGCTGTCCTTGGTGGGAGGTTAGCTTCTCTGTGTCGTTCTGTGGGTGCTGGGGCTCCAGAAGTTATTCAGAGTCCCCTTTTACATAGTTTGGGGGGAATCTGGTGGCAGAGTGGCTTGGATGAGCTGTTTCTACTCCGCCATCTTGGCTCTGCCCCTTGTCTCGTATTTTTTTAAATAAAAATTTAGATATGCTATCCATAAATGTAGTTTTTTCTCCATAGGAGGAAAATACTCACCTGAACTAACATATACACACATAGAGAGAAACACCTTGAGTTCACTTAATCAGGATATATTTTTCTTACTATGAAAGGGAACATAGATGTGAGCTTAGTGTAAGCTTCAAGAAGAAAATCATGCTAATTTGGGAAAAATTATATGCCTTAAAAAGCTGTTTTCTGGGGATTTTTCAGTAGCCTTGAATATTTGCTTACCAGTACATTTGCTAATAGAGTATGCCTTACTGTCTTTTTTTTTTCAAATGCTTTATTAACTTCTGGTTTACATCATTCATTTCTGCCAGATTTTGATTTACAATTTTCCCCATTTTTCCCCTACCCACCACTCCAGAATAGCAGTCCCACAGGATATCCCCTCATCCTATCTGCTCTCTCCCATATCTTCTCCCTTACCCCCTTCAACAACCTTAATGTGTTTTTAATATTAAAAATATTAGTGAGAATGTCTTTTTACTAATAATTAAACCATACTAATTCTATAGCCTAATTCTACTAATAGAACTCTGACAACATCTGAAGAGCTTTAAATATTTTTTTAACCTTAACTTAAACTTAAGCAAATGTCTAGACTGTCCATTATTGAGCTAACTTTGGTGAAATTTTCTACCTAGTCCTGAGTAGACAGATTTCTTAGAAGACTGAGGATTGATAGCAGAATAGCCAAGGAGCCATCTGATTCTAATGAGTTAAATAAAATCATAGGACTTAGAATCAGTCACTGTAATGGTAATGGGAATTTGAAGACCTTACCTACCCTATATATGCCAAATGTAATCACATCGAGCCCCTTGGGGGAGGAATTTGCTGAAAGCATAGAACAGGAAGGGTGGCAAAGCACAAACAGATTTGGGAGAAGGCAGAGCTAAGCCAGAGAAGCCAGCAAGGGTAAGTGAGGGATATTTTTGTTCAAGGGAGCTGTAATGGTAATGGTAATGTGAAGTTAATTTGAAAATAAAAGCTGTCCCCTAATAGGCCAAATGTGGTCACATGGAGCCCAGGGTGGGAGGAGTTTTCTGAAGGGTAGAATGGAGCCCAACAGTAGAAGTTGCTTAAGGAGTGGTTCGTCTTTCAGGAAGGCCTACACTTTTTTTTTTTTTTTGCTTTGTAATTAAGTAGTAGATCATGAGGGCTTTGATGTTATTTGACCCAGGAGAAAGCTATATATACCTTGGAGGTAAGATTTTGCTTTGCGCTTCACTAATGGAAAAAACTGTGTGATTTGACCAATTAAACTCTGGGCAGCTATTGAGCCACCCAGTTTTGAAAACCCAGATTTTAATGCTTTTCTCTCTGGTAACCAAATATACAGGTATCTGATAGTCAGCTAGAAGTCTAGTCTGTTGATCTGCTGAATTGTGCTATTTTCTCTTTCTGTATTTTTTGTCTGCTTATAACTTCTGTTTGCATTCTCTGAAGTTCAGGGTGCTAACTTTTCCCCCTAAACTAGGTAAATGCTATATGTTTGATTAAAGTAATATTGTTAATGCTTTTGAGTTCTTTTCCTTTAGAAAAGAAGATCAGAGAACCTGTGCTAATAGCAATCCTGGGTGTGATAGGGTTCTTGCTTCTACAGGAGCCTGTTTTGTTTTGAAGCCCTGACAGAAGGAAGGCTTGGGGATGTTGGTCCTCAATGAATTGATGATGTGTGCCAACGTCTGGGTTTTTAAGCTATATTTGGCTTTCTGGTATTAGGATTTGGCTTTCTGGTGTTTGAGTAAATGTTTTAGTTCTCTCTTCCTTGTGGAGAATATGTTATATTTTGTGATGCAGAACTACACCATAATATTCATAACCACCATGTGTGCTGCGAATATGGCATTGAAATTATCATCATTTAGCTGGTCTACCATAATTCTCAAATCACCTGGATATGAAGGACACCTAAGGTTCTTCCCTAAGCCTTTTTATTTTCCATATTTAATCTTTCATTAGTCATGTCATCAGATCATCTGGGTGCTATTATCATCTATAAGCCAATTTCTATCAAATATTCAACAAAATATAAGACCCTTGAGGGCAGGGATTGCCTTGATTTTTTCCCTTTAATTGCTACCTAATTGACAAATAGTAATCCTTTAATAATCTGGTAGAATTAATGGATGAAATCACTATCAAACTCATATATTCAATGTGTATCCTAAATTGTTTCCATATCAATAACTTTCTGATCAACAGAACTACTTTGATGTCCCATATAATTCTTCAACATATACACAAAATGGAAGTTACCACCTTTCATTCTAGACCAACCACCCACTCAAACTTGCCTATTTCAATTAAATGTGAAAATATTCTTCTACTCACCTAGGTTTTCAATCTCAGAAACATGTTTTTTTTATTCCTATTCATTTACCCCTTTTCAATTAGTTGAATTTCTAAACTTACCTATTAATTAGTATACCTCATCTATCCAACACATTCTTCATATAGGTAACAAAGTGGTGTACTTTAGATACTACTCCCATGCACAAACATTCCTCATCCCATGTTCCCAATAAAATAAAAGGAGAAGTCTGTAACCCAACAATGTATGTGCTACAAAAGTTATTCTTCTAGAAATATTTCATACTATGACCACTACCTCTGACACACACACACACAAACATACTCACACACTCACTCACCTTTCATGAAAACTACATTCAAGACGAACTGGTTTATTTCATTTTCCCAAACTAAACATTCCATTTCTCCTCCTGAATGGACCTGGATAAGGTATTAATCTTCTGGGCCTCAGTTTCTCATCTATAAAATGAGAGTGTTTGACAACATAACCTCTAAGATTTCCACCTAATCCTATTCTCCTATAATTCCACTTCCATGCCTTTATATACACACTGTTGTAATTCAAGGAAAAAAAAGTTCCATTTTCTCTGATCCCATTTTCCGCTGTCATTTGAGGTGTACATTCTTTAATGATATTTCAAAATCCTAGTGGGAGTACAATTCTTTCTCCCCTCTCCATTTTTTTCCAAACCTCTTCTTTATTAACATGTAGAAATACACATTTTTTTTTCTTTTTGGAGGGCAATTGGGGTCAAGTAACTTGCCCAAGATGTTTGTGTTAAGTGTCTGAGGCTGGATCCCAACTCAGATCCTTCTGACTCCAGGGCCGGTGCTCTACTCACTGCGGAAATATTATACTTGATATATTTCTAGCCAGAACATTCTAGTTACCAAAGGACTAGTAGTTCTCTCCTTGTGAGATCAGGAGTAGGATATCAAGCAGAGTTTCCTGAAAAAAGAATCTCTTTCTTCCCTATTGAAACATAAGTCCAGTTCTTTTCTAGGGTTGATCTTTAAAGTCAAGATGATCTGAGACTTTCTTTGACCCTTACACTATTCCAAATTTCATGAAACAAAGACCCAAGAATCCCACATCAGTTTTTGGACTACCTTTTTTTTGGTGGGTTTGACATTCACTATCGCTGAAGTGGCCTTGTGATACCTCTTGTTTGTTTCTTCTTCCTGGTTACTTCCTACTCTGGTTTTGAAAGTTTCATTCCCTTATGCTGTGTGAAAGTAAGTGGTAGGCTATCTAATTTGAAGGTTCACAGTTGCAGTGAGATGAAAGGGTTGTTTATTTTGAGTGAGATCTTCTAAGTCCTAGTGCTAATAGAGGTGAAGGTGCTTTGTCAGTACCCATCACTTATTTTCTATATGAAAACAATGCCTTGGGGATCTCCAATTAGCTACATAGTCTCAGTTTTTGGAATTTCTCTCAAATATACCAAATTACTTAACTTATTGTTTTCATCACTGGATAGCTCTCAAAATTATTCTTTAAAGTCACTTTGGTTGCATCAATGACATCTTCTATGCCTTGGATATGGCTCTCCCTCCCCTGTACTTCTTATAAACCTTAAGTTCCTTTAGGTATCAGGTCCCATGCAAATACATTCCAAATCCCATGTAATTTTTAGTGTCATCACCCTTATTCAATTATTGAAGGTTCATATACCTTAATAATATCATATATCTCTAGAATGTATTGATTTGAATTTAAATGCTATAAATTCCTCTTGACTTTTCTATGAACTAGACTGGCAAATCTTGGGCAAAATATTTCACCTCCTTAGATTTTAGTTACAACATGTATAAAATGATGAACTAAATTTGTTATGCCCCATCTTATTCTTTTTTTTTTAAACAAATGCTTTATTACCTTCTGTTTTACATCATTCATTTCCACCAGATTTTGAGTTACAATCATTTCCCCCCTGTTATTCCCCTACCCGACCTCCCAGAATACCAGCCCCACAAGATATCGCTTCCTCCAATCTGCTCTCTCCAATACCTTTTCCCGTACCCCCTTCTACTTTTCCATTAGAGATAGGTGAATCTTTGGGTCCCAATGCCTGCACATCTTATCTCCCAATTACAAGCAAAATAGTATTAATATATATTTGAAACATTTAATGTTAAGACCTCGAATTTCAGATCCATTTCCTTCCTCCCTTGTCACCCACTTCCTCTGGGGAGATAAGTAATTCAGTATATTTTGTACATGTCTAGCTATGCAAAACATTATCATGGTAGATATATTGTCCAAGGCTGCTTATAATTCCCTCCCACTCATCCCATCCCTCCCCACCTGGTCCATTCCCTACATGACCCTGTCCATCTTCTATAGTAGGTACATACAACCTCCCCTCCCCTCAAAGATGCCCTCCCATCCATCATCCCTCCTCTCATCCCCCTTCCCCCTATTCTGCTGCAGGTTGAGATATCCCATTTAGTATATATGTCATTCTCTCCCTGAACCAAATTCAATGAGAATGTAGTTTTGCCTTTTTGCCTTCCTATCCTTCCCCTCCCTTGCAGCCACTTCCCCATGCTTCTTCTACATGAGATAGTTTACCCTACCCTGTCTCTCCCCATCTCCTCTTGCCACTTTCCTCTCTCACCTCATAATTCTGTCCCTTGAGTATTCTCCCTTCCCAACAAATTCAACTTATGCCTTCTATCCATATATAACTGTAAACATATATACACACATTCACATATGTATTCATATGACCACACACCCTTCTTCCATTATTTTCATAGTGAGAAAGATATCATTAGTCACAGTTATTGTTTTTCCATATAGGAATGTTAATAGATCAACTTTCATAAGTTCCTTTTGATTTCTTTACCCTGATTACCTTCTCAGGCATCTCTTGCTTCTTGTGTCTGGATGTCAAATTTTCTATTCAATTCTGGTTTTTTCCTCAAGAATGCTTGAAAGTCCTCTATTCCACTGAATAACCATACTTTCCCCTGAAACAAAATACTCAGTTTTGCTGGGTAGGTGACCCTTCTGTTCATTCCCAGCTCTTTTGTCCTCTGGAATATCGTATACCATGCCCTTTGATCCCTCAGTGTAGAAGCTGCCAGGTCCTGGGCTATTCTTTTTTTTTTATGTATATATATATTTGAAACATTTAATGTTACGACCTCGAATTTCAGATCCATTTCCTTCCTCCCTTGTCACCCATTCCTTCTTGGGAGATAAGTAATTCAGTATATCTTGTACATGTCTAGTTATGCAAAACATTATCATAGTAGATATATTGTGCAAGGCTGCTTAAAATTCCCTCCCACTCATCCCACCCCCCACCTGGTCCATTCCCTACATGATCCTGTCCCTCTTCTATAGTGGGTACTTCCAACCTCCCCTCACCCCAAGGATGCCCTCCCATCCATCATCCTTCCTCTCATCCCACTTCCCCCTATCCTACTGCAGGTTGAGATATCCCATTTAGTATGTATGTCATTTTCTCCCTGAACCAAATTCAGTGTGAATGTGGTTTTGCCTTTTTAGCCTTCCTTATTCTCCCCCTCCTTTGCAACCACTTCCCCTTGCTTCTTCTACATGGGATAGTTTACGCTACCCTGTCTCTCCCCATCTCCTCTTGCCACTTTCCTCTCTCACCTCATAAATTCGTCCCTTGAGTATTCTCCCTTCCCAACAAATTCAACCTATGCCCTCTTTCCATATATAACTGTAACCATATACACACACATTCACATATGTATTCATATAACCACACCCCCTTCTTCCATTATTTTCATAGTGAGAAAGATATCATCAGTCACAGTTATTGCTTTTCCATATAGGAATGTAAATAGTTCAACTTTGATAAGTTCCTTTTGATTTCTTTTCCCTGATGAACTTCTCAGGCATCTCTTACTTCTTGCGTCTGGATATAAAATTTTCTATTCAACTCTGGTTTTTTCCTCAAGAATGCTTGAAAGTCCTCTATTCCACTGAATGACCATATTTTCCCCTGAAACAAAATACTCAGTTTTGCTGGGTAGGTGACCCTTGGGTTCATTCCCAGATCTTTTGCCCTCTGGAATATCATATTCCATGCCCTTAGATCCCTCAGTGTAGAAGCTGCCAGGTCCTGGGCTATTCTGATTGTGTTTCCACAATCTTGAAATTGTTTCTTCCTGGCTGCTTGTAGTATTTTCTCCTTGATCTGGGGATTCTGGAACCTGGCTATAATATTCCTGGGAGTTTTCTTTTTGGGATCTTTTTCGGGAGGTGATCGGTGGATTCTTTCAACCTCTATTTTGCCTTCTGGATCTAAAACATCAGGGCAGTTTTCCTTGAGAATTTCTTGAAGGGTGATTTCTAGGTTCTTTCTTTGATCATGGCTTTCAGGTAGTCCAATAATTTTTAAATTGTCTCTCCTGGATATATTCTCCAGGTCAGTGGTTTTTCCCATGAGTTATTTCACATTGCCTTCTAATCTTTCATTTGTTTGGATCTGCTTAACAGCATCTTGATTTCTCATAAAGTCACTAGCTTCCATTTGCTCCAGTCTAACTCTGAAGGAATGAATCTCCTCAGTGAACTTTTGAGATTCTTTTTCCATCTGGCAAATTCGACTTTTTAAGGCATTCTTCTCCTCATTGCCCTTTTGGGCCTCCTTTGCCATTTGAGTTAGTCTATTTTTTAAGGTGTTGTTTTCCTCAGTCAGGCTGTTGACCCTCATTTCATACTTTTCTTGCATCCTTCTCATTTCTCTTTCTAATTTTTCCTCCACTTCTCTTATTTGATTTTTAAAGTCCTTCTTAAGGTCCTCTATGGCCTGCAACCCGCTCATGTTTTCCCTTGGGGCTTTTGGAGCAGGACTTTTGACCTCACAGTCCTTTTCCCGCTCTATGCCCCCAAAATAGGAGTCTAGGGTTGCATTTTTCTGTTTCCTTTGCCTTGGCATGTTGCCACTTAATTGCTTGACTTTTGGTCTTGTTGCCACACTATGGCTTTAAGGCCAGCTAGAGGAATTTTCGTCCCGAACGTGTGGGGGGCAACTTCCGTTTCTGGCAAGCTGTAAACCCACCCACAACTTCCACCCTAGATCACAATCCAGATCCAGGAACGTTAAAGCAAGAGCGATTATCCCCCAAGACTGATCGCTGGATCTCCCCACGATTTGTAGGCTGGGAGCCAGAGCTGCCTCTGAAAACTACAAAATGGCATGTCTCCTCAGCGGCTTCTAGCACCCAGGGGAGGAAGCTGACGCATTCCCCAAATACAGGTCACAAAGTCCATAAGACACTAACCTCTTACTCTGTCCTAGGCATGTCTATGTTGATAATTCTGGAATTGCCACAGCTCCTGGTGTTCTGGGGTTCCTCCAGCTGGCTGCTGGCCCTGCCGCCCTGGGGCTAAAACCTCGGCTCACACGGACCTGGACTCGGCTCGACTCGGCTCCTGCGCTCTTCGCTGTGCATGCTGCCGGCTCCCAGATTGCTGCACTGGTCCTTCCTGCAGGGATGCTGGGCTGTCCTCAGCGGGAGGTTAGGTTTTCTGTGTCATTCTGTAGGTGCTGGGGCTCCAGAAGTTGTTCAGAGTCCTTTTTTTCATAGTTTGTGGGTAATCTGGGGACAGAGAGGCTTGGATGAGATGTTTCTACTCCGCCATCTTGGCTCCGCCCCTCCCTCTCTAATCTCCTGGGCTATTCTGATTGTGTTTCCACAATATTGAAATTGTTTCTTCCTGGCTGCTTGGAGTATTTTCTCCTTGATCTGTGTATTCCGGAACCTGGCTATAATATTCCTGGGAGTTTTCATTTTGGGATCTTTTTCAGGAGGTGATTGGTGGATTCTTTCAACCTCTATTTTGCCCTCTGGATCTAAAACATCAGGGCAATTTTCCTTGAGAATTTCTTGAAGGGTGATTTCTAGGTTCTTTCTTTGATCATGGCTTTCAGGTAGTCCAATAATTTTTAAATTATCTCTCCTGGAACTATTTTCCAGGTCAGTGGTTTTTCCCATGAGACATTTCACATTGCCTTCCATTCTTTCATTTGTTTGGGTCTGTTTGACAGCATCTTGATTTCTCATAAAGTCATTAGCTTCCATTTGCTCCAGTCTAACTCTGAGGGAATGAATCTCCTCAGTGAACTTTTGAGATTCTTTTTCCATCTGGCAAATTCAACTTTATAAGGCATTCTTCTCCTCATTGCCCTTTTGGGCCTCCTTTGCCATTTGAGTTAGTCTATTTTTTAAGGTGTTGTTTTCCTCAGTCAGGCTGTTGACCCTCATTTCATACTTTTCCTGCATCCTTCTCATTTCTCTTTCCTATTTGTTCTCCACTTCTCTTATTTGATTTTTAACGTCCTTCTTAAGGTCCTCTATGGCCTGCAACCCGCTCATGTTTTCCCCTGGGGCTTTTGGAGCAGTACCTCTGACCTCACAGTCCTTTTCCCGCTCTATGCCCCCAAAATAGGATTCTAGGTTTGCATTTTTCTGTTTCCTTTGCCTTGGCATGTTGCCACTTAATTACTTGACTTTTGGGCTTGTTGCCACACTATGGCTTTAAGGCCAGATAGAGGAATTTTTGTCCTGAACGTGTGGGGGGCTACTTCCATTTCTGGCAAGCTGTAGACCCACCCAAAACTTCCACCTTACATCCTAATCCAGATACAGGGAGGTTAAAGCAAGAGCGATTACTCCCCAAGACTGATCACTGGATCTCCCTACTGTTTGCAGGCCAGGACCTGGAGCTGCCTCTGAAAACTACAAAATGGCGTGTCTACTCAGCGACTTCTAGCCCCCAGGGGACGGAGCCAACACATTCCCCAAATACTGGTCCCAAAGTCCATAGGACACTAACCTCTTACTTTATCCTAGGCATGTCTATATTGATAATTCTGGAGTGGCCACAGCTGCTTGTGTACTGGGGTCTCTCTAGCTGGCTACTGGCCCTGCATCCCTGCGGCTAAAACCTCATCTCAAGGGGACCTTGGCTCCGCTCAGCTCGGCTCCCCGTGCTCTGCGCTCTGCATGCTGCCGGGTCCCGGACCACTGCGCTGGTCCTTCCTGCAGGGCTCCTGGGCTGTCCTCAGTGGGAGGTTAGCTTCTCTGTGTCGTTCTGTGGGTGCTCGGGCTCCAGAAGTTATTCAGAGTCCCCTTTACATAGTTTGGGGGGAATCTGGCGGCAGAGTGGCTTGGATGAGCTGTTTCTACTCAGCCATGTTGGCTCCCCTGCCCCATCTTATTCTTAACACTATATTTCTGTGTCAGGGAGTTAAGAAAATAGAAAATATAAAATTTTCTTGCAATGAGAATATTAAACACGAAATTGGATAGCCAAATAAAAAAATCATGTTTCATTACCCAATCTAGGGATAAACTAATTGACCTATAGAATTTATACTCTGTGATGTACATAGTTCACAACCATGAACATTTTTCCTGGTAAAACTGTTAAGCAATTTTTTAACAAATATAAAGTACAACTAAGATAATTTTTAACATACTACCCTAAAATGTGCCAACAATTATCTGAAGAGCGTGGATTAAACTTTTTCTAAGTGCTCTTGAAATATTTATAATTCAAAGGCACCGAAGGTCCAATCCCTTTTCATGCTGCACTCATGTAAATCTTGAAACTCTTCTAATCTTTGTTATGTTACCTGGGCTAAGGATTAACTACTCACAGACAATAACATGTGTTGTAATATATTTTACAGCATCATATCTTGTGTTATTCATGATAGTCAGATTTTCAGTAAAATGTCATAGCAATGAACTTCAGTGTCTTTAAGTTCCGGCCACCTCTCAACTGTGGCTAAATCTATACAGTTAAAAACTAAGGACTCTAGTATTTTTTTTTCTTACATGGCTATAATTCTATTTTTAATTGAATTGTCTATAATATCACTTGTAGATACATAAAGAAAGAGTAACTAAATAAGAATTATTTATGTAAGAATCCTCTGGGACCTCTTTGATAAAAGACTTTGCATTCACTTCCTGCAATCTAGGACTTTAAATTTCAGTGCAATACTTTACTTCAGCAATTAGTTATAATGTTAAATGTTTCTAATATTCTTTATGAAAATGGAATATATTTCTATAATACCAAACATAAGTTTTTTTTTTTTTTTTTGTCTTGATACTGAGATTAGAAGGCTTCAAAATTCTAGTCTCTGACTTTTCCAGCCATGGATTTTCTAATATTTTTTAACTCTTTAAAGAACTTTCCTGCTGTTTCCAAATAAGCACTATATTAAATGATTGGTGAGCACCATGGCAGACAGAGTAATTTTCTGGTAGTAAATAATATATTACCTCTGCCATCAAAGAACAGACAAGAAAGAACTATATAGGTTAGAAATGCAATAAGAGTTAGAGACTATTTAATTAAATTCCCTCATTTTAGAAATGAGAAAACTGAGAGTCTGAGACATTAAGTTACTAAAAGGTAGTCATGCAGGAAATAAGTGATAAGGCTGAGATTTGGCTCTTGGTCTTCATACTCACAATACCTATACAGGCCTGTATGATATACCACGTTATTTTTTCTGCATATAGGTTTATATTTTCACAAACACCAAGAACAAAAATGATTATATGGAAGATAAAAAAGTTTTATGAGTTCAGAAAATAAAGTTATCAATCTAGATATATAGGTAAATAGATGAAGAGATTCCAAATGAGGTGGATTATGGAAAATGAATAGGAAGTTAACAAGTGTAAAGATGATAGAATGAAAATTTTTGTGATGTGGATTAACTCAGCCCATAGAAATCAAGTATTTTCCTACTGGTATTTCACTTGACATGGTCTCCTTTAATTTTTCAGTTCTTAAGGTTAGTTAAAGCTTATCACTTAGTATTCTTTTTTTTTACTGTGAACATTATACTCTGATTTACATTTAATGATTTTCATTTTCCCTGTAAACCTTTTTACTCATTTATTATGATCAAATATTAATTCAGAAAATCAGATACCTATCCCTCCCTCAGGAAGAACAAATTAACAAACAAACACAAAAAAGGAATTAAGATAGACAATCCCTTCCTTCTATTTTTTCCCAGTAGAAGTGTTATCTGTAGAATAAATTACATGATTCCATAATTGCTAAAAATCCCTCTTGTCTAAATTAATTTGCTTCACACTTTGCTTTTCCCATCTTGGACTGGTATAATTGGCACGTGAATGATTCTTAATGTAGGAATCAGTCCTGCAAACCATAAAATTATTGTAAGGTGTTCATATCATGAAATGACACACTATAATAAATAAACAAACAAAGATGTATTCTGTCGACTGAGGAATAGTTCTCAAGAATGTAGTAAGTATTATTTTTCAAATGTGGGTAGACACTCATGATTAATATAATACAAAATCACTTCAAAAGTTCACTAAATTCTTACCTAACTTAAATTCAACCTTTCATCATTATTTCATTTCTCCATCAACAGATACTTTCTGACACAGAAATCTTTCAAAATGTTTTTGGTAAAAAGCAGAATATAATAGGAAAAAAGGGAAATCGTAATGGAGTAATATTTTTACTTCTACATATTAAAATGTTAAATGTGAAATTATTGCACTTTGTATATAATTCTTTCACATTAACTATAACAAAATTAGCTAGTATGATTTTATCATGTGTAGTATGTCGATCATATGAAGATTTTTTTTCATCAAATCTGGAAAAAAATATGAAATTGAGCAAAAATATCATAATGAAGTAGCAGGTTAATTTAACCATTAAATGGAATTAATTAAAAAAATAAACACAGGATTTTTTAAATTAATGGTTATAACAAACTGAGTTTTAAAAATGTAGATAGAAAGTATCTTAGTATCATAACATAGAACCAATAGGGACTTAGATGCTACCCAGTCCATCTTTCTCATTTTATATGCAACCATGGTCATGAAACACATTTCCAGAATGTTCTCCAACTTACAATTCACCATCTGAAACTGGATGTTCCATAGGCTTCTCAAAACTTCCACATTTACTATGTGTTTATATTTTCCTAAGTATAGAAGTTACAAAAACAAGATAACAATGTGGTCTGTACCCTTAAGGGGGTTACATTCTAGTAGGAGAATTAAACTGTTAAAGATATTATGATCAGGTATTAAGTCAGAAAATCAGACACCTAATCCCTCCTTCAGGAAGAACAGGTACCTATACAGGTGCAAAGCAGCCACAGTGAAGAGTAATGCAGGAGGGAAGTGAAAAACAATAGCAAGCACCCTGGCATCCCCAGGATGGTTGCTAATACATGTTCTTAGATCTGCTTTTCTAGAGGAAAGCAACCAAAAATGGGTTAACAATCTTGCTTTAATCAAACATATGCCATTTACCTAGTTCAGGGGGAAAGGTTCAACACCCCAAATTTCAGAGAATACAAACAAGCAGAAGTTACACTCAGAAAGAGAAACAGATCAGTATACAGGCTTCCAACTGTCTGACCATCACATCCATACCTAGTCAGTTACCAGAGAGGAAACACCAAAATCTGGGTTTTCAAACCCTGGGTGCTCAACAGCTACACAGAGTCTTGTCTGGTCCAATCACGTAACTCTTCTCAAAATGAGCCCCAAAACAGAACCTCACATTAGGGTATATATAGCCTTCTCTTGGCTCAGAGAATGTCACAACCCTCTTGACCCACTGCCCAATCACAAAGTATCAAGGTGTGTGCTTTTTTGAAAACCAAGCCTCCTGCCACAGGCATCAGATGAACACATTCAGAATCTTAGGGAGCACAACTTATTTTCAAATCTGTTTAGGTTCTCAGAGTCATTTAAGCCTATCAAAGGACCTAGGGGCAGGGACATTCTTAAATTCCCCTTCCCATAAGAGCTTCCTGCCTTTAAAATTGGTGAGGGGTTGAGATAGAGAGATTCTGATCTTCTGACTTCAATCTTCAGGAAAGAAAATGTGATTATAAATTATATTTAGGGAGAAGTCTCCAAACGGAGATACACATAGAAGAATCAGCTCCTTCTTGTCTATGCTTTTCTTTCAAACTTACCCCATTACAGACGTCAGAGAGTTTCCTCTTGTTGACCTGATGCACCTCACTACAAGTGGAAGAGTTCAGTTATATGGTACCTGGCAAATTTTCATCTCTATAACTTCATTGGTTTGTGCTTGTATAAATGGGTTTCTTTGCTATTCAATATGCATAATTTTTGTATGACTGCAATTTGGTGTGCATTGTGTCCAGCTTTGGAAATATATTTTGGGATACTCTTTCCCATTCATAGGATAGTAAAGAGGTCAGATTATTATTATTTTTTCCAAATGCCTAAAAATTTGGATGTGTTATGGTATAAAATTGTTCTTGAATATTATTGTGGTATAAGGAATGATGCAGAAGATGGTTTTAGTAAAACCTGAGAAAATGTATGTCACTGAGGCAAAATGAAATGAGCAGAACCAGAAAACACAGTGTACACAGTTACATTAATATTGTAATATGTTATAGAGGAACTGGGGTGGAGCCAAGATGGCAACATAGAAGCAGGAAATCTCCATATGCCCCCTCCATAATGACTTCAAATACCTATAAAAATCACTCTAAACAAACTTGATGGCTGCAGAACCCACAAACTGACAGAGAGAAACAAGACTCCCACTGAAGAAATCCTGGAAGGCAAAAAGGAAGGGTCCATCACAGCTCACTGGGAGCAGAGACCAGCTCCACATGAGTCCATTATTTTAGCCTCAGAGTGGCCACAACCAGCCAAAGCTGGAGGGACTTTTAAGACAGTGGATCACCAGTACTTGTGGTGGTTTCCAGAATTATCAACCCAAAAATGCCAAAGACAAAGTGAGAGTTCAGGGTGGACTTTGTGGGAACAGGGTATCTGGGAGTGTGGTCCAGCCTCTGCCCCCAGCAGAGAGGTGTCTGAGGCACAGCAGCTACCACATCATGGCTGCTTCAGAGCTCCTGGCCTACAGGTTGTAGGGGGACCAACAACCAGTCTGGGGGTAATCTCTCTTGTTTTAACCTGCTTGGATGTGGATTGCTGTCTAGGAAGGAGGTCCTGGAGTGTGTGATCAGTGAGCCAGAGCCAGTGGAGGCTTCTAAGAGGGCACCGAACTAAAAGCTATGGCATCTATAAAACCCCAGCAATTTGGGACAAAGCTCTCCCTTCTGGAATTAGAGTTATACTGTGGCAAAAAGCTCAAAACTCAAATAATTGAGTGGCAACATGAGCAAGCAAAGGAAGAAAAAGCAAGCAGAGCAATCTGATTTTTGAATTCTTTTTTGGGGGACAAAAAGGATCAAAGCATGGAACAGGAGGGAGACAATGGTGTCAGAACTCCTACACCAAAAGCTTCCAAGAAAATTATGAAATGGTTAGAGGTCATTAGAGGAGATTAGGAAGGATTTTGAAAACCAAATAAAAGAAGTGGAGGAAAAAAAGAGAAAGAGATGAGAATGACACAAGAAAATCTTGAAGAGAGTCAACATCCTGTCTGAAGAAAACAACACCTTAAAAAAAGTAACTCAATTTAAGATAGTGGAGTAGAAAAAGGAGTTCCATGGGTCTCCGGCTTCCAACTCCCCCAATTCATGTAAAAAGGCACTCTCAAAAAACTTTGGAGCTACATAACCAACTAATGACACAGAGAAGCAGTCAAGAATAAAAAAAAATAGAATATTGTGGAAACAACATCATGATAACACAGGATCTGACCACTTCTACACTGTGGGATCGAAGGGCTTGGAATATGATATTCCAGAAGTCAAAGTAGCTGGGACTAAAAACAAGAATTTCCTATCCAGCATAACTGAGTATCATGTTTCAGGGGAAAATATTGTCATTCAGTAGAATAGAGGCCTTTCAAATATTCTTGACGAGAAAGGAAAGTTGTATAGAAATTTTGACATTCAGATACAAAAAGCAAGAGAAGCATGAAAAGGTTAACAGGGAGAAGAAATCATAAGGAACTTATCAAAGCTGAACTATTTACATTCCTACATGGAAAAATGATCATTATAAGTGATGATACATTTCTCAGTATGAAAGTAGTTGCAGGGAATAGAAATGTGTGTGTGTGTGTGTGTGTGTGTGTGTGTCTATATAGGAGGGTATATGGGCATATGAATACATATGTGAATGTGTGCATATATGTTTACAAATGTACATAGATAGAGGGCACAGGACCAATTTAATCAAAGAGATGATACTTAACTTAAAAAGTGAAATTAAGAGGTGAGAGAGGAATATAATGTGAGGAAATGGGGAGAAACAGAAAAGGGTAAACTAACTTATATAGAAGAGGTAAGGGAAATGATTATAATGGAGGGGAAGAACAGGAAGGCAAAAGGGAATGGGTCAATGTTATTCCCTTTGAATATGGCTCAGAGAGGGAATGACATACACAGTAAATAGGGTATCTCACCCTACATGAGTGTAGGGGGGAAGGGGATTCGAGGGGGGGTGATGGAAGGGAGGGCTGGCTTGGGAAGAGGGAAGTTGGTAGCGCCCACTTTTGAAAACGGACAGGATCAAAGTAGAGAATAGAACAAGTGGGAGTTGGAATAGGAGAGAGGAAAATATAGTCAGTCTTTAACAATATATCTACTATGGTAATGTTTTGCATACCTGCACATGTACAACCTGTATTGAATTGCTTATCTTCCCAGTTAATGTGGGTGACAAGGGAGGAAGGAAATGAATTTGCATTTCAAAGTTTTAAAATCAAATGTTCATATATATATATATATATATATATATATATATATATATATATATATATATATATATATATATATACACACACACACACACACACACATATATACATGTATGCACACTTATATATGCATATATGTATAGAAGTCATCCTTCATATATATGTATATATGTATTATTATTCATACTCCTTTACATGTAATTGGGAAATAAGATATCCAGGCACTGGGGCATAGAGATCCATAATGGCCTACTGGAAAAGCTGAAGGCAGTGTGGGAGAAGATATGGGAGAGAGCAAATTGGAGGAGGGGTATCCTGTGGGACCGCTATTTTGGGGCAGTGGGTAGGGGAAAAATGGGGAGAAATATTGTAACTCAAATCTGGCAGAAATGAATCATTTAAACCTGAAGTTAATGAAGCATTTGCAAAAAAATATATAGTAACTCTAATGGCAAAAGAGGCTCAAAAAGCCAATGAGGAGAAGAATGTTAACTTAAAAAGCCAAATTTGCCTCATGGAAAACGAATCTCAAAAGCTCACTGAAGAGAACAATTGCTTCAGAATTAGATTGTAGCAAATGGAAGCTAGTGACTTTATGAGAAATAAAAACACTATAACTGAGATCCAAAAAAATGAAAAATATAGAAGGCAATGAGAAATATATCATTGGAAAAACCACTGACTTGGAAAAATAGATCCAGGAGCAATCATTTAAAAATTATTGAACTACTTTTAAGCCATGATCAAAAAAAAAGAACTTAGAAGTCATCCTTCACTAAATTCTCAAACAAAATTTCTCTGATGTTTTAGAACCAGTGGGCAAAATAGATGTTGAAAGAATCCACCAACCTCCTCTTGAAAAAGATCCCAAAAAGTAAACTCCTAAGAAAATCATACCCAGGTTCTGGAACACCCAGATCAAGGAGAGAATATTAGAAACAGCCAGGAAGAAACAATTTGAATTTGTGGAAACACAATCAGGGTAACACAGTATCTGACAGCTTCTATATTGTGCAATTGATGGGCTTAGAATATGACAGTCTGTAGGTCAAAAGATCTAGCATTAAAACCAAGAATCACCTATCCAGCAAACCTAAGTATAATGTTTCAGTGGAAAATACCATGATTCAACAAAATAGAGAACTTTCAAGCATCCTTAATGGAAAAGCTAGAATTGAGTAGAAAATTTGATTTGAAAAATTTGATCTGAAAAATTCAGATACAAGAAATAAGTGAAGCATGAGAAGGTATACAGGATTTCATAAGGAACTTATCAAAGTTAAGCTATTTACATTCCTACATAGAAAAAATGTTAATTTATACCTTATGAAACTTTTCTCAGTATGAGAATATTTGAAGGGAACATAAAAGTATATATAAACACATATATTTGTCTATGTAGGAGGGCATATGGGTGTATGAATACATATGTGAGTGTGTGTATATATGTGTACATGTATGCATAGAGGGCAGAGGACCAATTGAAAAGGAAGAGATGATAGTTCAAAGTTGAAATTGAGATTTGAGAGGAATTTAACAAAAGGAGATGGGGAGATACAGAATGGACTAAATTATCTTATATAAAAGAGGCAAGGAAAAACTGTTACAATGGAGGGGAACAACAGGAAGGCAAAAGGGAATGAGTTAACTTTACTCTCATTGAATTTGGCTCAGGGAGGGAATGACATAAACACTAAATAGGTTACCTCACCCTATAGTAGTGTAGGGAGGATGAGGGTGAGAGGGGGGGATCATGGAAGGGAGGGCAGTTTGGGGGGGATGGAAGTTGGAAGCACACACATTTGAAAAGGGACAGTGTCAAAGCAGATAATAGAACAAGTGGGGTGTGGGATAGGATGGACTGAAATATAGTCAGTCTTTCACAATATATCCTCCTTGGAAAATTTTTGTGTAGCTATACATATACAATCTATTTTGAATTGCTTATCTCCACAGTAAGGGTGGGTATGATGGAGGAAGGGAAAGAATCTGGAATTCAAAGTTTTAAAATCAAATGTTTAAATAATATATTATTATTATTTTAACTTGCAACTGGGAAATAACATATACAGGCACTGGTGTATAGAGATCCATCTTGCCCTACTATAAAGTTAGAAGGGAGATGGGGGAGGATATAAGAGAGAGCAGACTGGGGGAGGGGTATATGGTAGAATAATTGTTCTGTGGTGATGGGTAGTAGAGACAGGGAGAAAATTTGTAACTCAATATCTTGTGGAAATGAACGTTATAGGTGAAAATATAAACATAAAATTTAATTTAAAAATAAAATTAACATTTAAAGTTGGTGAGGAGAAATCAAAGAGTTAGGAGGAAAACCATGCAAGAATTGTAACTGAAGCCATGGAAAGGAGACTAAATAGAAAGAAGAGGAATGACATCAGTGTCAAAAAGGACAGAAGGGTCTAAGAAGATGAAAATTTAGCTTCTTCTAGACCACTGGTGGCTCTGGAAAGATGTGAAGTGATTAAGTTTTTTTTTTTTTTAAATTAAACAAATGCTTTATTAACTTCTGGTTTACATCATTCATTTCCACCAGGTTATGAGTTACATTCTTCCCCCATTTTTTCCCTACCCACCACCCCAGAACAGCATTCCCACTAGATATCCCCTCATCCATTCTGCTCTCTCCCATATCTTCTCCCATACCCCCTTCAACTTTGCCATTAAGGCAAGGTGAATCTCTGAGTCCCACTGCCTGGACATCTTATGAAACATTTAATTTTTAAAACGTCGATTTTCAGATCCATTCCCTTTCTCCCTTGTCACCCACTCCCTCTGAGAAGATAAGCAATTCAGTATGTGTTGTATATGTATATCTATGCAAAACATTACCATAGTAGATATATTGTAAAAGACTGCTTATATTTCCCTCCCACCTGTCTCACCTCCCACCTGTTCCATTCCCTAATTTGATCCTGTCCCTCTTTGATAGTGGGTACTTCTAACCTCCCCTCTCCACACAATGCCCTCCCCTCCATCATCCCCCCTCTCATCCCCCTTTCCCCTACTCAGGAGAGTGAGTGAGGGTAAGATATTCCATTTAGTATGTATGTGATTCTCTCCTTGAGCCAACTTCAATGACAATATGCTTCTGCCTTTTTGCCTTCCTGTTCTTCCCCTCCCCTGCAACTACTTCCCCTTGCCTCTTCTACATGAGATAGTTTGCCCTACCCTGTCTCTCTCCATCTCCTCTTGCCACTTTCCTCTCTCACCTCTTGACTTCACCCCTTAAGAATCATCCCTTCCTTGGGGAGGCTAGGTGGCCCAGTGAGCAGAGAGCCAGCCCTGGAGCCAGGACCCAAGCTCGGATCCGGCCTCAGACACCCAACACACAAACAAAAACCCAGCCACGTGAACCTGGGCAAGTCACCCAACCCCAATTGCTCTCCCAAAAAAAAATAATAATCATCCCTTCCCATCAAATTCAAACTGTGCCCTCTATCCTTGTATACCTGTGAACATATGCCATGTACCCTTATTCAATTATTTTCATAATGAGAAAGGTTTCATCAAACACAGTTATTGTTTTTCCATGTAGGATTGTAAATAGTCCAACTTTGATAAGTTCCTTTTGATTTCTTTTCCTTCATTACCTTCTCAAGCATCTCTTGCTTCTTGTGTCTGAATGTCAAATTTTCTATTCAACTCTGGTTTTTTCATCAAGAATGCTTGAAAGTCCTCTATTCCATTGAATGACCATATTTTCCCCTGAAACAGATACTCAGTTTTGCTGGGTAGGTGACCCTTGGGTTCATTCCCATCTCTTTTGCCCTCTGGAATATCATATTCCATGCCTGTCGATCCCTCAATGTAGAAGCTGCCAGGTCCTGGGCTATTCTGATTGTGTTTCCACAATATTGAAATTGTTTCTTCCTGGCTGCTTGGAGTATTTTCTCCTTGATCTGGGGATTCTGGAACCTGGCTATAATACTCCTGGGAGTTTTCTTTTGGGGATCTTTATCAGGAGGTGATCTGTGGATTCTTTCAACCTCTATTTTGCCCTCTGGGTCTAAAACATCAGGGCAATTTTCCTTGAGAATTTCTTGAAGGGTGATTTCTAGGTTCTTTCTTTGATCATGGCTTTCAGGTAGTCCAATAATTTTTAAATTGTCTCTCCTGGATCTATTTTCCAGGTCATTGGTTTTTCCCATGAGATATTTCACATTGCCTTATATTCTTTCATTTGTTTGGATCTGTTTAATAGTATCTTGATTTCTCATAAAGTCACTAGCTTCCATTTGCTCCAGTCTAACTCTGAAGGAATGAATCTCCTCAGTGAGCTTTTGAGATTCTTTTTCCATCTGGCAAATTCGACTTTTTAAGGCATTCTTCTCCTAATTGCCTTTCTGAGCCTCTTTTGCAATTTGAGTTAGTCTATTTTTTAAGGTGTTATTTTCCTCAGTCAGGCTGTTCACTGTCATTTCATACTTTTCTTGCATCTTTTTCATTTCTCTTCCCAAATTTTCCCCCACTTCTCTTATCTGCTTCTTAAGGTCCTCTATGGCCTGTAGCCAGCTTGTATTTTCATTTGGGGCTTTTGGTGCAGGAGTTCTGACCTCACAGTCCTTCTCCATGCTTTGAGCCTCTTTGCCCCTAAAATAGGAGTCCAATGTTGAACTTTTCTGTTTATTTTGTTTCATTTGCCTAGGCATATTGCCACTTAATTACTTGATTTTTGGGCTTGTTGCCACAGTAGGACTCTGCCACCAGACAGGGGAGCTTCCACCCAAATGTGGGGTCTTCACAACTTCTGCCAGTTGGGTGGCCTCTGTAAAGCCTCCACCCACTCTGGCAAGTTGGATACCCACCCCAAACACCCCCCCCCCCAGACCACAATCCAGATCCAGGCAGTTTAAAGCAAAAGTGATTAACCCCCAGACTGCTTGCTTGGTCTTCCTACAGTTCGCAGACCAGGGGCTAGAGCCACTACTGATTCTGCAAAATGGCTTCTGTGCAGCTCTTTCTTCAGCAGCTTTTTGCCCCCAGGGGAGGAAGCCATGTGTTCCCCAAATACTGGTCCCAAAGTCCATAGGGCACTAACCTCTCACTTTGTCCTAGGCATATCTGTGCTGATAATTCTGGAATCACCACAATTGCTGGTGTTCTGGGGTTCCACCAGCCAGCTGAAGGCCCAGCCTCCCTGGGGCTAAAACCTTGGACCTGGGCTCTGCTCTGCGGGCTGCGCTGTTGGTTCCCACTGCGCTGTGCTGCCTGCTCTCAGAGAGCTTCGCTGGCCTCTCCCTGCAGGGCTGCTGGGCTCTCCTCAGCAGGAGGTTAGCTTCTCTGTGCCATTCTGTGGGTCCTGTGGCTCCAGAAGTTGTTAGGAGCTCCCTTTCACATTGTTTGAAATTTGTGTGGGGCAAAGCACATTGGAAATGCTGTTTCTACTCTGCCATCTTGGCTCAGCCCCAAGTGATTAAGTTTTAAACTAAATCTATGTAGTGGGAATGGAAACTGATGGTATAGATGTGGAAGTTATTTATATACATACATACATACATATATATATACACATATATATACATATATATATATAATAAAATGAAAACATTGAGTTTTTGGCAAAAAGCTCAAGAACACATTATAAATTAATTGAATTTCCATTGATATTTTCCCATTTAAAATAGGAAAAGATGAACCCACTGATAAAGCATTCAGATTCAGTACAAAATCATCGTAGATACTGAGTATATCAGTGGGAGTCTGTGATCTTTTTTGCGCTTATTATATCACATATATGTTATATATGTGCATGATTATATGTACATATAATTTGCTTTAGTAAATTATTTTTTTTTATTTTTCCATATTGCTAAATAAATGGTCTGTTTAAGAAAAAAAAAATATTGTAATAGGCTACTCTAATCAACATAACGATCCAAGACAATTCCAAATGATGAGAGGGAGAGAGAAAGAGAGAGAGAGAGAGAGAGAGAGAGAGAGAGAGAGAGAGAGAGAGAGCACTGATGAAATCTGAGAACAGTTTGAAGCATAATTTTTTTTTTTAAAGCAATTGGGGTTAAGTAACTTGCTCAAGGTTACACGGCTAGTCATTATTTATGCGTGGGTGCTCATTTTCTGAGGCCGGATCTGATCTCGGGTCATCACAACTCCGAGGCCGGCACTCTTACTCACTGTTCCACCTAGTCTCCCCTTTAGGGCAATTGGGGTTAAGTAACTTGCCCAAGGTTACACGGCTAGGTTTTTTTTTTTTGTTTGTGCGGATTAAGTGTTGGAGGCCGGCTCCGAACTCAGGTCCTTCTGATTCCAGGGCCGGCGCTCTATTCACTGCGCCACCTAGCCACCCCGGAAGCATAATTTTTTACTTCATTTTTCTTTCCTTTTTCCAGCTTGGCTTATATGTATATTTTTCATTTCTTTCTTATGTACTTGATATTATGTTGTTTGCCTTCTCAGTGGGTGGGGAAGGGGCTAAGGGGAAGTAGATAATTTTGAATGCAATTTTAAAGTTAAATAAAATATTTAAAATATTTCCCAAATACTAACTATATTTAAGAAGGTTTATGTGTAATGTATACCTTTTTACTTTCTCTCTGATGGCAGATAAGGTGGTGGACCTGGAGTCAGGAAGATTCTTCTTCATGAATTCAAATCTGGTCTCAGACACTTACTAACTGTGTGACCTCAGGAAAGTAATTTAATCCTGTTTGCCTCAGTTTCATCATCTATAAGATAAACTAGGGAAGGAAATGGAAAGCTACTGCCATATCATTGCCAAATAAACCCCAGTTAGGGTCACACAATTTGGCCATGACTGAAATGACTAAACAATAACAACACATTCATTGTGAGAACAGGATAATGATTAGCCTCATGACAGAGGTGGTAGTGGCATGGCACCAACATATAGTTTGACTGCCATTGGAATGCCTGACCTACATATTGTAGGGGGACCAAGGAACCATTCAGAGTGTAATCACTCTTGCTTTGACCTGCTTGGATTTGGGTCACAGCCTTGGGTGGTGTAATGCCAAGCAAAGGCAACTTCCAAAGTTCAGAATACCAGCATAGTAACTCTCCATTTTATTCAGTGACAAAATAAGGCAAAACATTCATGGAAAAGAGAAAATCAAAATGCAGCATTCACCAAATGTAATTCAATAATTTCCAAGTACTACTCCACCTCTGGGTGGTACATTAATTTAATCAATCACAAAGTTCCTCTTCTCTTAGTTTCCAATCATACACAAAGTACACTCATTTAGTTAGTCACAGAGCACAAAAAATAATAAAATCAAAAGTTTCCCACCCCTGGATCATAACTGAATTACAATTATCATCAGTTAATGCCAAGTAATCATTCAGAAGGGGCAGTGGAGAGCACAAAGCCCATCTACCCCTGAGTTTGAACAATATTAAGATGTCACCACAGCATTTCATACCCAAAGAGACGTATTTTCTTAATTTTGACATGGGGCAAGTTCTCAGCAATCTGTGTTGCTTAACAGAGCCATAAGATGCATTGCCAGTGTCCTCATCACTTCACTCTCTGTCTGCAGAACAGTCTCAGAAGCCCTGAAAACATCTGCAAGACTCTCCTCCAGGATTTTTGTAAATATAGAACAAGAAAATCCACATTCAGGGCCTCTGAATCAACAGCAAGGTCCCAGGACTTCTGCGACAACAAAACTGTATTTTACAAGAAGATGAACCTGTCAAAGCAATATTAAAACACACAGACAAAATACCGGCATTACAGCCATGACTCCTCAGTTCTTGCCAGCTCTGGGTGCCAGTTCTCAAAAGTCCTGGGCAGCTCCAGCTGTCCCTCAGCAATCTGCTCTCTCTCTGCTTCCACAATGCTGCTCCCAAAATTTCTTCTGCCTCTCTCTACTTTGGCTTTTTCTCTGCTTGGGCCTATCTTTAAATCCATGGCACCAGCACTTCCCAATTCAGCCCTCTCTCTTCACGTCAACAAATCCATAGCACAAGTGGGATTCACAAGACGTGAGTTTCAACACTCAACCAAACCTGAAAACCAAACCAATACAGAAGGAACTTTAAATTATATTACTATTACAGTTGGCAGTTCTTGGGTGAGGAAGGCTAGCATAACAGTGCTTATGGTGGCTGTAAAGAGGGTGCCTCTTCATAGCTCTGAGAAGAGCTCTGAAAATAGTTACTATAACCCCAGAAATTTGGTACACAGCTCTCTCCACTCTGGAAGTAGTGTTCTACTGTGGCAAAGAGCTCAAAAGTCAAGCAATTTACTGGCATGATGAGTAAAAGAGGGAGCAAAATAAGACCATATAATCATATTTTGGGGACAAAGAAGATCCAAACAGGGAACCAGAAGAAGACACACAGTTAAAACTCCTGCATCAAAAACTTCCAAGAAAAAACATGAACTGGTTATAGGTCATGGAAGAGCTCAAGGATTCTGAAAATCAAGTAAGAGAAGTGGAAAAAAATTGGGAAGAAAAATGAGAATTTTGTAAGAAAATCATGAAAAATGAGTCAACAGTATGCTAAAGAAGAACCCAAATATACTGAAGAAAATAACACCTTAAAAACAGAATATCTCAAATGGTAAAAGAAACTCAAAAAGCCAATGAGGAGAATGTCTTAAAAAGAAGAATTAGCCAGATGGAAAAGGAATTTCATAAGCTCACTGAAGAGAAAATTTCTTCAAAATTATATTGTGGGAAATGGAAGCTAATAACCTCATGAGAAATCAACATACTATAAAGCAGATCCAAACAAATGAAAAACAAAAACAAAAACAAAATGAAAGGCAATGTGAAATATCGCATTGGAAAAAAACAGCTGACCTGGAAAATAGATCCAGGAGAGACCATTTGAAATATATTGGAAGACCTGAAAGCCATTATCAAAAAAGAACTTATAAATCATCCTTCAAGAAATTCTCAAGAAAAATTGCCCTGATATTATAGAATTGGTGGGCAAAATAGAAATTGAAAGAATTCACCAATTGCCTCCTAAAAAAGATACAAAAAAGAAAACTACTAGGAATATTATAGTCAACTTCCAGAGTTCCCAGGTCAATGATAAACTATTACAAGTAGTGAAGAAGAAATGATTTGAGTATTTTGGAAAGACAATCAGTATAACGCATGATCTATCAGATTATATATTAAGGGATTGAATAGTTTGGAATATGATGCTCTGGAGGCCAAAAGAGCAAGGTTTAAAACCAAGAATCACCTACCCAGCCAATTTGATTATAATAATCCAGGGGAAAATATTGTCATTCAATGAAATAGAGGACTTTCAAGCATTCTTGATAAAAAAGAACAGAGGTCAACAGAAAAAAAAAAAGATTGACTTTAAAATACAAGAAGCAAGAGAAGCATGAGAAGGTAAACAGGAAAAAGAAGTCATAAGGAACTTATTAAGGTTGAACTATTTATGTTCCTACATGGAAAGACATTAATTGTAACTCCTGAGACTTTTCTCAATGTGAGAATACTTGAAGGGAATAAAAATATCAAGGTATGCTGTCTAAGAGCATAAGAGGTGAGAGGAGAAGGAGAAAAGGAGAGATAGAATAGGGTAAATTATTTTAAAGAAAATAGGCAAAAAATACTATTACAATGGAAGGGAAGAGTAGGAAGATGAAAGTGAATGGGTTAACCTTACTCTTCTTGAATTTGGCTAAGGAGGGAATAACATGCACACTTAATCTGGTATTTTACCCTACAAGAAAGTAGGGGAAGAATGGGATAAGAGGAGTGGTGATAAAAGGGAGGGTTGATTTGGGAAGAGGGTAGTTATAAACAAACAGTTTTGAAAAGGTTTAGTGTCAAAGGAGAACATAGAATATGTGGAAGGTGTGAAAGAATGGAGGGAAATATACTTAATTTCACACTATAGCTACTATGGAAATGATTTTTGTAACTAGACATGTACAACCTATATTGAATTCCTTTTCTTCCCAGTGGGGTTGGGTGAGGAGGGAAGAAGGGAAATAATCTGGAAATCAAAAATTTTAAAAACAAATTTAAAACAAAAAAAAATTTACATGCAACTAGAAAATAAGACATACAGGCACTGGGGTATAGAAATTCACCTTGTCTTAATAGAAAGTTGTGGGATGAGCAAGTATATATGAGAGAACATATCAGAGGAAGGGATATTCTGTAGGCTATCAGGGTGGGGATAAGGGAGAGATGGGGAGAAAATTTGGAACTCAAAATCTTGTGAAAATGAATGTTGACAACTAAAAATAAATTAATAAAAGTGTCAATATCACTGATAATGGCCCAGGATGTAGTGTGCACCTTGGTCTTAGTCTTGTCTGTAGTAGGATAGGTAGAGGAAACTATTTATATTCATGCTTTGTTAAAAGTTAAGCCTATACCTATGTGGAAACACAGAGTATACATGGGCGACCCACGCACCTCACACATGATAGGAGGTGTAGGGTTAGAGAAATTAAGCGATTTGCCCACATTCACATTGACCATAAATAACAAAGAAATTGTAATTCAAATCAATCATGTGTGTTTATAAGCATTCCTTGACCCAATGCCACATAGTGTATATGATCCTTAAACAAAGTACATAATTCTAAGAATAATTAATAAAACAAAATGTTTTCTCATAGAAGCACTTCCTATGGATATTTTATTTTCATTTTTGTTAATCTTCTTTGGAAGTGACAGTAGCCATTGTAATATGGTTTCCATAACGCTTATTGTAGCTACTGTGTATTATAATTAATGCTGTTTAAATAAGCTCTTCATAGGAGTTGTTATTGAAAGGAATTCAAAGTCAGATATATTTTAAAGTGAATAATCTTCTCTGTAAATGCTTTCAAATTTACCTGTTTCATAATTTTTTTATAAATTGCCTTTATTAGAGGAGGGCAGAGTAGTATTCTTCATGAGTTTTAAATGAAGAAATTAATAGGGAGGAAAAACAAAAACTTTTTTGTATAACTTTAAAAATGTTGCTGTCAAAAAAACAGCTAAGGATGATTCAGAAGAAAGGGATATGACTTCAAAGACTGTTGATTTAGATGTATTCCTCATTAAGATTCATAGGAATCATGTGGTTCCAACACTGCTGTGCTTTGACCATTTTGCTTGTGTGGTAGGGTACTCAAACAGTCTCAGAGAAAGAATATCTAGAAATATGGAATCTCAACTCTTTTTTGTCTTAGTTTTAGAGTGAAAGTAACACTCAACCAAATGGAAGCATTTTTATAATCTATCAGCAGGCCTCTGTTGCCATTACATCATCAGCAAAGGAACACTCAGGAATAAGTAGCTAATTCAGAGAGAACAACCCTAAATCAGTCCATTAAATAGTGCTAAACACCACCTACATGAAGTTTTTGGACAAGGAGCAGTTAAAAAAACATTTTTTTAAATATAATTATTATTCAGAAACTATTAATAGCACTTAGTGGATGATGATTTTTTTCAAATACTTTATTAAATTCTGGTTTGCAACATTCATTTCTACCAGATTTAGAGGTACAATTTCCCCCCATTTTTCCCCTACCCACCACCCGAGAATAGAAGTCCCACAGGATATCCCCTCATCCAATCTGCTCTCTCCCATATCTTATCCCATACCCCATTCGACATTTCCAGTAGGGCAAGGTGAATCTCTGTACAACAATGCCTGTATATGTTATTTCCCAATTATATGTAAAAAGGTATTAATAATAGTATTTATATATTTTTAAAAATTTGATTTTAAAACTTTGAATTCCAGTTTCATTCCCTTCCTCCCTTGTCACCCAGTCTCACTGGGAAGAAAAGCAATTCAGTATATGTTCTGCATGTACAGGAATGCAAAACATTACCATAGTAGATATATTGTAAAAGACTAACTATATTTCCCTCCCTCCTGTCCAACCTCCAACTTGGTCTATTCCCTACTTTGATCCTCTCTTCATTTTCAAAAATGGGTGCTTCCAACTTCCCTCCCCTCAGGCTGCTCTCCTTTCCATCACCTATCCCCTTCCCCCTACTCTCCTGTAGGATGAGATATCCTATTTAGTATGTATGTCACTCTCTCCCTGATCCAAATTCAATGAGAATAAGGTTTTGCCTTTTGGCCTTCCTGTTCTTCCCTTCCCTTGTAACCATTTTCTTTTGCCTCTTTTATGAGAGAGTTTACTTCATTCTGTCTCTCCCAATGTACTCACCTCTTAATTTCACCTTTTAAGTGTCATGCCTTCATATTAAATTTGACCTGTGCTCTCTATCTATATATACCTGTAAATATATATACACATATTCTCATATGTATTCATATGCCCATATTACTTTCTTCAACCATTTTCATACTGAGGAAGGTTTTATCAGTTATAGTTATTGTTTTTTCCATGTAGTAATGTAAATATTTCAACTTTCATAAGTTCCTTATGATTTCTTTTCCCTGTTTACCTTCTCAAGCATTTCTTGTTTCTTGTGTCTGATTTTCACATTTTCTATTCAAATCTGTTTTTTTTGCTCAAGAATGCTTGAAAGTCCTCTATTCCACTGAATGACCACATTTTCCCTTGAAACATGATACTCAGTTTTGCTGGGTAGGTGATTCTTGGTTTTAATACCAGCTCCTTTGCCCTCCATAATATCGTTTTCCAAGTACTTCAATGCCTCAGGGTAGAAGCAGCGAGATCCTACGGTATCCTGATTATGTTTCCAAAATATTGAAATTGTTTCTTCCTGGCTGCTTTAATATTTTCTCCTTGATCTGGGAATTCTGGATCCTGGCTATAATATTCCTAGGAGTTTTCTTTTTGGGATCTTTTTCAGGAGGTGAATGTTCGATTCTTTCAACCTGTGTTTTGCCCTCTGGTTCTAAACATCAGGGCAATTTTCCTTGAGAATTTCTTGAAGGCTGATTTCTATGTTCTTTCTTTGATCATGGTGTTCAGGTAGTCCAATAATTTTTAGATTATATATCTTAGATCTATTTTCCAGGTCACTGGTTTTTCCCATGATATACTTCAAATTCACTTCTATTCTTTCATTTGTTTGGATCTGCTTAACTTTAACAACATCTTGATTTCTCATAAAGTCACAACCTGCCATTTGCTCCAGTCTAATTCTGAAGGAATGATTCTCCTCAGTGAACTTTTGAGATTCTTTTTCCATCTGACAAATTTGTCTTTTTAAGGCATTCTTCTCCTCATTGCCTTTTGGAACTTCTTTTGCCATTTGAGTTATTCTATTTTTTAAGGTGTTAGTTTTCTTCAGTAAGGTTCTTGACTCTCATTTCATACTTTTCTTACATCTTTCTTATTTCTCTTCCCAATTTTTCCTCCACTTTTCTTATCTGCTTCTGAAGGTCCTCTATGGCCTGTAACCAGCTTGTATTTTCATTTGGGGCTTTTGGTGCAGTCGTTCTGACCTCCCAGTCCTCCTTTTGTTCCATGCTTCAATACTCTTGGGCCCCAAAATAGGATTCTAATGTTAAATTTTTCTGTTTATTTTGTTTCCTTTACCTACACATGTTGCCACTCAATTACTTGACCTTTGGGGTTGTTGCCAAAGTAAGACTTTTCCACCAGCTAAGGGAGCTTCTGTCCCATATGCTGGGGTTTTCTCAGTGCCAGAAGTATTAGTTGGGTGGCCTCTGAGAAGCCTCCACACACTTTGCTCACACACGACCAGACCTCCACCCCAGACCACAATACAGATCCAGGAAGGTTAAAGCGAGAGCGCTTACCCTCCAGACTGATTGCCTGGTCCCCTCACAGTCCAGTCCTCAGGCAAGAAGCTGAAGTCGCAATGTGTTGGGCTGTTCAGCATCTCCGCAGCTTCTTTCTCCTAGGGGAAAGTGGCAGAATAACTCTTGCTTTTAGTCCCAGAGTTGAAAGGGCACTAACCTCTCACTTTTTTCTTGGCATCTATGTCTTGATAATTCTGAAACTACCACAACTACTGGTGTTCTGGAGGCCCTCCAGCTGCCTGCTCTTCCAGCCACCCTGGGGCTAAAACCTTCAAGTCATGTACGCCTGGGCTCAGCTACTAGAGCACTGAGCTGGCCGCTCCCTGCTGTTGTGCCACAATGTACTCAGCAGTAGATTAGCTTCTCTTTGTCATTTTGTGGGTTATAGAGCTCCAGAGTTTTTTCAGAGTCCCCCTTTTACATAGATTGGAAGTGGTGTGGGCCAGAGTCCAGTGCAAGTACTCTTACTACTACCCCATCTTGGCTCTGTCCCTTAGATGATGTTTTTTTTTTTTTTTAATTCTGGTTTACATCATTCATTTCTGCCAGATTTTGAGTTACAATTTTTCCCCATTTTTCCCTACCCACCACCCCAGAATAGCAGTCCCCCAGGATATCCCCTCATCCAATCTGCTTTCACCCATATGTTCTTCCATACTCACTTTGACTTTTTCAGTGGGGCAAGGTGAATCTCTGTGCCTCAATGTCTGTATATCTTATTTCCCAATTATATGTAAATTGGTATTTATAATAGTATTCATATATTTTTAAAATTTTGATTTTAAACCTTTGAATTCCAGATTCATTTCCTTCTTCCCTTGTCACCCACCCTTACTGGGAAGATAAGCAATACAGTATATTCAGTGGATGTGTAGCAATGCAAAACATTACCGGAATAGATAAATTGGAAAAGACTGACTATATTTCCCTCCTTCCTAAACCACCTCCAACTTGGTCTAATACCTACTTTGATCCTGTCCTTTTTCACAAGTGGGTACTTCTAACTTCCCTCTCCCCCATCCTGCCTCCCTTCCCTCATACCTCCTCTTATCCCCTTCCCCTCTACTCTCCTGTAGGGTGAGATATCATATTTAGTATGTATGTCATACTCACCCTGATCCAAATTCAATGAGAATAAGCTTTTGCTTTTTTGCCTTCCTGTTCTTCCCCTCCCATGTAAGCATTTTCCCTTGCCTTTTCTATATGAGAGAGTATACCCCATTCTGTCTCTCTCCATTTCCTCTCATTATATTCCTCTCTCACCTATTAATTTCACCTTTTAATTATCATCCCTTCCTATTAAATTCAACCTGTGCCATCTATCCATGTATACCTGAAAACATATATACACACATTCACATATGTATTCATATGCCCATATACCCTTCTTCAACTATTTTCATACTGAGAAAAGTTTCTCCAGTTACAGTTATTGTTTTTCCATATAGGAATGTATATGGTTCAACTTGATGAGTTCCTTATGATTTCTTTTCTCTATTTACCTTCTCAAGCATCTCTTGCTTCTTGTATCTGAATGCCAAATTATCTATTCAACTCTGTTTTTTTTTTTTTTCCTCAAGAATGCTTGAAACTCCTCTATTCCACTGAATGGCCAAATTTTCCCCTGAAACATGATACTCAGTTTTTCTTAATCCCAGCTCCTTTGCCCTCTGGAATATCATATTCCAAGCCCTTCAATCCCTCAGTGTAGAAGCTGCAGATCCTGCACTATCCTGATTGTGTTTCCACAGTATTCAAATTCTTTCTTCCTGGCTGCTTGTAATATTTTCTCCTTTATCTGGGAATTCCGGAACCCAGCTATAATATTCTTAGGAGTTTTCTTTTTGGGATCTTTTCCAGGATGTGAAAGTTGGATTCTTTCATCCTCTATTTTGCCCTCTGGTTCTAAAACATCAGGGCAATTATTCCTGAGAATTTCTTGAAGGACACTTTCTAGGTTCTTTCTTTGAAAGCTGAAGCTTCTCAGCAGCTTCTTGCCCCCCAGGTAAAGAGGCCACATGTTCTCCCAAATAATGAGTCTCAGAGTCCATACTGCACTAACAGCACAATTTTCCCATGGCATCTGTATGTTTGTAATTCTGGAAACTCCACAGCTACTGGTGTTCTAGAGTCCCTCCACCTGACTGCTGGTCTGGCCACCCTGGGGCTAAAACCTCAGACTCATGCCTGCCTGGTCTTGGCTCTCATAGTGCTGTGCTGGCAGCTCCCTGCCAGGCTGCTGGGCTGTACTCATCAGGAGGCTAGCTTCTCTGTGTCATTTTGTGAGTTCCGGAGCTCCAGAGGTTTTTTAGAGTCGCCTTTTACATGAATTTGGAAATTTTGCGAACCAGAGCTGTAAGGAAGAGGTGTTTCTACTCTGCCATCTTGACTCCACCCCTGGATGATGATTTTTGATCCTGGAGACAGAGGTAGTAGAATGAAGTACCTTAAAATCTGACCTAGTTATTGGATAAGCAATAAGGGGAACCCTTATTTTACAAATTGTGAAACTGTGACCCAGAGAAGTAAATGATTTGTCCAAGGTTACCCATGAGTCAATGGGATTTAAATTAAATTTGACGGTAAATGCAGAAAATATTTCATTCCCTCATGCTCCCTCTTCTGATTCTGTCCCTCAAAATAGTTCTGCTCCAAAATAAGTCAGCACTCTAGTAACCTGCATATTTCATATCCACTCATTCCTATATTTTATTTGCATCTATCCACAGTTGTTTCTATTATGTTTCTAATATTAGTTTTAAAAATTTTCCATTACCTATGTATCAACCACTATGCTAAATGCTGGGAATACAATAAGAAAAAGTCCCTGTCCTTAAGGAGATTGTTACCTAACGGGGAAAGACAGCACAGAAGAATGAGGAAATCCAATTTTGAAAATTAAAAATCTTTTCATGTAGATAAAATATTTTAAAATATTTTACCCATAATGAATCTAGAACTAGTATATATTTGAATTAATAAATATTGCTCCATGTAATGTGTGAACTAAACAACTAAAAAGGATTGCTGCATAGAATCCTATATCTGTGTGAGAATTTTCACAATTTAGATATCCATAACGTGTGGTTTGCCAGCAATAGGCCTCTAGATTTTTATTATATAGTTACTTCCTAACATTTTTTTTTCAAATAGCAGACTTAGACATACATACTAAATATGATATATCACCCTACAGGAGAGTAGAGGGGAAGGGGATGAGAGAAGGTATGAGGGAAGGAAGGACAGGCTGGGGGAGAGGGAAGTTGGAAATACCCACTTGTGAAAAAGGACAGGATCAAAGTAGGGATTAGACCAAGTTGGAGGCGGTTTAGGAAGGAGGGAAATAGAGTCAGTCTTTTCCAATATATCTATTATGGTAATGTTTTGCATAGCTACACATGCACTGAATATACTGAATTGCTAGAAGACTAGAAATGAAAAAAGAAATCAAATGAGAGTAAGAAGTATTTAGTTTAAGACATGACTCTAGCATAGTCTAACTATGAGACCCTTGGGAAGTTCTTTAGCTTTAGAAGTAGCATTTAGTGCTGAGTAGAAAAACTTTAAGAAGCCTTGAAAGAGGATAGTGAACTAGACATCAAGACATAAGGTTTAGTCCTGCCTCAGACTCTTCCTGACTGTGGGAAGCTGACCAAGAAAATTTGGCCAACTCCATCTTTACTATCAGTGCCTTTTTATCTCTCTACTTATGCTCTCTTCTTAAGTTCTATTTAAGATTCTACTCAGAATTTCTGCTAAGCTATCAACTGATAGCTAAGATGTTCATGGGAAATGATATACATCATGACTCTTCAAAATGATTTTTGGAAAGTTTTTAGAGAACTTTTCAAATCCAAAAAGGTCTCAATAATAAAGGGAAATTGGTGAGTGTTACAGTTAGTATTTTGGGTCAGGTCATCCACACATCTTCATCCACTTACACTAAAAATCCCCCATTAAATGACACACCTAGATTGTGAGGTTGTTTAGAGGGTCAGTTCCCTGCCCATTAAAAAAAAAAAAAAACATTTTTGCACACATTATAAATTGTGAATAATTTGTAATTGAGGATTTAACAAATATCTATATGATAAAGGAACCAAACAAATCATTTTAATAATTAGAATATCATCTTCATTTAGATCCTTTGCTTAAAAATTTGTAACTTAAGCCAGAGGTATCTAGGTGGTTCAGAGGACAGAGTAATGAACCTAACATCAGGAAAAAGTGACTCTAAATCTAATTTCACTTACTAGCTTGGTGACATTGATCAAGTTGTTTACTGTCTATTTGCTTCAGTTTCCTTAATTTGAAATAGGGATAATAATAGCACATACCATTCAGTTTTGCCATGTGGATAAAATGAAAATATTTTGGAACACTTATTAAAGAGTCCAGTACATAATAGGATATGTTAATAATGATGATGGTGGAGGTTGTGGTGGTGGTGGTGTGTCTATTGACAGCACATGTTGAGAGAAGAAATGCTTATGGGTGACTTTTGTTAAGAATTCTATTGACATGAATGGACACTTTTTTTCAATGTTAAATTTACATAAAGCAACAAATTGTCATTCTCTGATAGCTTGTTGTACCCTTCATAAAACGTTTCCTGATAATGCTGTGCCAACTTCTGAACAGTGGCCCACTGCTCTGACTTCCATTTCACAATTCTTTACTAATCCTAGGCATTTGTATATATTGTAAATCTTCAGCTTGACCATAGCATAACATTATATTTGTCCTTTCATATGTAATTATGCGCTCCTCATCTTATCTGTGAATTAATAAGAATTATAATAGTAGTGGTTTTAATATAGTATTTCAAGGTATGCAAAGAACTTTAGAGATATCTATTTTTATCATTATGAAACTGCCCTGTGAGGGAGAGGCTATTATTATCCCCATTGTATAGATGAAGAAACTGAAGCAGATAGAAGTTAAAATATTTACCCCCACCTTACAACAGTAAATGTTAGAGGACATGTTAGAACTCATTGTTTATATCATTCATCATCTAACTGACTCTACATTTAAGATCATATTCATAAAATTTATATACTACCATCACTCTTTAACTCTTAGCCATGAAGAACAAGTGCCCTGAAATGGCAAAGTTATCAAAATCTAAAATAACAAATAACTATAAGTAATGTCTCCTGACTGTATGACAAAATCTGATTAATTCTCAGTTTTATAAGTTGTCTAACTAAATTAGGTGATCCTAATCAAAGAAAAACAAATCATCTGTACTTTGATATTCCTCACGTTCTACATCTAATTTAGTTCCCTATCATAGTCAGGGACATAGTTATTTGTATTTCATATTTATTTATTTATTTATTTAATTCTTTGGGAAAACAAGTGAACATGTAGTCATAAATCATTAGTAGTTTTGCAAAGTAATGGAATAACTGATCAACTGGAGTAACTTTGGGGCTCATTAGTTCATTTTGGAGCAATTTCCTGAATTATTTTAGCTTCCTATTTCTAGTAGAAAATTGTTGACACAACTAAATACATGCATTAAGCCAGAGTTAAGGGCTAATTGCTGATGAATTATTTTAGCATTGTACAGCACATTATTTTAGCAGTTGCTACAACCAATTCTCTAATTATATAGCTATTTTTTTCATGATTTGTCCATCTTCCACACTTTTGATTAATCCAGTTTCCCTTATTTGATATGTATGTGATACTTTTTAGTGACCTCAAAAAACTGTCTCAAATATAAATTAGACATTTTTCTCCACACTTGAATGAAACAATGAACATCCTCACTATAGGATTTTATTGGTTTTCTATGATTTGATTTTATTGTATTTTAATAGTCTCTTTATTCTTTTTTTATACCCTCTCTGATGTTGTTCATCAATTCAGCTATCCTCTAATGCTTCATTGTGCTTTATAGGTGTCTTTGTGTAATGCCATACATGAGCAGTTTTCCTGAGAATGCTACTGTGAACAGCTTTTATGGTTCTGATTTCATGGTATAGTGAACACTCTATTCCATAACAAACCAAAGTAAAACATTCACAGAAAGTCAAGGCATAGGGGCGGCTAGGTGGCACAGTGAGTAGAGTGCTGGCCCTGGAGTCAGAAGGACCTGAGTTCGGATTCGGCTTCAGACACTTAACACACACAAACAAAAAAATCTAGCCATGTGACCTTGGGCAAGTTACTTAACCCCAATTGTCCTCCAAAAAAGCAAAAAAAGAAAAGAAAATCAAGGCATAGAATTCATAATATTCCAACTTATCACAGAAAATCATAATGTAGGATTCACAATAGCTTATCATTAAAATGGTAAAATAGTTTTCACCAAAGTTGTCACAATATTTAGAATAAAGAACAATCATCTCAAATACAATAATCAAAGTATTCCCCTCATGTGGCAACTAAATTAACTCAATCAGTCACTTATAAAACAATTACTAAGTATCATTAATACAAAAATCCTCCACCCCTAGGTCACTAGTAAACTACAATTTCATCATTACTCAGTACCCAGGGAGAGGTCTTTTCATCCTGACTTGGGGCCAGTTCTCATATTCCCTTGATCCCCTTCCATGGTCCCATATTCTACCTTGATTCCCCAGACTGTCACCTGGGTTCAACTGCAGACATCTCCCAGTTCCTTGTCCACCTCTCTGGGTAGGTCCTGCTCCACAATGAAGTTCACAGCTTCTAGTCCATCTCAAATCCCTCACAATTTCTTCTCCCTAGAATTCAAGGCTCAACCAAGCCACAAATAAAGTCCCTGAATCCTGGTCATGCTTCCTGTCTTCTGCTTCTTCAGTCTTCTGCTTCCTCAGTGTTCTCCTGGGTTCCTCTGTCACCTGGTTTCCTGAGCTCCTGGATCCTGTTCAGAAGAAGCTCTACCACCACAAGTTCTCAGGAAATTCTGGCTCAGTTCTCAATTCTCTATTCTCTAGCTGCTCTGCCACGAGATGCTGGTCCCAAAAAATTCTGACTGTGCTTCTCTGGGGATTTTCTTATATACATAGCATTAGCTGCTTTCTATTTCAGCCAAACCCTTCCTGTTATGTCAGCAGCAGGAGAGAGGTATTCATACATTCTGTTTCCCCTAGAGAAGCTTGATCAATTGCTAAATGCTAAGTACCTGCTACCTTTGCCAACACAAAGGGATCTTCAAATTCAAATTACATGACCATTACACTTTGGTTCTCAAGGATTATGACAGAAGAAAGTTTTGATAGGTCCTACCAAGTTGGTAAATTTTCAAGGATGTTTACATCCAGCTATGGAGTGAACTCTGTCATTTCAAGACTAAGCTATTTAAGTTTGGAAGGACTCCAAAACAAAACAAAACAAAATGATTGGCAGGTAAAGTATAGATTTCAGCCAAACAGTTCCTGAATAAAGTCTTCTAAAGTTTACAGAGATACTGATCTGCATGGATGAAAAGAGTAATACATATTAATGAAATCACGGATCCAGGATTTATGGAAGCTTTACAAAATAATTACAAACATCATTCCAACAGCAGCAGTGCAAAATGGACAACGTAAAAATCATAAATGTGGGTTGTTTTAAATGCAATTACTTGATTTGATCTGGGATCAATGCAATTAAAATTTTTTGTTCCCCTCCTACCTTATAATTATAATATTGTCCTTTCATTTATTATTATCACACTGATTAAAAACTACAGTTTTCTAACATAGTGTATTGTTTTTTTATGTTAAGATATGACTCATTGGTTATATTCTGTTTTTCTGAAAGTATGTACTTTTATAAGAAAAGTATATTTAGTTTTCATCTTAATAACTCATTTACTTTCTATTTTGCAGATTTCAGATGAATTCACAATTCCACCTTAATTTCACCATACCTAAATTTTAAACAAATGTTTAAATAAATATCTGAAGAGACTTTCATCTTACCTTGAAGATCTTTGAAGCAAAACTTAAAATATAATAGCAACTTGGACATTTCTAGTAGGATTATTCCAATATAGATCCCCCACCACCAGTGCTGGGTAGTATTAATATTAATTATTAGTATTAATACTAATTATATATATATGTATGTGTGTGTGTGTGCTTATATATACATATATACCCATATATATTTATACATGTGTGTATATGTAAAGTTTTACATGTATTTATGTGTGTCGCTGTGTGGGTGTGTGGGTGTGTATAAACACACACACCCAAATAGCTTCAATTGCCATTAGAACTCTTTAAGGGCAAAAGTTATATTTATTTACAAAGCCCTATTTTGTATTCCTAGAGTCTAGCACAGAATTTGCAAAGATAAAAAAATAATAATAATAAATGGCTATTGATTTTTGACTAGAATATCTTGTCAAGAGTGGATATTGAATATCATTATTTATTTCTCTACTATGGAGAAAGAAGTCCTTTATGAACAAAAATAGTAAAAGTTTCACCATTCTCAAGAGAGGATAATAATTCACATGTTAATTCAAGGTTCTTTTCTATAAAGAACTTCAAAGATTTTTAATCACTTTTCCAATCACTATAATACAAGGCAAGTGAAGGCAGCAATACAGAATGAATGACAGTGGGTACCTGATGGATTAGAACCACAAATATAAATTGCAATAGAACAAGATTAAAAAAGAGAGAGAGAGAGAGAGAGAGAGAGAGAGAGAGAGAGAGAGAGAGAGAGAGAGAGAGAGAGAGAAGGTCTAGGTCTGATATCTAGGTCAAATAATGAGAATATTCACCTTCCAGAGTAGTTGAAAAGTCTATCATACTATTACTATGAAAGTTTTACATAATGATTTTATATTCGTGGGTCAAGCAAAGATTCTAAAGTCTGTGAATAACAGGTACTCCTAGCTCAACATGATTACAGATGTCACTGGAAAGTATGAAATTTGGGTTCATTATATGCAAAGAAAAATTCTACCAAAATATGTTATAAATTTGGAGGACCTAAGAACTGATAAATCATTGGAAAACATCTGCATTCGCTTCTTAATTTTTAAGCAGTGTTAAGTACATAAGCAATATGTTTATCATGACTGAACAATTCCCAAAATAAAAATAGGCATAAACAACTAGAACAAAATGCTTCCTGAGTAATTAAAGTTTTATTGGAAAAGTAATTTTAGGCACATGGAATATTTGTCAGTATTCATTTTAACCAAGGTAGAGAAATTTTAAGTATACTACACAGATATATGCTAGATTTGTTTAGCATTGAGAGGTGCAGAACAACATTTCACCATGATCAGAATATGCATTCTGAACACCTCAACTGTGCACTCTTGAATATATTAGGAGCAATGACACCAGAATTATAGTCTCAGTGGAGCCAGTATGTGACTTTTTAATCACTTTCTGTAAAGCCAAGCACGAGTAGCTTTCCAGAGGACTGCTACTGTGAACAGCTTTAAGGTTCTGATTGCATAGTATAGTGGACTCTCTATTTATTCAGTAGTAAACTAAAGCAAAATCTTCACAGAAACCAAAGTACAGCATTCAGAATGTTATAACATAACAACTTATCACTAAAGTGGCCACATAGTTTTCACCAAAGTGGCCACATTATTCTAAAGAAAAACCATTATTCATTAAATCCTTAATTTAATCGTCCTTAAGGAGGCTTGCTCCTTAAGGGACACAAAATACAAAGGTCAAAGTTCTCTACCCCTAGATCATATTTTCTTAATGTCTGTCAAAAATTCTTCTTCTTGAATTGAGATTAGTTTCCAGTCATCCTTAACTCAATCATCTTCTGTACAAGGTACAGAGAACAAAGATCTCCCACCCCTAGGCCACAGTAAATCATGATCTCCTCAGTGAGCACTAAGTACCCAAGGAAAGGTCTTTTTATCTTGACTGGAGGCTGGCTCTCAGATTTCAGGGTTCTTCTTCTATGGTTCCATCTTTTGCCTGAATTTACCCAACTCTCACCTGGATTCAAAGGTTGGCAGATCTCAACTCCTTGTCCAGCTCCTTGTCCAGGCCCTTTTTCAGTTACCATTCTGTATTGAACTTCACAGTGCCCAGTTCACCCCAAGTCCTTCATTGTTTGTGTTTCTGGGAATACAAAGCTTAACAAAGCAAAAACAACGTTCATGCACATTTCAGGCACCATCATCATTTCACTTTCTGCCTGTGAAACCACTACAGACATATAAACAAGGTCTGAGAACTCAACACAGACCTACAAACAAGGCATGAGAACTCAAAACAAATCTTCTGTATCCTCCCAGGACCTCCAAATCACTCTTCCAAGACTCCTGAAAACAGACAAAAAAAATCCTCTTTCAGGGCTTCTGGTAAGGCCCCAGAGCTTCTGTTTAAAGTATTACAGACAGAAATCAACAGAGACAGAAAAGACAAGCAGAATGTCACCACAACAAGTGTTACCTTCTCAATTCTTCTCTCTCCCAGCTTGGTCTTCTCCTTATTATATGGTCATTAGCTCCTCTTTGTTCCTGTCTTTGGCAAGTCCCTCCCACTGTGAGTTTCACAAGTTCTGTTTCTTAACAAAGACTTGATACAATCAAGGGCAATAATCAAAAGAAACTTGAATTGAAACAAGGTGCCAAATAATTAAATAACTGAAACAAGGCACGGAGTACTTCTTTGCTTGCCATTACACTTCCATGAATTTCCACCAGGATTGAAGTCACTATCTTTACACTCCAGCTATTGATATATCATCATGAACCACAGCTACCTCTTAATTTGTGCTTTGGAGGCTCCAAAGATAGAGATCCCTTAGACACTCACAATTAACATATCGCTCAGTTCAGAGATAATCTGAAAGAAGCTTGTAACCTAGTTACAAATTTAGCCTAAAAATTCCCAAAATAAATTAAAATATGCTGCTTAAGTTCATTGTTAAGAGATTTAAAGAAAGTGATTATGTTTTCCTGAGATATCTTGTGGGTACAGGAAATATGAGTTAGGCAACCATTTAGAAGCTATTTCATTTATAGTTATATTTTATAGTTGTGGAGAGATTAGGCTCTTTTATATTTTTCTTAAGTACCCCCTGAGGTTGGAATGAACTGTGCAAATATAGTTGACTATAATCATTTATTGAAAATTAGTGCTGATTTAACTTCATGGGGGGTAGAAGAGACTGATGGACATTTAGCTCAGCAGACTCTACTCTGCCAAAACAAAAACAAACAAGCAAACAAAATACACTGACTCCTCATACCAAGAATCCCTGGACAATGACACAGGAAGATATTTCTAAGAAAGAACACAGTGCATTGAATTTCTAAAACAGCCCAAACCACAGAAGAAGCCTAATTGCAGAGCCAATGCTTTAGTATTTCAGGTGTAGATTTCTCTAGCATAGAGCCAAACCCTTCATATCATAGTAATGTTGCTAATCATCCTGGAATTTCTCTAAGTTCAGGTTTAAGTAAAAAAGACTGTAATTTTATTAAGGATTATGATAATCAAATGACATAAAAAATCAGTGCTCTATAGCCAGAAAGGACAGAAGTTTATGGGAAAGCTAGAATTATTCAACTAGTAGCAAGCAAAATTTGTCAAATTATTATACACCTAATAATATAATAGTGCTTGGAATCACCCTTTTTATAGAAAAAAATCTCCCTGAGAAATTCATCCCTATATATTTGAGAAATAAGGGCTTTATCAGAGATGCATACTGTAAAATTATTTCATATTTATGATTACTAACAGTTTATTTCCCTATATACTATTTACCTCTATTTATCCTTCTCTTCCTTCACTCTGTCACTCCTCAAAATTATATGGCTTTCAACCACCACCTCCCCCAGTCTGCCTTCCCTTCTATCAAACCCTACCCTTCTCTTATCTCCTTCCTTTTACATTTCACTGTAGGGTAATACAGATTTCTTCACCCAACTGTGGTGTTATTCTCTCTTTTGAGTCAATTCTGTTGAGGGTAAGTTTTAAAAACCTTCCCCGCTCCCACCACACACACATTTCCCTCTATTGTAAAAGTTCTTCTGTGTCTCTTTTATGTGAGACCATCTATCCCCTATCTTTTCTTTCTGCCTTCTGCAAGTGCATAGCTCTTTCTCACCCTTTTGTTGTTGTTGTTGTTGTTGTTGGGTTTTTTTTTGCTATTTTATCAGTTAACATGGTACAATGATAATCTCTACATAGATGATACTCAGATCTATGTATCTAGCTCTGAGTCCTCTCCTGACCAAAAGTCTTTCCTTTTGACCTGCCTATAGGACAATCTGAACTGCTTTCCTGTAGATATCTTTTACTCAACATGTCCAAAAGTTAAGTAATATTTTCCTTAAATTATTTCCTTTCAAACTTACCTATTACTGTTGAAATTATCATTCATTCATTCATCCTGGCTTGCAACCTGGGAGAGATTCTTGATCCCTCATCCCACCACCATATCAAATCTGTTCCCAATTCTTGTCTATATTACTTTTGCAACATTTCTCATATAAGTCCCTTTCTCTCCTCTATTACTCCCACCACCCTGATACAGTCATGCATTATTTACTCTTTCACTAGTTATGTTTTTTTCTCTATGACTAAAGTCTCTTGCCACTCCAATCCATCTGCCATTCAGGCCAAAGTGTTCTTCTGAGACCTCTCTCTCCACACACACATGTGCGCACACACACACACACACACACACACACACACACACATTGAATTTGAGTTTATTCTGTGTGTGTGTGTGTGTATTCAATTAGCTCTTTAATACCACTTAGAGAAACTGAAATTTCTTTGTTTAGCTTTTCAAGTCTCCATAATCTAAACTTTTCTTAACTTTTCAACCATTTCACTCTACTCCTTTTCATAAACTGTACAATCAACTGACATCACCCTTCTTTCTGCTCCTCATACATGTTTCTTCCATTTCTTAACTCTCCCCATTTTCACTGACTGTAGCCAAGATGAATCAGAAATGAATGAATCAACTAAACAAAAAGTAGGTGCTTAAAAATGCTTTTTGATTGACTCACTACCATTCCGCCCCCCAAAAAGAGCCTTGAATAAATTTATGTATGTGTATATACACACATCCATATAGATATAGGTCTATCTATCTATCTATCTATCTATCTATCTATCTATCTATCTATATGTAACTGTCAATATGGATTTTAAATGAAAAGAGTCAATATAACAATATTGATGTTTTTAATGAGGGCAAGTGAGTTGCAGTGCTGGGTGCCATACATCATGTGCTGGAGTGCCCAATGAGGGGGCTGGGAACAGGGTTTATATAGGGTACTAGGAATGAGAGAATGGCTAGGCTGCAGGTAGGGAAGAGCTGGGTGTCCCACAGCTCTCAAAGGTAAGTTATTTTACATAACATGCAAAAGTCCTTAAAGAAAGCTAGGAAATCTCTGGAGGAGAAAGTTTGGGAACTAGACCAAATAATCCAAAACTGGAAGTGGCATTGTCTGGTCAGCCCCAGGCAATTAATTGGTTTGAGAATATATAACTGTGCCACTTCAGACAGTTCTTTGTCATATGTGTTTGTAGGAATAAACATATATATTTCTATATTGTGTATATGTAGATATGTACATGTCTATACATGTACTATAGATATGTACATGTCTATACACATAAATACACACACATACACACACACACACACACACACACACACATATATATATATATATATATATATATATATATACAAAAAGAGACAGAGGCAGAAATAGAGAGAGACAAAGAGCAGTCTAACATCAACTGTTTTAAAAAAATGCATTTTATCTGAAAAAGAAAAATTTGCAATTCAAGGCACAGGATATATATGAAATTATACATGCCCTCTTCATAATAATATATTAATATTATAGGATTGCATGAGGCATATATGTCAATTAAAATGCTATAACTTAGAATGTATTAAATAGTCATTCACACAAAGTTTTATAAGCAATTTAAGGAAGGGTATTCAGTGTGAGTGGAGAGGAAGGAATAGAGGCAAGACATGCTTATACTTAACATATAAGTATTAGATATTGGACAGGGTAAGAGAAGGGGAAAAGTTAAAAGTAAATCCAAAGTGGTGTTGGAATCATTGGGAAGTTAGTTTTGTCTTCAGTGGAAAAGAAGGGCTTAAGTGGGAAAAGTGTTTCAGAGAAAGATAATGATTTCACTTTTTTGCCCTTTTTTACATATTGAACTTTAGACTTGGTGAAGCAGGTAAAGAGGTAGATTAAAAGTTAAGAGGAGAAGCTGGAGAACGTGTTAGAGATTCTTAGGTAAGAATTTTTACACTTGAGATATGTGCCATAAACCAGGTTTAGGTGAGAAGCATGATCTCAGACATCATTTAGAGGAAACTAAGGAAATTTTGAACAAAATCTGTTATCTAGAGTGGTTCCTAGTTCATATAATGTTTTTTTTTCCATACAATTATTTACTAATCCAATCATGTCATCTAGTTTCAATTATCTTGAATCTATTTTGCAGATTGAGTTTAGAGGTATGGTGAGCACCCTCAAAATTCATTACTCTAGTTCAAAATACCAATCACATAAGGCCAATTTTTGTAATAATCTGTATAAAAATTAAAAATGAAGCAATGACAGTGGATCTCAAAGGAGGTGTTCATGGGTGTGGCAGCAAGCACCCCAAGATCCCTAGGGTGGCTGTCAACACAGCCTCTTAGATCTGCTCTTGTAAAGGAAAGAAACTCAAAATCTGTTAACAACCACACTTTAATCAATCAAACATATATTACCTAGTCCAGGGGGAAAAGGTCAGCACCCTGAACTTCAGAGTATACAGAGAGATCAGACAGGGTTCGAAACTGTGCAACCATTATCAATACCAAAATCACAGTTACCAGAGAGGGAAGCATCAACATCTGGGTTTTCAAAGCCGGGGGGCTCTCAATGGTTTCCCAGAGTCTTATCTGGTCAAATCACACAACACTGCTTAAAGTGAGCCCCAAAGCAAAGCCTCTCATCAGGGTTTATATAGCCTTCTCCTGGCTCAGAGAATGTAACAACCTTGACCCACTGCCCAATCACAAAGTATCAAGGTGTGGGCTTTCCTGAAAAACAAGCCTCCCACCACAGGCTCCAGGTGCACTTAACCTAGGGGCAGGGAATATCTTTAAATTTGCATTTCCATTACAATGGGGAATATGAAATTAAACTTAGTCATCCACTTTTAAAGAATGAGAGCAGGATGAAGAACTAGCATAGGAGGCATGAAAAGTTATAGAAAAGTAAGGGAGAGAACAATGATGATACTATATCTTTTTTTTTTTTTTAAAGCAATTGGGGTTAAGTAACTTGCTCAAGGCTACATGGCTAGTCATTATTTATGCGTGGGTGCTCATTTTCTGAGGCCGGATCTGATCTCGGGTCATCCCAACTCCAAGGCCAGCGCTCTTACTCACTGCACCACCTAGCCGCCCCTTTAGGGCAATCGGGGTTAAGTAACTTGCCCAAGGTTACACGGCTAGGTTTTTCTTTGTGTGGATTAAGTGTCAGAGGCCGGCTCTGAACTCAGGTCCTTCTGACTCCAGGGCTGGCGCTCTATTCACTGCGCCACCTAGCCTCCCCTGATGATACTATATCTTAAGGGAAAAATTCAAACTCCTTATTCTAGTTCTTTTAATGTACTAACTCTTGCATATAAATATAGATAACAAAAACCCTGTGGATTTAGCATATCATTTTAAACTGATATTATGACTATACTTCTACTACTACTACTACTACTACTACTACTACTTTTGAGGTCTAGAGGTACTCAGACCCAAAAATATTAATGCAATTCCTACCTTGAATTCGACCCCACACTTCTTTAACGAAAGACGAGGTTTATTAGAATACTGATTGGATGTGTGAGATTTTAAGAATCCTCCCTGGTTAGATAAGACTGAGTCTTTTATTTTTTAAATATTTTTCCTCGTTTTTTCAGAATTTTTTTATTTATTTTTAATTTTCAACATTCATTTCCACAACATTTTGATTTCCAATTTTCTCCCCGTTTCTTCTCTACCTCCCATCTCAGGACCACAAGCATATTTCTTACTCCTTCCCCCAAGGACTAACTCTTTTTATAGAAAAAAACTTAGTTGTGGAAAGATCTGGATGCAAGGGGTCAGAAGGCTAGAGTGACTTGGATGTAACAGAGAAGGCCTTATAAGGGCCTGGTGCCCCAGGAGAATTCCAGGGACCTGGGCCAAGTCAAAGGGAAGAGGTGTAGATGGAATTAAGGGTGGGAAGCAGCTTGAGGCCATCCAGACAATGAAGTACTGGGCAAGCTTAGAGGTAACAGAGAATTGGAGGTTTGGGTATAGGCCACAAAGAAAGGGTTGCTCAGATGGGTCAATGCTTAAGATAAATGCCAGAAACTTGGCCATGTGGGAAAGTTCAAGGAAAACTCAGGGTTTGTGTTTGTGATTTCTGAGTACCCTGTCACTACTACTATTGATGGTGATGATGATGATGATGATGATGATGATGATGATGATGATGTGTAACAATAATATGATTTTTGTCATTGTTTTGATGTTCAGTAATCCCAGTAGTGTCCAACTCTTTGTGATCCTAATTTAGGCTCAGGGCACGGTTTGTTCGCTGGGCCTTAGCTCTGGACAATTGGGTGTCTCCTAATGGTAAGAGAGGGGTGGTCTTGGATATTGACATAATTATCCCTCAACTTCCTCTAACCCTTTAAAAGTGGTTGTCTTGAAATTATTTATTTTCATATTCCTTATTAATCTCTTTTTAGTTCCATTCTATTTGAGGGAACTGAAGAAACAGAAGGTTAATTGATTTGCCCAAGTTCACAAAGCTAGTAAATGTCTGAGGCTGAATATAACTCCAGGTGAAGCTATCTGATCTGCTCATTACTAATTTATAACTGAAAAAAATAGTTTCTATATTTTCATGGAGAAATTTTTTTTAAAGCAATTGGGGTTAAGTAACTTGCTCAAGGTTACATGGCTAGTCATTATTTATGTGTGGGTGCTCATTTTCTGAGGCCGGATCTGATCTCGGGTCATCCCAAATCCGAGGCCGCCTTACTCACTGTGCCACCTAGCCGCCCCTTTAGGGCAATTGGGGTTAAGTAACTTGACCAAGGTTACAAGGCTAGGTTTTTGTTTGTGTGGATTAAGTGTCTGAGGCCGGCTCCGAACTCAGGTCCTTCTGACTCCAGGGCCAGCGCTCTACTCACTGCACCACATAGCCGCCCCTTGGAGAAATCTTAAATATTTCAAAATCAAATACACAACTACGAAGTTACATTATCTTATAAATGACTAAGAAGCACCAATATTATTAACAAAAAATTAGTATCTCATAATGGGCAACTTGATTACATGCTTTTGAGTTCAGGGCAGTCAACTTAGTCTAAGGTGACACCTCCCATTATCTATTATTCTTACTGTGTTTATATCTTGCTAGAAGATATAAACATGGATATTTGGCAATTTTTGTCCAGTACATAGATCCTGACAGTTCTATGAAATTGCATTTAAGCAAAAAGACATTTGCCCACATTCACACATGGAAGAATAAACTTAGCCTCCTACTTGTTTTAGAACTGTCATGCCCTAGACAATCCATCATTTAACAGTAGCTTTTAAATATGTGGCAAGTATTACCCAGTCCAGGTGAATAATCACAGTAATTTCTCTATACCCCAAATGTATTCATTTCCCTGGTAGATGAAGTTGCTAATACATAAAACATTTGATAATTTACATGACTTTTTCATTGAAATAATATTAATAGCTCATGTGGAATCAGGTATAAAAATATTGTAACATGTATATCATAAAATAAGCAGAATTTTGAACAAGTCAAAATTCTCATTTATTGTATGATTGCATTATATAAGGAATTTATAAGATCCAGGCTTTAAGAACACTTCAGAGAATTGTTTTCCTGCCTTGATATTGTTGTTTTAAGCTTTATTAAAAGACCCTATAATTTATTTGATTTCCATTTTTTTAAAGATCAGATATTCTCTCATGGGATATGAATATAGTCTGTTAGAATTTAAAAAGAAAAATGATAATTTAAAGGTAGTAATTCAACACTAGTATAGAGTATTTATCTTGGGAATGAAAAGAAATTTGTTTGAAAGTTAAAAGAATATCTTTAAATGGAAAAGCCATAGGAATACACACACACACACACACACACACACACACACACACACACACATACACACACACACACACACACACACACAAGACCAAAAGAAAGAAAAGTTCAAGCATGGTTAAGAGCACTAGAGAAGATCTAAATAAGATTTGTTATGAATGCACAAATAGCCAATGGGTCTGCTAAAACAAGAAAGAGTAATGTATCACAGATGGCTCTGAAAAAAAGAAGTTGGTTATTTTACATTTAAATTCTGATATTGAGACCATAGGAAAACAATGAACACTGTTATTCATTTCTGAATTTGTCAAGACAAAACTGGACATGTGATTTGAAAATTAAAACATTTCAGTTACTCTCTCTCTCTCTCTCTCTCTCTCTCTCTCTCTCTCTCTCTCTCTATATATATATATATATATATATATACATATATACATATATATGCACGTTTACTCTGTTTTAGAATATACAAAATTGATGGCAATTTCTTTTTGCTTAAGTTAAAAATGAAAAAGAAAAAATAATTGTATCAAAGGAAAATAATCCTACAAAAAAGAGATCTCTTATCCCTAACTTTCAGTGGCAAAAATAAAAATGATTATCTAAACAATCTCAACCTCATACCTCTCATTTTCACATATTTGAGATTCCAAACATATAAGAAAAGGCACCTTAATCTTTCCGATGAAAGATGCATCACTTGGAGAAGAAAGTTGATTTTTGCATCAGAAAGACCTACAATTAACTGGTCTCTGCTTCATAATATCTATGTAACCTTGGAAAAGTCACTTAAGTTCCATGTAAATCCCTCAATTCTATACCATGTTACATATAAGTTACTGGACTGTAGTTACAAAGGACATTTCTACACGGGAATTTCAACAAATTAACAAAATCACAAGTTTAGAACTCCCATCACAGATTTTTTTTCTGTATTCCAGAATTGCCTTGTAATCAGTCTTCCCAGTCCTAATCTCATGCATTCTATTGATTTCCACAGAAATTTTGTATTACTAAGACTGAAAACTGTTTTAAATTTTTTGGAAAAAAATAAAACAGGATTCGTTTTATTTCAGTAGGTAGATGGAAACCAAATCTTACATATAATCATCTTCCTTTTGAATGATGCAACATTTGATAGATTCTTTCACATTGAAGTAAATATATGTGTGTCACATGTTTTCTAGAAAATCTTACCATAAATTTTGCTTAAACTTATGACTATGGCCCTTCTACACTACTGCTCTTACTATCATAAATACCAGACAGGTTAGTCTAGCCAATAAAAACATTACAGAATTTTATTTATTTGTTTACTTGCATGTTTGATCTTTTGTTTATCTCTTGATAGGAGAGACCCACCCTTCTTCATCAGTGGACCACTTTACCCATGAGCCAAAAGGCATAAAAAACATGATTTCTCTGTGAATGGAGTCAGTTATCTTCTATAGGCCAAAGGGGTATTTTTACTTTTTTATTAATATTATTTTAGGTCGTGAGAAAATAGCCTTATTTTTATTTCCTTCCTGTTATGGGCTCTCTTTTATGAAATATGTAATAACACTTTAAATAATTCGTTACACTTTCTCAATGCTTGCAGGTGGGATAGGGACTGAAAAAATGAAGAAAATTGACATTGTCTTCTACAGATTTAGAATAAATCATTATTTTCCGTAATCAAAAAGGCAAATAGTTCTGGGTAAGGATTTTCCTTACTTACATGTCAGCTATTCCTAATACCTATTTGCAAGGGAATTGAAATTATACATTACAAAATAGGGAAATTATAATTAATTTGACATAATGACAAAGACCTAAAACCTTTTTGAGGGCAGGTCAATGAAAAATGTCTGAAAAACCTAGATGTACCTATTCTAAGCTGGATTTGTTTGCAATAAAGCATAATGAAAGTGAAAAATCTCTTGAGAATATATTTCTTTTGCTAACCTATAAAGTACTATACATATACTAATTATGTTTTTTGGATATAATGAATAGGCATGTCTGTATGTATGTGTAAAACTGTAAATATGTAGCTATTTTAAAAATAATATGTGTTTAATTATTTTTCCTTTTTTTTTTCAAATCAAATCCTTTATTAACTTCTGGTTTACATCATTCATTTTTTTTTTTCGAATTCAGGAAGTGTTTATTAGCTGGCCAGCGGCAGTCCTAGGAAAAGTCCCAGGAGCTGCACTGAACCCCAGTAGACACACAGTTTAAATAGTCCAAAAGCTACCATCATATCAGGGGCAGGTTGGTCGGACAGGATATGGGGCGGGGGCACTCTTAGATAACGCAGGTTGTTCAATGACCGAAGGGAGGATTCTTGGGTTTGGTCCGATGAGATAAGAGTGGGCTGGGGCACACTGAGTTAAAGATGTTCGATAACCTAGAGGAATGGAGGATTTTTGGGTTTGGTCTGATGAGATCAGGGTGGGCTGGGGCACACTGAGTTAAAGATGTTCGATAATCTAGAGGGATGGAGGATTCTTGGGTTTGCAAGAATTCAGGATACAAAGATGGGCCCCTCATAAGCCAGTGAAATGTCAAGGCATACTACTTCACTCCCCCCTGTTTTAGGTCAGACTAAGGATTCTTCCGATTCTAGGGTTTTGTAGGACATGTGGATTGCAAAAAGTTTGGTGGCCTCAAGTCTGGATTGGATAAAAGAGAGTAGGCGGTTAATCAGACAGGAGCCGATGGTCAGGGTTAGCAGGACAAGAAGTAGAGGGCCAGCAAGGGCCGAGAGAAGGGTCATTAACCAGGGGGACCAGTCATACAGGGACTGGTACCAAGAGGAGGTAGGCTTGATCTCGCTCGTCCAAGCGCTTACAGAGAGTGGCAAGGGATTCCCATATAACTCCGGATCTGTTAGCATAAAAACAACAGGTTTCGCCCAGGGCCATGCACAGACCCCCCTGTTTTAGGAACAGGAGGTCCAACCCTCGTCGATTTTGCAGGACAACCTCTGCCAAGGAGTCCAAGGAAGATTCCAAATGGGTGACCAAGCCCTGTAGGGACCTAAGGTCTTGGTCCACCTGTTTGCTGAGGGACTGGAAATTAGTGTTGTCTTTGACCAGGGCTGCCACCCCCACGGCCGTGGAGCCTGCAATGCCTAGGCCCACCAGGAGGGGAACAAGGATGGGGGCTGCCCATGGCTGCCTCAAAAGGTCAAAATTTTCAGATGCCCCCTCCTCAGAGTAAATGTAACCCTGGGGAAGTACATAGCTCATTCGGGTCAGTGAAATGCACTTCCCCAAGACAAGTTGTGAGGCCAAGGGTGCAAGCGAACCAGAGTCTCTCTGGAGGCATTAGGAACCAGTCAGAGTCCTTTTTGAGAGTAATCACCCAAGACTCCTGGCAGGTCGCCAGTAGGGGTGGCCAACCATTGTTCAGGCGGTTGAGCAGGTTGTGACCGGCCACCTTCACCGGGTTGTATGGTCGAGGGTATCTCAGGAAGGTGGTCACTGGATGCCTCAAGCAGGGTATGGACAGCAGCTTGCACCTCCGTCAATGCCTGTAAGGACTTCAGAAGACTAGTATTAGTGAGGTCAAGAGGTTCAGATTCAGATACCCGGGGTAAAATGGAAGGGGGAATGCCAAACATGACCTCAAAGGGTGATAGGGAAAGAGTAGCAGGATTTGGGGTGCACCTGACGCGAAGTAGGGCAAAGGGAAGGAGGCTCACCCAAGTTTCGCCGGTTTCTACTTTTAATTTAGCAATGTGCTCCTTCAAGGTCCTATTCATCCTTTCCACCAGTCCTGAACTTTGTTGCCTATAAGCACAATGCAACTTCCATCTAACCCCAAGCATCTTAGACAAATTCTGCACTAACGAGGAGACAAAGGCAGGTCCATTGTCAGATCCTATAGTCATTGGAATACCAAATCTGGGAAGGATCTCAAAACGCAGCTTCTTAGCTACTACTATGGCTGTTTCAGACTTTACCGGGAAGGCTTAGCTTATTGTTTCAGGCAGAGAAACAGTTCATGAGTTGTTGCTGGGCAGAGTGCTGGCAGGGGGAAGGGGCAGAGTTAATGCTTTGAGACTGGGGGGAAGTGTGACTTTACAGACTCCTTTTACAAATCGGTTCCACAGAAGTAGATCCCAAAGCACCCTATTTACAAGTTGATGTTACAGATTGATATTACAAACTGATGTTACAAACATATATACATTCTAAGGACCCCTTCATCCCCCCCTTAAACAGATGGCACCCAAATAATTTGGGGGCAAGGGGCGATGATCTCAGCTTCCTGAACTGCTTCTCGCTGGGAAGGGGTGTAGAGCTGTCCCTGCCTCACAGGGTTCCATCGCTCAAGGGGGGGGGGTGGTCTATAGCCAGTGTCCAGAACCTGGCCTATGCCAGGTCCAGAGGGTGAAGGGTCATGATCTTGGACAGGGGTTGGTACTCAGCCTGAGCTGTCATCTGCAAGTGAAGGGTGCTGAACCTAGAAGACACAAATCTAACCAGGAGATTAAGCAAACAAGGGCCAAAAAGAAGTAAGAGAAAATTGACCAGAAGTGGAGTGAGGATGGGCTAGTATAACCCATTACTCAGACTATTTCACTTTCCTTCATATTTCTACATACTACATATGCTTTTACCAACATAACTCTACTGCCTTTAACAAAGGAGGTTCCTAACTAGGTTACTTAAGCTGAAATTACAGTGATGTAGGCTCAAACTCCAATGATTGGTCAGTGTACACTTGAATTTCCCACTGGTGGGGAAACCCTAGGCTGGGTCTCCCACCCACAGATTAATCAAGGGTAAGCAAGGGGTGGGGGTTCTGCCTGTTTACAGATTAAGCAAGGTGGACTTCTCTGTTTTACAAATCAATTAAGGGAAGGTTGGGCTGCCTGTTTTACAAATCAAGGAAAGGGTGAGTGGATTTGTGTCTGACATTCAGGAAGGGCAAAGTGACAAATCAAAGAGGGAAGGGTAGAGTGGAGCTGGGGAATGATGGGGATTGTGGGGGGCCACGCAAGAAGGTAAAAGGGGAATCAGGGAGAGGATCGGATAGTCTTAGCTTTAGGGGGTGCTCGTGGACTTCTGTTTTCCATTCTGAGGTGACAGCAGGCTTTACTCTGGTGTAATGTTGTTATGTGGGAATAGAGTCCACTTTGACAGCAGTAGGTGTAGTGGGGATCATGACGTGTGGTCCCTTCCACCTCTGCTCCAGACCATGAATTTCTTTTTACCAGCACAGAATCCCCAGGTTGAAACAGGTAAGCTGAGGCAGAACTCCTCGGGATCAGGAGAGCTGAGGGAAGGAGTTGTTGTTTTTTCTTTCTGAATCTGACCTGCAGACCCTGAAGCAACTTGATAAGGGAAGAGTTAGTGATTTCAGCTTTTAGGTCTTCCCAGATTAGAGGAAGAATGGGTGGTAATCTTCCATATGTTAGGGAATGGTCTGGACTTTCTCAGCCTTGAGTTCTGAGCTCTGAGAAAATTTCAGATGCTGGCTGCTCAAGGAAGTCAAAGGACCTGATCATCTCCCCCTTAAACAGTTGGGACCCAAAATCATTTGGGTAGATCTATGTTTCATAGGAAACTGGGTACACAGATTATATATACAGTATATAACAGTGAATACAGATTCACTCAGGAAGAGATAATTCAGAAATTGAATCCTTAACATACATTCAGTTACAAATGTTAACCTTTGCTTAGATAATGGAATAACTACATATTCAGATCAAAACAGCAAGATCCCTTCTGATTTACAACTCATTACATTAGTTTAGCAACAAATTTATCTTGCAAAGGAAAGTTTTAATAGGCCTCTTAAAATTACACTAGGGATTAAAAATTTCTTCTGAAAGTATTTTCCCTTCTTTTAAAACAGTTTCAAGATTTATAATTGATCACTAAACTTTTAGGAAGAAAGTTAGTTGAAAACTTTTAAAATGATCTTAAGCAATTTGCATACTTTCTGTACATGTTCCAATTCCAAATGAAAAATAATATTAGATTTTCCAGTAAGCTTATACGAAAGAACTCCTATCTGTTACTGACTATGTGCTCTGATCATGAAAACTTGCTATAGAAGGAAAAAAAGCAGGGACATGTGACATTCCAAATATGACAGGATAAAACATCCTTGACTCTGTTTAAATTCAGGTAAAGTCACAGATATCCAACCATGCAGTATCTGTTCCATCTTATAGCTAGACTCAGGAATAGGTGGGAAACATTCCTTTTCAAAGGAATCCCATGGGTAAACTGAGCCAGGAGGGATCCCATCCCAGACAGAGGCTAAGATTGTCCCTTCGGCCTTTACCAAATGTAAACTTCCACCTATCAGCAGTACAGGACCACATTCCCTCTGAGTAGCTTGTGGCATTTTCTCCGAGATACTGATTTAATGCAGACAACTATACCCAAATTCAAACTCAAAATAAAATTTAGTTATGGTCCCAAGTGCCTTTTACCTTAAACAAGCTTCACCAATCACAGCTTAGAGCTAGTTAGTTATTTTTATTTTCATGGAGCTGCACCAAGCAATGATGATTCATCAGGTCTTACAAATGTAAAGAATTCCATTTACTATCTTTCCTTCTGAAATCTAAAAGCCAACTGATAGAAATCCTTCTAATCTTTGCAACTTCTTAGCAAGTTAGGTTCATTTAAAACTACACTTAAACAAGTTCCTTTCCCAGGCTGAATGACCTTGCCTGATAGAGATAGTTTCTAGGGGATTTGGCAGTTTTACAACATAAGGAAATTTATATGAATTCTAAGCAGGAGAGACTGGGGGAAGGGTTAATAATGATGCCCCTGCTTAGCAAATTCTCATACATGCAGGAGGACTGTTCTGAATGGGCAGAACTGGTCAGAATAAAGTTTTCATCCAGTCTCCTCCTTTCCACATATAGTAATCAATTAACAATTTTAGATTTTAGTATTAAAACAAATTCCTACAGTTTCATCAAATCATTCTGATTATAAGCAATTAACTACCGATAATATTTAATTCACTAATGGGCAGATTTCTCTACCTGCTGTCCTTCTCTCCCTGCTTCCTCTCCCAGGACTAATAAGATTGTTTCCCGTCATCTCATACCAAATATCTTATAATCATTTCTTCATAAGAATATTTCCCTTTTTCAAAAACAGTTTGTCCTGATATCATTAACTATACAATTCGTAAATTCTCTAGTCATAAATTCTTTCTCCCAGTAATTAACAAAATTTATACAAGGATGTCTCACAGATCTTTTCTTCACATAATTACCAATAATTACCTTTTACAAGTATACTTTTGTAAATACTTGGTTTCTGCGATAACCAATAGCTTGGTTACAAAATCTTACAAGTTTAAACAGTCTTAACTGAAACTTCCTTTTAAACAAAGAGACTTGGAAGCTTATGATTTCCCAAATTACAATACTCTGAGACTTTAAGAAAAACTGCTTCTTATACAGCATAGATAACACAACTTTTTACCAGTAACAATACCATAAACAATTATCATGTTCTTAAATTTGAACTTTGAAATAAAAACAAATGAATTACCAATCTGGTGACCTTAAAAAATCAAGTTGTTTTTCTTTTTTTTTTTGAAGATACACAGAACTAAAATTTTCTTGTTGCCACACACCCAATCAACTTATCACTAGAAATCAATTACATTCTGGAATCTCACATAGATGGTCAATGTGGTGATTCATAAACCTTCAAATTAACATAAATACATCCTTAGATGAAGCAAGCTTAAAAACCACATCCCTGGACGGAGCCCAGTGGAAGACAGAGTGTGGCAGAATCCAGCCCAGGAGGTTGCCCAGAGTGTCCGCACAGGTCGAGCTCAGAGCGCGTGGCGTCTGCACAGCTCAGACCTAAGAGCAGGCAAGCAGACTATACCAGAGAGAGAAAAAGCCCCAGCCTGCAGACTTACCAAGGACGAATCACAGTCATCTCGAAGAGGGAATGGATCATTGGAGCCAGGTAGGAGAGTCGGGCCCCCAGTGGAGAGAGTGGCTTCTCAGGCTGCATTCAGCCCCCAGCCTGGAAGTTTAGAAACTGCCTGCCTGTATAATACAGGGGCTGGAATGGAAAAGTAAATTCTAGCTGCTATGATCCTCCCATCCCTCCTTCACTAAGCAGAAAACCCAAAGATAAGTCTCCCACCCAGATTGAAATCCCAAGTTAATGGAAATAGCCTCAGGCTTGAGAATCTCCAAGAAAGGGTGTAACTGAGACAGCCAGGAATCTGAAGAGAAGAGAGGGAGGGGACCCAACAAGCCCCATCTCACCTCACCAATAAAAGCCTACTTATAGCCCAGGGGTATAGAGGCAGAAATCTGAAGTGGTCAGACTCATCCCCACCTACACATCTACATTCCTCACTGACTTCCCTGACTTAGCTATAAACTAGCCACCCAGAGGTATTCAAAGTCAAGGATCAGGCCCCAAACTCATAGCCTGAGACACTAAGAAACAGGAAGTCACAATGGGAAGGAAGGAAGCTGAAAAGGAGAAGGGGAAGGCAAGAAAGTCTATTCCAGCATACTATGCAGGGCAAGAATAACAAAACACACAGGACAATATAGACTCTCTGCCCACACCAGAGACCACAGAAGGAAACATGATCTGGTCTCAAGCCCAAATAGCATTCCGGGAGGAGCTTAAGAAAAATTTTAAAGACCAAATCAGGGAGGCAATGACCAACTTGGAAAAAGAAAATACCTCCCTAAAAAAGGAACTTCAAAAACTAACTGAAGACCATAATTCACTAAAAATTAGATACAATCAAACTGAAACTCAGAACTATATGATGCAGCAGGAGTCAATCGAAAAAAAACAAGATGATCGAAAAATTGCAAGAAAATGTAAAATATCTCACTGGAAAAATAACTGACCTAGAGAACAGATCCATGAGAGACAACCTAAGAATTATTGGTCTACCAGAAAGCCATGATGAGAAAAGCAGTCGAGACAACATCCTCCAAGAGACTGTCAAAGAAAACTATCCTGAGGTCCTGGAATCAGAAGATAAAATAGCTATTGATAGAATTCACTGGACTCCTCCTGAAAGAGATCCCAAACTGAAAACTCCAAGAAATATAGTAGCCAAATTCCAGAATTATAAGATTAAAGAAAAAAATTCTACAAGCAGCCAAAAAGAAACAATTCAAATATCGAGGAACTACAGTTAGGATCACACAGGACCTAGCAGCTTCTACATTAAAACAGCGGAGGGACTGGAATTTGATATTTCGTAGGGCAAGAGAGCTAGGACTACAACCAAGGATTAACTACCCGGCAAAACTGAGCATAATCTTTCAGGCAAGGAGATGGATGTTTAATGAAGTAAGGGACTTCCAGACTTTCTTAATGAAAAAGCCAGAGCTCAATGGAAAATTTGATCTCCAATTACAAGACTCCAGAAGAACATAAAAAGGTAAACAAGGGTAACATAGACTCACACATGCAGAAGTGCACACACCCACACCCACAAACACAAGCTCATTACTTGGGATGCAACAAGAGCAAAATGTTCACATCCCTATATGTGGAGCTGATAACTGTCAATATTTGAAATCTCTATGATTATCATGACCTGCAAAAGGGTTATACTTAGAGGTTGTGGGTATGAATGCACTAACATGGAGTCTAAAAAAAAAAAAGACTATTAAGGGGATCAATGGTACTGTAATGGGAAAAAGGAAAGGATGAGCTAGGAAAAGGTAAAATATGCCATCTGAAGAGGCATCAAAACACACTATAGGAGAAGGGAAAGTAAGAGGGAGAGGAACATCATTTAAACACTATTCTCACTGGTTCTGGTTCAAAGAAGGATCAAATTAATCAGTGAAGTTTAAGAAGCTAACATGAATAGACACATAAATTCATTAAATAGAGGAATCGGAGTGAGGGAGAGGAGCACTGTTTGAAATTTACTCTCATTGGTTTGGAATCAAACGGGGAGTAATTTACTCTGATAAGTATAAAAATTTTTTGTGTCCTATAGATAGTGGGAGGGTAAGGGGGGGTGAAAAGGAGGAGACTAAAGGGAGGGATTATAAGGGAGGGAAATAGTAGTAAGGGGAGAGGGTAGGCTAAGAAGGGGGGTCACTGGGTGGGAACACTGAGGGAGGGGGCGGTCAAAAGGGAAAACTTCAAGGAGGGGAAGGGAGAAGGAATAAACAAACACATAAACAGGGGAGGGAATAGGATGGAAGGGAAGAGACAGATAGTCATCATTACTGTGAATGTGAATGGGATGAACTCTCCCATAAAACAGAGGCGGATAGCAGAATGGATTAAAACCATAATCCTACAATATGCTGTCTTCAAGAAACACATTTGAAACAAAGGGATACCCACAGGGTAAAGGTAAAAGGTTGGAGTAAAATTTATTATGCCTCAGCTAAAGTAAAAAAGCAGGGGTAGCAATACTTATCTCAGATAAAGCAAAAGCAAAAATAGATCTAATTAAAAGAGATAAGGAAGGAAACTATATCCTACTAAAAGGCACCATTGAGAATGAAGCAATATCACTACTTAATATATATATGCACCAAGTGGTATAGCATCCAAATTCCTAGAGGAGAAGTTAAAGGAATTAGAGGAAGAAATAGATAGCAAAACTATACTAGTGGGGGACCTTAATCTCCCCCTCTCTGAACTCGATAAATCTAACCTCAAAATAAACAAGAAATAAGTTAAGGAGGTGAATAGAATCTTAGAGAGACTAGATATGATGGATCTCTGGAGAAAACTGAATGGGGATAAAAAGGAATTTACTTTCTTCTCAGCAGTGCATGGTACATACTCAAAAATAGACCATGTACTAGGGCATAAAAACCTCACAATCCAGTGCAGAAAGGCAGAAATAGTAAGCGCATCATTCTCAGATCATGATGCAATAAAAATTATATGCAATAAAGGGCCATGGAAAGATAGACTAAAAACTAATTGGAAACTAAACAATTTAATCCTAAAAAATTGGTGGGTCAAAGAAGAAATTATAGAAACAATCAATAATTTCATTCAAGAGAATGATAATAATGAAACAACATACCAAAATTTGTGGGATGCACTAAAGGCAGTTCTCAGGGGAAGTTTTATATCCCTGAGTGCATACTTAATTAAAGCAGAGAGAAGGGAGGTCAGTGAATTGGACATGCAATTGAAAAAGCTAGAAAAAGAACAAATTGAAAATCCCCAATTTAGTACTAAATTAGAAATATTGAAAACCAAAGGTGAGATTAATAAAATTGAAATTAAGAAAACCATTGAATTAATAAATAAAACTAAGAGCTGGTTTTATGAAAAAATCAACAAAATTGATAGACCCTTAGTCAATATGATAAAAAAAAGAAAGAAGAAAAACAAATTATGAGTATCAAAAATAAAAAGGGTGAATCTACCTCCAATGAAGAGGAAATCAAAAAAATAATGAGGAATTATTTTTCCCAATTGTATGCACATAAATATGACAATCTTAGTGAAATGGATGAATATTTACAAAATCACAAATTGCCCAGATTAACTGAAGAGGAAGTGAATTACCTAAATAACCCCATCTCAGAAAAAGAAATCAAACAAGCCATCAATGAACTCCCTAGGAAAAAATCTCCAGGGCCAGATGGGTTCACTAGTGAATTCTATCAAACATTTAAAGAACAATTGATTCCAATACTCTACAAACTATTTGGGAAAATTAGTGAAGAAGGAGTCCTACCAAACTCTTTCTATGACACAAATATGGTACTGATTCCTAAATCAGGAAGAGATAAAACAGAGAAAGAAAATTATAGACCAATCTCCCTCATGAATTTAGACGCAAAAATTCTAAATAAAATATTAGCCAAAAGACTCCAACAACTTATCACAAAAATAATACACCCTGATCAGGTAGGATTCATTCCAGGAATGCAAGGATGGTTTAATATTAGGAAAACCATCAATATAATTGAGCATATCAACAACAAAACTAGCAAAAACCACATGATCATCTCAATAGATGCAGAAAAGGCTTTTGACAAAGTACAACATCCATTCCTATTAAAAACACTAGAAAGTATAGGAATAAATGGAGCCTGCCTTAAAATAGTTGCTAGCATCTATCTAAAACCATCAGCAAGTATTATATGCAATGGGGATAAACTAGAAGCCTTTCCAATAAGATCAGGAGTGAAACAAGGGTGTCCACTATCACCCCTCTTATTCATTCTGGTACTAAAAACGTTAGCAGTAGCAATTAGAGAAGAAAAAGAAATCAAAGGAATCAAATTAGGCAAAGTGACCAAGCTGTCACTCTTTGCAGATGATATGATGATATACTTAGAGAATCCTAGAGGATCAAGTAAAAAATTACTTGAGACAATAAATAAATTTGGCAAAGTTGCAGGATATAAAATAAACCCACATAAATCCTCAGCATTCCTGTACATCTCTAATAAAACTCAACAGCAAGAGATAGAAAGAGAAATCCCATTTAAAGTCACTGTAGACATTATAAAATATTTGGGAATCTACTTGCCAAAACAAACCCAGAATCTATATGATCACAACTACAAAACACTTCTCACACAAATAAAAACAGATCTAAATAGTTGGAAAAATATCAATTGCTCGTGGCTGGGTCGAGCTAATATAATAAAAATGACAATTTTACCCAAACTAAATTATATATTTAGTGCCATTCCAATCAATTTACCAAAAAACTACTTTGTAGAGTTAGACAAAATAATAAGAAAATTTATTTGGAAAAACAAACGGTCTAGAATATCAAGGGAATTAATGAAAAGAAATGCTAGGGAAGGTGGACTAGCTATGCCAGATCTTAATCTGTATTATACAGCAGCAGTCTTCAAAACTGCTTGGTACTGGCAGAGGTGTAGAGTAGTGGATCAATGGAATAGATTAGGTGCAGGAGACCCAGCAGTTAATGAATATAGCAATCTATTGTTTGATAAACCCAAAGACCCCAGTTTTTGGGATAAGAATGCACTATTTGACAAAAATTGCTGGGAAAACTGGAATACAGTATGGCAGAAACTGGGCATAGATCACTATCTAATGCCATATACCAAAATCAAGTTTAAATGGGTGCATGATCTAAGTGTAAAGGATGATACTGTAATCAATTTGGGAAAGCAAGGAATAGTTTACCTGACAGATCTGTGGAGAGGGGAAGATTTTAGGACCAAACAAGAATTAGAGAGCATTATAAAATGCAAAATGGATAATTTTGATTACATTAAATTGAAAAGCTTCTGAACAAACAAAGCCAATGTAACCAAGATCAAGAGGGAGGTGGGAAATTGGGAAAGAATTTTTACAACTTGTGTCTCTGATAAAGGACTCATTTCTAAAATTTATAGAGAATTGAGCCAAATCTATATGAATACAAGTCATTCCCCAATTGATAAATGGTCAAAGGATATGAATAGGAAGTTTTCAGAGAAAGAAATTAAAGATATCTATAAGCATATGAAGAAATGCTCTAAATCACTATTAATTAGAGAAATGCAAATCAAAACAACTCTGAGATACCACATCCCTCCAGTCAGATTGGCTAAGATGACAAAACAAGAAAGTGACAAATGCTGGAGAGGATGTGGACAAATTGGAACACTAATACATTGCTGGTGGAGTTGTGAACTTATCCAACCATTCTGGAGAGCAATCTGGAATTATGCCCAAAGGATTATAAATAATTTCATACCATTTGACCCAGCCATACCACTTCTAGGGTTATATCCCAAAGAGATCATAGAAGTGGGAGGAAGACCCATATGTACAAAAATATTTTAGCAGCCCTTTTTGTGGTTGCAAAGAATTGGAAACTAAAGGGGTGCCCATCAATTGGGGAATGGCTAAACAAGTTGTGGTATATGAATGTAATGGAATTTTATTGTGCTATAAGAAACAAGGAGATGACGGATTTCATAATTACCTGGAGAGACTTATACAAACTGATGCTGAGCGAGAAGAGTAGAATCAGAAGAAATTTGTATACAATCACAGACATACCATATCTGTGACGACCAACTATGACAGAGTGGACTCTTTTCAGCAATGCAGTGATATAAGTTAATCCCGAATGACTCAAGAAAGTGAGAAATGCGCCATCCAGACATATAACTAGAAAGAACTGAGCCTGAATCCTGAGGGAAGCAAACTAAATGATCTTGTTCTTCTCATTGTTTGGTTTTACTTCTTCCTTACCATCTTTCATCCCACCTAGTACAATATGCCTTTGTAATTGGAATAATGTTTAATATGAATGCATTTGCAGACCCTAAAAAAAAAAGAAAATTCACTCTTCTTTCCACTATACTCTTGCTTTCTAAGAATACTATACAACTAAAACAGCCAGTATTGAAGTCTCAAAAAAAAAAAACAAAAAAAAAAAAAACAAAACCACATCCCTATATTTTTCTTTCCTTTTTTTTTTTTCAAGTTTCTCATTTGCTCAATAAGAATTCTACAAAATGCCTTTACAAGTCACTGTGCATAATTATTCATTTCACCATTAGTAAGGTGGAAACCATAATTTTAAGTCACTGCATATTTCCAGAATAGCCAAAAAGTAAAATGAACAATCAGTTATCACAGTAAATATCAGCAATTATTACTACTACCTGCTTGTATCCCAAATATAACAGCTTTAAATTGTCAGATCTTATAACATAAAAAAAATCCAATTCACATTAAATAAACATAAGACAGGATTAGCAGAACTGATAAAGTAACATAACTGATTTTACACAACTTTTTGTCCATCTTTTAGTTTCAACAATTTTCAGATTGAAAACTGCTTTATCTAACAATATTTCTGGCTCACAATGGCCACTCAAACTTTTACAGTATAATAGGATTTTACAATTTAGAGATACCATAATAACACAATGACATTATGACATTAATTGCATTTCCAATTCATCACATACAAAAATTACTGATAGAAAAATTGGGCTTGCCAAGTACAGAGGCTTTTCTTCTCTCCCCACAACTGCAGAGCCTGGTTGAGGACCCAGGTGTTTGAAAGGAGAGAGGGTCATCCTCATGCCTGGAGGTGTGGGCTTCGGGGTAACCTGGAGTGTTGCCAGGCCCCTCAATATAGCTGCAGCTCCCCCTTCTTTTTCTTTTTTTTTTTTTAAAGCAATTGGGGTTAAGTAACTTGCTCAAGGTTACACGGCTAGTCATTATTTATGCGTGAGTGCTCATTTTCTGAGGCCGGATCTGATCTCGGGTCATCCAAACTCCGAGGCCGGCGCTATTACTCACTGCGCCACCTAGCCGCCCCTTTAGGGCAATTGGGGTTAAGTAACTTGCCCAAGGTTACACGGCTAGGTTTTTTTGTTTGTATGGATTAAGTGTCGGAGGCTGGCTCCGAACTCAGGTCCTTCTGATTCCAGGGCCAGCGCTCCATTCACTGCGCCACCTAGCCGCCCCTCCCCCTTCTTTTTCAAGTGGGGGAGCTTAACTCAAATTCCCTATATTCTTTAGCACTCTTTATTTTTTTTTTAGAATGAGAGACTTTAAATTTTTGTAAAATGTTTTCAGCCTATTTAACTTTTACTCCAATAAACTTTATGTATGTGTCCACTCCTTACAAAAACTTACAAAAAGTGATAGCTTTGATCTCTCCAGCAAGTGATATTGGGGGGGGGGGGGCGTCTTCCCCCTTTCTCACTACTAGAGAACCCAAAAGAAAATTCACTTTTTCTTATCAAATCTTAGAAAATATTCCAATTTGCATAAATACCAAATAGTACAATGAATTCTGACTTACCTTTAGCATCGAATTAGGAGTGACACTCTTTTACTTCTCATATGAATTTAATTGACTAAGTTTTATACACAAATTTTTCCTCTTTTAGGTGAGGCAGGAAATAGTAAAATTCTCGTCTGCCTGCCTCTCTTTCTCTCCTTCTCCAGCCTGCCTTCAGCATCGGTGAAGGGAGCTTGTCCGGGGTTGTTGACCACCGGGGTTTCTTTCAGGAGGAAATACCTGGGCAGAAGTGGGGGTTTTGTCAGGACTTGGGACCTGGTCCCTAGATTCTGAACCAGGGCCATAGGGGGTCCCCCACGTGTATGTGAGGGACCAGTGAGATTAGAGGTAGAGTCCAGCTGGACCAGCTAGGGAGGTGGAGCAGAGGGGGATAGGGGGTCCCCCGGAACCCCCATCTCCTCTGGGGAGGGAGATAAAACAGGATATAGGGGAGGTTTGATGTTAGCAAAATCTTTTAACACTTGTTGGAGTGGGGTCTGGGAGCTAGATGTTGATTGCCCCATTCTTAACTAAATGAGAGACTCTTGCAGTGAACGTGGTTAAGCCCCGCAGGTAGAAGACAGTGGACTGACAAAAAGTAGAACACAATATACACAGAGCAAAACAGACAGTGACAAGGCAGAAGCAAAGTTCCCCAGGGAGCATTTCAGGAAGAACTGAGAGTGAAAGACAGGAAGAACTGAGAGTGAAAGAAAAGAAATAAACAGGCTCCCACACCCGGCGTCCTGGGGCGGAGCAGTGAAAATGGGTTGTGCCTCGTCAGGCCCCATACAGTCACACACCAGAAGAGTACTCACCAGAACAGATACAGAATGCTTCAGAGAGAATTTGGCGGGTTTGACGTTCATCAAAAGGCACCATTAGAGAGGGGGGCCGATATAAGCAAATCGGTGGCCTCCCACACCCTCTATCAGCGCCTCTGGGCGAAGCTGAATCCCGGGTCATGGCGAGGCTATCAAGTGACTAGTCAACTCAGGACCTCGGTCCGCTCGTCACAGAGACGGCCCTCCAGAGTGTCACTGAGGACTAACATGTCGTTGGTGGACCTCCAAGTGAAATGGACACTCAGACAGAATCACCAGGCCAAGACCATCAGCAATCGAATTCAGGAAGCGTTTATTAGCTGGCCAGCGGCAGTCCTAGGAAAAGTCCCAGGAGCTGCCTACGTCATTCATTTCTGCTAGATTTTCAGTTACAGATTTTCTCCCTGTTTTTCCTTTACCTGCCACTTCAAAATAGCAATCCCACTGAATATCTCTTCCTGCAATCTGCTCTCTCCGATATCTTCTCCCATACCTCTTTCAACTTTCCAGTACGTCATAGTGGATCTCTATGAATCAGTGCCTATATATTTTATTTCCCAATTACACATAAAATAATATTAATAATAGTATATATATATATATATATATTTAAACATTTGATTTTAAAACTTTGAATTCCAGATTCATTACCTTCCTCCCTTGTCACCCAACTGTACTGGGAAGTTAAGTAATTCAGTATATGTTCTACATGTATAGCAATACAAAACATTTCCATAGGGGATTTATTGTAATAAAAACTGATTATATTTCCCTCCCTCCTATAACACCTCCAACTTATTCTATTCTCTAATTTCATCCAGTTCCTTTTCAAAAATGGGTGCTTCCAACTTCCCTCTCCCCCAGCCTGCCCTCACTTCCATCATATCCCCTTCTCATCCCCTTTCCCCCTACTCTCCTGTAGGGTGAGGTACCCTATTTAGTGTGTATGTCATTCCCTCCCTAATCCAAGAAAATAATATTGACCCATTCCCATTTCCCATCCTGTTCTTCCCCTCCATTGTAACCATTTTCCCTTGCCTCTTCTATATGAGTTATTTTACCCCATTCTGTCTCTCCCCATAGCCTCTCATTGATTATATTCCTCTCTCAACTCTTAATTTCATCTTTCAAGTATCATCCCTTCCTATTAAATTGGTCCTGTGAACTCTATCTATGTGTAGTTGTAAACATATATACAAACATTCACATGTCTATTCATATGCCCATATACCCTCCTATATAGACACACACATTATATATATTTTCATACAGAGAAAAGTTTATCAGTTACAATTACCCTTTTTCTACTGAGGAATTTAAATAGTTCAACTTTGATAAGTTCCTTATGATTTCTTTTCCCTGTTTACCTTCTCATGCTTCTCTTGCTTCTTGTATCAAAATGTCAAATTTTCTATTCAACTCTGTTTTTTTCTTCAAGAATGTTTGAAAGACCTCTATTCCACTGAATGAGCATATTTTTCCCTGAAATATAATACTCAGTTTTTCTGGGTAGGTGGTTCTTTGACCTCTGGAATATTATATTCCAAGCCCTTCAATCCCTCAGTGTAGAAGCTGCCAGGTCCTGTGTTAACCTGATTGTTTTTCCACAATATTCAAATTATTTCTTCCTGGTTGCTTGCAATATTCTCTACTTTATCTGGGAATTTCGGGACATGGCTATAATATTTCTAGGAGTTTTCTTTTTGGGATCTTTTTCAGGAGGTAAAGGTTGGATTCTTTCAACCTCTATTTTGCCCTCTGGTTCTAAAATATCATGGCAATTTTTCTTGAGAATTACTTGGAGGATGATTTCCAGGTTCTTTCTTTGATCATGGCTTTCAGGTTGTCCAATAATTTTTAAATTATCTGTCCTGAATCTATTTCCAGGTCAGTGGTTTTTCCCATGAGATATTTCACATTGACTTCTATTTTTTTCATTTGTTTGGATCTCCTTAATAGTATCTTGATTTCTCATAAAGTCACTTGCTTCCATTTGCTCCATTCGAACTCTGAAGTAATGAATCTCCTCAGTGAGCTTTTGAGATTCTTTTTCCATCTGACAAATTTGGCTTTTTAAGGCATTCTTCTCTTCATTGCGGTTTTGAGCCTCCTTTGCCATTTGAGTTAGTCTATTTTTAAGGTGTTATTTACTTCAGTCAGGTTGTTTGCTCAATTACATAATTCTCTTCCATCATTCTCATTTCTCTTCCCAATTTTTCCGCCACTTATTTGCTTTTCAAAATCCTTCTTAAGGTCCTCTGTGGCCTGTAACCTGATCATATTTTTCTTTGAAGCTTTTGGTGCAGAAATTCTGACTTCCCTGTCTTCCTCCTGTTCCATGCTTTGATCCCTTTTGTCCCCAAAATAGAAGTCTAATTTTGGATTTTTATGCTTGCTTTGCTTCCCTCACTTATTCATGTTGCCACTCAACTAATTGACTTTTGGGCTTTTTACCACAGTAGGACTCTGTTACCAGACAGGGGAGCTTCATACCAAATATTAGGCTTTTCTCACCTACTACAGATATTAGTTGGGTGCCCTCTCTGAAGCCTCCACATGCTCTGGCAGGCTGGTCATACACCCCAAGACCTCCACCCCAGACCACAATCCAGATTGCAGAAGGTCAAAGCAAGAGTGATTACCCCTCAGACTGGTTGCTTGATCACCCTACAAGCTGCAGAACAGAAGCTGAAGTAGCCACTTTGGATGCAGCTGCAAGGCTGGGGCAACTCATTCATTCAGCAAACATTTCTGAACCACATCAATAGTCAAGGCATTAAGAAAACATGAATAATGACAATACATATGATAAAGTTCCATATTTAAACTACTGGCAATTGTAAATCAATGGAGTTTTTGAGGATGATATTAGATCATTTGATTTCTTAGGGTGCAAAACACTACCTGTGAAATCAGGTCTATTTAGTTCTGTTGAATTTTTGAAAAAAAATACTTTTTTAATGTTTGTTATGGGATGACTTTGGGAGAGAAAGGAAAGGGCTACATTAGGTAACAATAGCACCGCATCCAATAAATAATAAAGTTGTTATTTTATTCTAATTTTATTGTAATAGAAGACATCTAAAGTAGAACATTTAATATATCTTGTCTGTCTTAGAAAAATAAACATATTTAATACCTAAACTGTGAAAGTCAGCCCAAATGAAAATGAAACATCAACACTGGATAGAACTTCATAAATATGAAGAACTTTGGCAAAAATGAATTTGTACCTGTACTTAGTTGTGCCAAAATTTCATTTTTAAACAATCTAACAAAGACTTGGCTCTAATTCAGAGGAAAAAGCAATCAAGTGTTCTATGTTTGGGTCCCCAGAGACTTATATCATGCACCTAATATTGCATGATTCAATGTTTGATCACTTTGACATTATGCTTATGCAATAAATCATGCATTATAAAGTAAATTTGGCTATTTCTCAGATTAATCTTCACATTTTTTTTGAAATAAAAACCAGAAAAAACCAATTCATAGAGCAATAGACTACTATAATAAGTTGAGTATCAATTGTGATTACCTTACTCTTGGTACAAAATTGTCCAATACCTTAGCTTAATTGACTAAGGTATAATTAATAATACTCCAAAGGGATTGGGAAGTTGAGTGATTAACTAAAGATTTCATATTAGCACTTTCTGGTGTCACATTATCACCTAAGTGAATTTTCTTCAACTCTGGATGCCTTCAACAGTATACTCTTATTGCCACAAAGGTAACAAATGACATGATATTCTTTTACACAATATAAGTTTTAGAAAAATAAAACTAACCACACAGGGGTCAGAATCAAGATGGTGATTTAGTAACAGGACTTCTGTGGGGCTCCATCTTCCATCTCCCCCAAAATAAGTAAAAGGTGACTCTGAAGAAACTTTGGAGCTACAGAATGCACAAAATGAGACAGAGAAGTTAACCCCCCAGTGAGAATAGGCAGGCCAGCAGTAAGCTGCCAGTGCGGCACTCTTGGAGCCCAGCTGAGCCCCCATGATTGGGAGGTTTTAGCCTGAGGGCAGACCTGACCAACCACATGCTGGAGGGAATTCAGATCACCAGCAACTATGGTAGTTTCCAGAATTATCAACAAATCTATGGTACAGAAAAAGTGAGAGGTCCATGCAGTGTGGACTTTGGGATCCAGTAGCTGGAAGTGTGAAGGCTTTTTAACTATTTTCAATTATTGTTTTCACTTTGTATGTGGTTTACAGTTTTGTACCTCTGTGAATGTATGTGTTGTTGGTGAGATATGTAGGTCCTTGTTTAGAGGTTCTTAATCTTAACATCACTGTCACTATTAATAAATTGGTTTGCATTCATAGGAATAACTTAAAATTCTATTTTATGCTTTTTCTGCTGTGATTGAGTATAACATTTCCTAGGAATATTCCCTGAAAATTTGGGGAATACATAGTTTCTTGACCCTCACAACACATTCTATTTAAGATAAGTAGAAGATAGGATTTAGTCCTATGAAATACCCTTGAGAGAACTATTTTTTCAGAGAGAGAGAGAGAGAGAGTTGTAGATTTTCACATTCAAATTTTGTGAGAGTTATAATGATACAAGACAATTTATTATTTATCTCAACCATTTTGGAAAAATCTGCATAGAAATATCCAAATATTTTAGCCAAATTATCCTAATATGATTGCATTAAAAATATAGACATATTAATCCTACATTTAAGATAAAAAGACTAAGCTCCCTGAAAGTTTTCTCTCACTTAAAGGATGAGATGAGGGAAAGATAAACATTTGCACTGTGCCTCATTGGCAAACATTGCTTCAAAATTCTTTTTGATGCTTTGATTCACATTCATCTGGTGTTTAAGCTTGTTGAGTTTGAGTAGTTGAAAGGATGCTATTATACATGATGAATGATGTTCTGCTTTAAGTGCTGGGAAAGTTTTTGAGATGCTACACTTTGTATTGTCTTTGATGGACTTAAACAGATGATCTATGCAAAGTCTCTTGGAAAGAAAGAAAACAATAAATGAACTGAACAAAAAATCTTGTGTCAGCAGAAGGAGAAGAAAACAATTGGGCAGTAAGCAAGAGCAGCAAAGGTCTTGGCAAATCATCTAGAAAATTCTTAACAATGAACTTGCATTCCAGGACAGAATAATTTAAAAGGGACACTTGAAAAATACAGAAAATAAAACAATAGGAAAAAAAAAGAAATAGCCGTGGATGTTAAGCAAAATTGCTTTGACACCAACATGCAGAATAACTTATTAAACAAGAATAACCATAAAGGAAAAATATTTATTGGAGCAAATCAGCTTGACCCAAACACTAACCAAGTTAAAATAAATTCTCTTCAGCCTATAACATGCATTAGTGATCTTTACAGATAAACAAAGGTGCAGAAGCTGAGAAGGACTAATAGTAATCCTAGAAAAAGCAAAAACAAAAACAAAAACAAATAGAAAAGAATGGAAGAGACTGAATTTCAGCAAGAATGTTCATTGCACTCAATATGATAAAGAAGGGAAGAAAATTGATCCCAGAAAGCAAAAACCAAATTCAATAGCATATGTAAAATCAGGTGTTCTGAGATATCTACAGAAATAATATTCAATTTTGTGGGGACAGAGAAGGTTCAAAGTGATAATCAAGATTAGTTTTTGAATACTTCTAAAATTAAAAGCAATGGAAGGAGAACAATACTGACAGAAGAAGCTATTTGTTTTGCAGCTAACTAAAGAAGGTATATATTAATGAAGAATTTCCTACAAAATTCCATGGCTAGGGATCTGATCATCCTGTTTAGATAAGCTAGACTCTGTTTTCTGTTACACAAGAGACTACTATGTTCCTCTTTAACATAAAAGGAAGTCACATCATCCATTCCCTTGTGGTTAAAATCACACTTAGCTGTAAACAGGGAAAACCAAATGTGTAAACTAGGCAACAGTTTACACATCTAATCTTCTTCCATTGCTGTATAGGAGAGGGGAAGTAGAGTTTCCCTTCCTAGGAGTCATAGAAGGGCTTGATTTGTGTGTTCACTCAGTTTTGTATTCTAATAAAATAACTCAATGGTATGTAAAATAGTTATGCTGAATATGAAGAGTAATTGTGCCTCTCTGTTTGAACATTATTCATCTTTTTAAAAATATTCTCTATCTTCAGATGCTCTTAACTATCTTATATATATATATACACATACTTCTACCTTCCTTGGAATTTATGTCATATATTTTTTTCAAGCTTCTTCTGTACACCAAACTGTTCTGTTTCCTTTGCTAAATCATCATGCATGTCCTAACCTACCTCAATTATACATCCTGTGTTTCCTTCTTGTCCTCTCTTCTCTTCTCTTTTTATATTTCCGTCATGGATAATTTCATTAGTTTCTATTGTTTTAATGATCATCTCTATTGCAGGTGACTCCAAATCTACATCTTCATCCTGTACTTTCTCCTAAGCACTGGTCTTATATTACTAACTCCTTTTTGAATGACTAACTGTACTTTAGTGTAGTAATCTCAAATTCAATACATTTAAAACAGAACTCATATTTCTTCAAAAATAATTATCCATGAACTTCCCCTTCTATGGAAAACACCATTATATTTCTAGTCACCTATCTATACAACTTTAGTTAACATCTTTAACCATTCTTTTTCCTGTAATCCCCAAATGCAAAGAGGTGTGAATTCTTAATAAATCTTCACCCACAATTTGGTTAACATTCATCCTTTAGAGGCATTTTTTTTAATGCCTCTAATCTAGTTGTAGTTCAGGAACATATTGCCCCTTGTATGGATTATTTTGGTAACTTCTAAGTTATGTTCCCTGACTCTAGTCTCTTCCTTCTCCAAACTTTCCTCCACAGAGATGCCAAATTGATATTCCTAAAACAAAAATCTGGCCATGTCCCCTCACTACTTAACATGACCATTCCCATTACTTCTAAAGTTAAAAAAATCCTCAGTCTGACATTTGAAATCCTCCACAATGTTTCTACCATGTAGTTTCTAGTTTATATAATTGAATATTCTTCCCTTCACACAGTCTATTCATTCAAATTGATTTTCTGGCCAATTTTCATATATACCATTCTATCTTCTGCCTCTGTATATACAATGCCCCATGCCTGTGAGGCAGCCCTTCTTCGCCTCCATGTTTTAGAATCATTAACTTTCTTAAAATCACAGCACTGGACTACTTTCTATATTATGCTTTTTCTTGCACCCCTTCCCTTCAGGTATTAGAACTTTTCATTTTTATTGCATATACTTTCAAATCCTGTTCTGTGAATCTAGCACATGCCAACACAAAATCTTCTCTCTACCAAGAATATGAGCTTCCTAAGAAGGATAATTTCCATATTTTTTTCTTTTGTTCCCTTATGCCTAGCATAGACTAAGTGTTTAATAACTACTTTTTGATGATAGTATTGTTCCCCCCAAAAGTCTTATATTCCATTTCATATCTAGCTATGCTGGGAAAGGAACTGTGAGCTCTTTGTGGCCATGCCAGTGGAGCACAAATTCTGAGGCCTTCTACAAAGCTGTAAATACTCTGTTTGGACTCAGTGATAGACTGTGTGTCCTCAGATTCTTGTGTGAGCAACATTTGTACTAAGTTCAGAGTCCTATGACCAGTTTGGCTGTATGGTGATATATTTTTTCAGTCATGTTTAATCTTAAACAATATCTAGTAATTTAGAGGGGAATGGTTTTCATCATTGATGGAGATAGTGTATATATATATATATATATATATATATATATATATATATATATATTTCATATTAAGGAAAAAGATGCTTGAAGAAATGAAGAATATGGAAATAATAAGATATTGTTCATTAATGTGTTCAATATTCAAAAACGAAAGTCAACCAGACACAAGGCTAAAATGTGGTGCCTCTCTGGGAGTTTAACTTGTATAACCATTTCATTATCAATGACCTTGCATTCCCATTGGATGTGAATAAATAGGGTGAAGAGAGAGTCTGCCTAAAATGGTTCAGAAAATGTATATTCCCAGGGAATTTCATTTAAGAAATATAATAATAGTTTGTAATAACAGTGAGTTTTTTTTTTGGGGGGGTGGTATGCTTGTGATTTCATTGCTATAGGGACTTTCCAAGGAGAACCTACTTTCACAAATGCAATCAGTACTTGATCTGCAAATTTAGGCTTAGGAGTACGGAGGACAATTGAGAGGTTAGGGCACTGGATGAAATTAAGTGACAGAGTTTGTAAATGAAATCAAGATTTTCTCTTTCCAAGGCTGGTTATTAAAAAAGACATGCTACACTCCCCAACTATGTATATTTTATAGAAAAGAAAAGCCATTACTAGAAAGTCTGTTCATATGTGAGGATTAAGGAGAGAGTTGCTGAAGACTTGTGATCACTATGACAGGCTGCATTAGGATTTTTCTCACTTTGCACTGAAAAAGCTAGTGGAGCCTTCTACTTTGCTCAGTCATATAGTTGGACAGTTCTGTAGCCATTTTTTGAGATATAATCTTTAAATAATGAAATAAATGAACAGATAAATTTATAAATAGAATTAATAATCAAATAAATGAACGAATGAAAAATAAACAAATTTATAAGTAAATTTCTTGTAAGTATATTTAAAGAAACTATTTAGTTGTAATATTATTAACCATTGCATCATTTTTCAGAAGCAATCTGTCAGGTACCTTATTTTAATGAATGGGGGAAAAATTCTGCAAAGAACAATGCCATGGACTTGCTGGTATGGTTTATTAATATACTCAATAGACTCTCTTTGAGCAGATCTGTCTCAAATAATAGTTTAAGGTGCAGTTTGCTCAACTTTGATCACCAAGCATTAAGTTGCTGCTGATATCTTTGGTCAAAATTTTAAAGATTTATAGTTTTTCTATTTTAGGGACATCATCAGTTTTATACTTTTGCACATATTCTACAACTGCAAGACCAAAATTTGTGAAATCAGTGTATGGAGTTGTACGAAAAAATGAGGCAGTTCAATGGATAATAAAGTATACTAATTTGTATTCAGCAGACTTTTGAGATTCAACTTTTAAAATGATTTTTGGAGAATCATAATAAATGAGAAGCATGGGTAGGCATTAAGTCATTACTCCATAAGCAAGCTATTATTTTAAAATATTTGGATACTTTTCTTCTTATTGAAAAAAATATTTTCAATAAGAATGTAAAAAGAAGAAAATAACAGTTAATTTATAAGATGATCTCTGTTCAACATCAGAACTTCTTGCCCTAGGGTCCACTGACCTCCCAAAAATAGTGTCTATAGAGATATTCCAGTGAATCTGTCAATATCTGTGTGTGTATGTGTGTGTGTGTGTGTGTGTCTTTGAATTTTTTAGCCATAGCCATATACAGATAGAAGTCAGCTGACCTGTCATTCATTTGTATCTATCTATATATCTATCTATATCTATCTATCTATCTATCTATCTATCTATCTATCTATCTATCTATCTATCTTTCAACTTTTATTCTATATTAACATGTATATATTGCAATCATATTTCAGAATTATTTTTCTTTTGAAATACTACATGTTTTATTCTATTCATTTATGAACTCTATCCTCAAAATGTTTCATAAACTTTAAAAGAATTCCAAAGAATCCATGTTCCCAAAAAGTTTAAAAACATTATGCTTAGAGTTAGAGCGGACGTTAGAGCCTAAGCCAATTCCTCATTTTATGGTTCCTACATAGTCTACTAATATCTTGTACAAATTTATTAATGTCTGCCAACTGAGAATTAGGTTAGGCAATTCTAGAGAGACCCATAATCAAAAGATTTGTCTCTAGATAAATTTTAAGCCACAGTTTGGTAAGGTAAATATAAAAGTATATAAGGTAAACCAACAATAAAAAAATTCTCATGAAGACATGAAATATAACCCTACCATCATAGCATAACATCTTTGAACAATACCCTCTATGTGAATTCTTTCATGTTTCAGTCAGCTGAAAACATTCATTCTCATCTACAATTATCTCTATGGACAACGGCTTTGCTTCCAATAACTCTATACTATATGCAATATAACTACATTATAAAACAACATTAATGATAAAACCTCCTTTATGAAATATTAGACATTCACTGATGATACTGTGTTTCATATTTTTCATACGTGCTTAGGACTTAGAAGCATCTTACATGAGGTAAATACAATGTTTGTATAACTAATTATATATGTTCAGATTGGATATTAACACATATGATATAACTATAATGTCCTTTCCAACACTTGGGATTACCTAATATTCTAGAGAAAACCTGGAAATGTAACAAATGAAATTAAGGATTTTTTTTTATTGTAAAAGACTGCTTATATTTCCCTCCCACCCAACTCACCTCCCACTTGGTCCATTCCCCACCTTGATCCTGTCCCTCTTCAAAAGTGGGTACTTCCAACCTCCCCTCCCCCTAGAATGCTCTCCCCTCCATCATCACCCCTCTCATCCCCCTTTCCCCTACTCTCCTGCAGGGTGATATATCCCATTCAGTATGCATGTGATTCTCTCCCTGAGCCAACTTCAATGAGAATATGGTTTTGCCTTTTTGCCTTCCTGTTCTTGCCCACACCTACAATTACTTCCCCTTGCCTCTTCTACACGAGATAGGTTGCCCTACCCTGTCTCTCCCCATCTCTTCTTGCCACTTTCCTCTGTCACCTCTTAACTTCACCCCTTAAGTATCATCCCTTCCCATCAAATTCAAGCTGTGCCCTCTATCCATGTATACCTGTAAACATATGCCCATATAACCTTCTTCAATTATTTTCATAATGAGAAAGGTTTCATCAGACACAGTTATTGTTTTCCCATGTAGGAATGTAAATAGTTCAACTTTGTTAAGTTCCTTTTGATTTATTTTCCTTGATTACCTTCTTAGGCATCTCTTGCTTTTTGTATCTGAATGTCAAATTTTCTATTCAACTCTGGTTTTTTCCTCAAGAATGCTTGAAAGTCCTCTATTCCACTAAATGACCATATTTTCCCCTGAAACAAGATACTCAGTTTTGCTGGGTAGGTGACCCTTGGCTGCAATAGCAGCTCTTTTGCCCTTTAGAATATCATATTCCATGCCCTTTGATCCCTCAGTGTAGAAGCTGCCAGAACCTGTGCTATTATGATTGTGTTTAAACAGTATTGAAATTGTTTCTTTCCAGGCTGCTTGTAGTAATTTCTCCTTGATCTGGGAGGTATGGAACCTGGCTATAATATTCCTAGGATTTTTCTTTTTGGGATCTTTTTCAGGAGGCAATCTGTGGATTCTTTCAACCTCTATCCCCACCCCCCACCCCCGGTATAAAACATCAGGACAATTTTCCTTGAGAATTTCTTGAAGGATGATTTCTAGGTTCTTTCTTTGATCATGGCTTTCAGGTAGTCCAATAATTATTAAATTATCTCTCCTGCATCTATTTTCCCAGTCAGTGGTTTTTCCCATGAGATATAACACACTGCCTTCTATACTTTCATTTGTTTGGATCTGTTTAAGAGCATCTTGATTTCTCATAAAGTCATTAGCTCCCATTTGCTCCAGTCTGACTCTGAAGGAATGAATCTCCTCAGTGAGCTTTTGAGATTCTTTTTCCATCTGGCAAATTCAGCTTTTTAAGGCATTCTTCTCCTCATTGCCTTTCTGAGGCTCTTTTGCCATTTTAGTTAGTCTATTTCTATGGTGTTATTTTCCTCAGTCAGGCTGTTTTCTGTCATTTCATATTTTACTTGCATCTTTATCATTTATCTTCCCAGTTTTTCTCCCACTTCTCTTATCTGCTTCTTAAGGTCTTCTATGGCCTGCAGCCAGTTTGTATTTTCATTTGGGGCTTTGGGTGCAGGTGTTCTGACCTCACAGTCCTCCTCCATGCTTTGCTCCTCTTTGCCCCTAAAATAGGAGTCCAATGTTGAATTTTTCTGTTTATTGTGTTTCTTTTGCCTAGGCATGTTGCCACTTAATTGCTTGATTTGGGGGCTTGTTGACACAGTAAGACTCTGCCACCAGATAGGTGAGACCTTTCCGTCCCAAACATGGGGTCTACACAATTTCCGCAGGTTGAGTAGCCTCTGTAAAGCCTCCACCCACTCTGGCAAATTGGATACACACCCCAAACTACCCCCACCCCAGACCACAATCCAGATCCAGGCAGTTTAAAGCAAGAGTGATTAAGCCCCAAACTGATTGCTGGATCACCCTACAGTTCAAAGACCAGGAGCTAGAGCAGCCACTGATGCTGCAAAATGGCTTCTGTGCCTCATTTCTTCAGCAGCTTTTCGCCCCCAAGGGAGGAAGCCGGCCCATTCCCCAAATACTGGTCCCAAAATCCATCGGGCACTAACCTCTCACTTTGTCCTAGGCATATCTGTGCTGATAATTCTGGAATCGCCACAGCTGCTGGTGTTCTGGGGTCCCTCAAGCTGGCTGCTGGCCCAGCTGCCTTAGGGCTAAAACCTTGGCTCACTCAGGCCTGGGCTCAGCTCCAAGAGCACTGTGTTGTCAGTTCCCAATGAGCTGTTCTTCCTGCTCTCAGAGCACTGCACTGGTCACACCCTGCTGGGCTGCTGGGCTGTCCTCAGCGGGACATTAGCTTCTCTGTGTAGTTCTGAGGGTGCTGGGGCTCCAGAAGTTGCTCAGAGTCCTCTTTTACATTATGTGGATGTTGTGTAGGGCAGAGCACCTTGGAAGTGCTGTTACTACTCCACCATCTTGGCTCCACCCACCAAAATAGAAAAATCTTCAGTCAATTTTATTTAAAGAAGAGGAAAACCAATTATGAGTAGCACCAATGAATCTGGTGAAATCACAAGTAATGAAGATGAAATTACAACAATAATTAGCAGCTATTTAGCTCACCTGTGTGCCCATAAATCCAACAATCTTAGAGAAATGGAGAAATATTTACAAAAATACAAATTGCTGATATTAACAGGAGAGGAAATAAAACACTTAACCTGATTTCAGAAGGAGAAACTGAAGAAGCCATCAATGAAATCCCTAAGAAAATAATCTCCTTGGCCAGGTGGATTTATAAGTAAATTCTATCAAACATTTAAAGAACAATTAATCCTAATACCATATAAACTATCGGGGAAAATATGTGAAGGAGGAGTCCTCCTAAATTAATTTTATGATGCATATACAGTGCTGATACCTAAATCAGGAAGAGCCAAAACACAGAAAGATAATTAGAGATGAATTTATATTATGAATATAGATGCAAAAAATAAATAAAATATTAGCAAAGTGATTGCAGCAACTTATCACAGGGATAATACATTATGATCTGATGGGATTTATAACAGGAATGCTAGGCTGGTGCAATATTAGGATAACTATCTGCATAATTGACCATATCAAAGGGTGAAACTAATAGAAGCCATTTGATCATCTCAATAAATTCAGAAACAAACTTTTGACAAAATACAGCACTTATTCCTATTAAAAACAATAGCGAACATAGGAATAAGTGGAGTGTTCCTTAAAATGAGAAGTTTGCTATATCTAAAATCATCAGGAAGCATTTTTTATAATGGGGATGAGTTAGAAGCATTTCCAATAAGAGCAAGGGGGAAACAAAGATGCCCATTGTCACTATTGTTATTCAATATTATAGTCAAGAAATATCAACTTTAGCAATATGAGATTGAAAATAAGTGAAGGAATTAGTACAGGAAGAGAAGAAACAAAAATATCACTCTTTGCTGATGATAAGATGTCAAACTTAGAGAATCCTAGAGAATTATATAAAAAAAAAATACTCGAAAAAAAAATAAATTCATTTAGTGAAGTTGTATTATATAAAATAAATCCACATAAATCACCAGCATTTCTATATATTAATAACTACACCCTGCAATAAGAGATATATAAATTCCATCTGAAGTTACTGTAGAGAGTATAAAATATTTGGGAGGCAAACACAGGAATTATATGAACACAATTACAAAATACTTTTCATACAAATAAAAGTTAGATGTAAATACTTTAAAATGCCATGAATTCCCTGTTGCTCATAAGAGAAAAAATATTCTTCTCTTTAAAAACAAAATAATGTCACCTGAGGTCCATATTTTATGTGGACCTTTCTCCTTTTCCTTCCTATAGCAATTGTGGTTACCTTAAATTTCTAATAAAGAGCTTGAAAGAAAGTACTCATTTTTTTATGAAACCCATAATTCTATGTCTGTGGGGCTATACTAGAAAGTTCACCATCCCCTTGTCTTTGCTCTAGGAAATTAAGTTTAGCTTCAAGATATAGAAACTTTATTTATTTTTTTTTCATAAAAATAACTTTACTAAAAGAAAATTATGTGAAGGACACAATTTTTCAAGGTAAAAGGACAGCAATTCTGATAAAAGGCTAATCTTCCAAGCCTCCATGTTCACCAGAGTAACCATCTATAACAGGTATGAAAGTTACAACTGCAGGGCAATGATAATTCTTTTCAATTCTCTGGCATGAATTCTCCATGAATTGTTCTTTACTTTTTGTTTTGTTTTGTTTCTACATGAGATAGGTTACCCCACCCTTTCTCTCCCCATCTCCTCTTGCAAAATTCGTCTCTCACCTCTTAACTTAAACCCTTAAGTATCATCCCTTCCCACCAAATTCAAATTGTGCCCTCTATCCATGTATACCTGTAAACATAAATACAAACATTCACATATGTATTCATATGCCCATATACCCTTCTTCAATTATTTGCATAATAAGGAAAGTTTCATCAGTCACAGTTATTGTTTTTGATGTAGGAATTTAAATAGTTCAACGTTGATAAGTTGCTTTTGATATCTTTTCCCTGATTACCTTCTCAAGCATATCTTGCTTCTTGTATCTGAATGTCAATTTTTCTATTCAGCTCTGGTTTTTTCCTCAAGAATGCTTTAAAATCCTCTATTGCACTGAATGACCATATTTTCCCCTGAAACAAAATACGCAGTTTTGCTGGGTATGTGATTCTTGGTTTTAATCCCAGGTCTTTTGCCCTTCAGAATATCATTCCATGAACTTCAGTTCCTCATTGTTGAAACTGCCAGGTCCTGTGCCATTCTGATTGCGTTTCCACAATATTTAAATTGTTTCTTCCTGGCTGCTTGTAGTATTTTCTCCTTGATCCGGGGATTCTGGAACCTGGCTATAATATTCCTGGGGGTTTTCTTTTTGGGATCTTTTTCAGGAGGTGATCTGTGGATTCTTTCAACCTCTATTTTGCCCTCTAGGTCTAAAACATCAGGGCGATTTTCCTTGAGAATTTCTTGAAGGGTGATTTCTCGGTTCATTGATCATGACTTTCAGGTTGTCCAATAATTTTTAAATTATCTCTCCTGGATCTATTTTCCAGGTCAGTGGTTTTTCCCATGAGATATTTCAAATTGCCTTCTATTCTTTCATTTGTTTGGATCTGCTTAACAGCATCTTGATTTCTTATAAAGTCATTAGGTTCCATTTGCTCCAGTCTAACTCTGAAGGAATGAATCTCCTCAGTGAGCTTTTGAGATTCTTTTTCCATCTGGCAAATTGGACTTTTTAAGGCATTCTTCTCCTCATTGCACTTTTGAGCCTCCTTTGCCACTTGAGTTAGTCTATTTTTAAGGTGTTATTTTCCTCAGTCAGGCTGTTGACTCTCATTTCATACTTTTCTTGCATCTTTCTCATTTCTCTTCCCGATTTTACTCCCAATTCTCTTATCTGCTTCATAAGGGGCTCTATGGCCTGTAACACGCTCATATTTTCATTTGGCGCTTTTGGTGCAAGATTTCTGACCTCACAGTCCTCCTACTGTTCGATGCTTCGATCCTCTTTGCCCCCAAAATAGGAGTATATTGCTGCATTTTTCTGTTTATTTTGTTTCCTTTGGCTAGGCATCTTGCCAATAAATTACTTGACTATTGGGCTTGTTTCCACAGTAGGACTCTGCCACCAGAGAGGGGAGCTTTCTTCCTAAATGTTGGGGTCTTCACAACTTTTGGAGGTATTAATTGGCTGGCCTCTGTGAAGCCTCTACATGCTCTGGGAAGCTGGATACCCACACCAATATCTCCACCCCATACTGCAATCCAGATCTAGGGAGGTTAAAGCAAGAGCGATTAACCCCCAAGACTGAAAACTGCATCTCCCCACAGTTTGCAGACGAGGAATTAAAGCTGCAACTGAAGCTTCAAAATGCTGAGTCTCCTCAGCTGCTTCTCTCCCCCAGGGGAAGAAGCCAATACTTTCCCCAAATACTAATCCCAAAATCCATAGGGCACTAACCTCTCTCTTTGTCCTAGGCATATCTGTTTTGATAATTCTGGAATCTCCACAGCTGCTGGTGTTCTGAGGTACCTCCAGGCAGCCCCTGGCCCAGCCACCCTGGGGCTAGAACTGTGTATTGCTTGGGCCTGGGCTCGGCTCCCAGAGTGCTGTGCTGGCCATCCCTGCAGGGCTGCAGGGTTGTCCTCAGCCGGAGGTTAACTTCTCTGTCTTGTTCTGTGCAGGAGCTCCAAAAGTGGTTCAGAGTCCCCTTTTACATGATTTTGAAGTGGTATGGGATAGAGCACCTTGGAAGTGCTGTTTCTACTCCACCATCTTGGCTCTGCCCCCCACCCCCACATAGAAAATTTATAGGGAAAAAAATTTAAAGGAAGGAAAATGGGAGTAGATATGTTCTCCTACCTTGAAAGTCAATAATCAGAGTTCCAATATTTTCCTTATTGTACTCAATAGGTTGTTAAAGAAGATCAATGAAAATAAAATATTTCTATTTGGGAAGTTCTTTGTGAGTTTGGAAACATAATAGACTCCAATGTTATTTAAAAAACAAACAAACAACTTTTACAAGTAAAGTCCTTCTGTCTCCCTCTGTATGTATACATATATACATATATATACATATATGTATATATGTATACATACATATATACATATATATGTATATATATGTATATATGTATACATACAGAGAGAGACAGAGAGACTTATGTGTGTATATATATACATATATATGTATATATATATACGTATATATACACACATAATGCATTTATAAATAGTAATTTAGTGTTTTGAAAGCATAAATTATTTTTTTGAACCAATTTAGCATGCTCTTGCATTCTTTGGCCTATATTTGCTTCCCAGATTATAAGGAAGTAAACTTTCACCAGGATGGGTATTTTCCTTAGTACACTGTAGCATCTTGACCCACCATCAATAATTTAATAATATGTCAATTATTGTAGCTGTGCAAATAATTCTAATAAGTATGATGGTGATAATAATGACAAAAACAGTAACGATCAAGTGGTAAATATTTTGTGAGGAATTTCTTTATACCTGGCTTGCCTCTTCTTTAGATAATATTATTTGAAGCCACATCATTATATATTTTCCACTTTGATCAATATTTCTCCCATCACTATATTTTTATTGCATTATAATTTTTTTAATTTTAGTTTTCAATTTTCACTTCCAAAAACATTTTTAAATTATAGATTTTCTTACTCCCATATCTTCCCAAGGTGGCATGCAATGTGATGTAGGTTATACATAAACATTCATATTAAATATATTTTCACATTAGTCATATTGTCAAGAAGAATTGTAACCAGTAGGATGAACCACAAGAAAGAAGAAACAAAACAAAAAGAAAGAGATCAAATAGTCTACTTCAATCTGCATTTAGATTTCCCAGTTCTTTATCTGCATATAGATGGCATTTTCAATCATGAATATTTGGGAGTTATTGAGATTCTTACATTGATGAGAAGAGCTAAGTCTATCAAAATTATTCAGCACAAAAATTCAGCATGGAAACCAGCTCCAATTTCTGCTCACTTCACTCAATATCATTTACTCTTTCCAGTTTTTTTTTTAATCTACATGTTCCTCATTTCTTATATAACAATAGTATTCTACTCATTTCATAAAACACAATTTATTCAGCCATTCCACAATCGATGGCCACCACATCAATATCTAATTCTTGGCCATCTAAAAAAAGCTGCTATTAAAAAAAAAAAAAGTTTTGTACATTCTGGACCTTCTTCAATGTTTATGATCTGTTTGGCATATAGATCTAGGCATTGCTTGGTCAAATGGTATGCAGAGTCTTATAGTCCTTTGGGCATAGTTTCAATTTTTCTCAGGAATGGTTGAATCAGTTCACAACTCCACCAACAATGCTTTAGTGTTCCAATTTTCTCCCATCTCCAGCATTCATCATTTTCCTGTTTTGTCATATTAATAAATCTGATAGGTGTGATGTGGTGCCTCAGTGTTGTTTTTAATTTGCATTTCTTTAATTCATAGTCATTTAGAACAGTTTTTTCATATAAATATAGATATTTTTAATTTCTTCCTCTGAAAACCCCCTGTTTATATCCTTCCATTTATCATATGGGGAATGACTTGTATTCTTATAACTGTGGTTTAGTTCTCTATATATTTTAGAAATGAGGCCTTTACAAGAGAAACTGGTTGAAATTCTTTTTTTCCCCACAATTTTCTGCTTCCCTTCAAACCTTGCTTCCATTTGCTTTATTCATGCAAAAACTTCTCAACTAAATATATTATAAAAAATCAATTTTGCATTGTATAATATTCTCTTTCTCTTCTTTGGTCATGAATCTTCTATTACCCATAAATCCGACAGGTAAACTATTCTTTGCTCCTTTAATTTGCTTAAAATATCAGCGTTTATATCTAAATTGTCTACCCTTTTTGACTTTATCTTGGTATATGTTTTAAGATGGTAGTCTATGCCTAGTTTCTGCAATAATATTTAGTAATTTTTCCGAGGAATTTTGTAAAATAGTGAGTTCTTATCCCAGCAAAAGAGTTTTTGGGTTTATCAAAAAAGAGATTACTATAGTCATTGATTACTGTGTCTTGTGTACCTAACCTATTCCACTGATCTACCATTCTGTTTCTTTGCCAGTGTCAACTCATTTTAATGATTGTTGCTTTACAATACAATTTAAGATCTGCTATTGCTAGATCACCTTCCCTTGAATTTATTTTCATTAATTCCCTTGGTATTCTGCAGGTTTTGTTTGTCCAGATGAATTTAGTTATTATTTTTTTCCAGCTATATAAAATAATTTTGGGTAGCTTGCTTGGTATGGCAATTAATAAGCAAATTAGGTTGGAATTGTCATTTGTATTTTCTATTTTTTGTATTTTTTAAGAAATATTTTCATTTTCATTCCTTTCTTCCCTCCCTCTCTTCCTCCTTAGCTCTGTTCTTTCTTTCCTTCCTTCCTCCATTCTTTTTCTCCTCCTCCTTCCCTTTTTAAATTTATATTAACCTTTGCCTTTTATCAGTTTGATATCCCAAGATTCCCCTTCCTCTTACCACATGCAAAAAAATCACACCTTTGAACAAAGAAGAAAATTAAGTAAAAAAAAATTAAAAAACCCCAAATAACACTAATTAGTCTTTGATTATATCTATTGTTACATAACCATATATTTCCACATATATAAAGAAGGAAAAAAAGGATCATGTCTGTACCTCTTTGGTGTCAAGTCTGGTCATTATAATTAACTGTTTATTTTTTGCCTTTGGTTGTTCTTTCCTTTAGCACTGAGATATATATATATATATATTTTTTTCCTTGTTGTATATACTTCATTTGGCTTTAATTCATCTAAGTCTCATGCTTCTTTCAATTCTTCATTTTCATTGTTTCTTCGTTCATAGTAATATTACATTACAGTTATGGATCATGAAATTTAGTTTTACCATTCTCAGATCCATGGAAATTCACATAATTTCTAGGGTTGTTTGAATATTTTTTTTACCAGTACAAAAAGTATTATTGTAAATATTTTGGAGAATACACATACCTATATATGCTTAGGAAGTTAAGTGCACGGAAAATTTAGTCCCATCTTCACCAGAGTTTCAAATTGGCTTCTAGTATTTTTCCAAAAGATAATAGATCAATTCTCACCATTCAACTATCCCTTTAATATTACTAGTTTCATATTCAATCATCATTTTCAATTAAACTGACACAACGAAAAGCATTACTTTTATTTTATTTGTACTTCCCTTGTTATTAATGTCTTAAAGAAATTTCTCAAGTTATTATAAGTAGGATAAATTTATATAATATATATATATATAATATATATATAACTATTTAGAAATTTTCTAAGTCATTTCACTAGATAGATACTAGGAAATGTCACCTCATCTTATATGTCCGTGTTATATTTTTTTCATTAAATAAATTGGAGACCAGACCATTATTAGAGATATTTGATGCAAAGATTTTTTCCCTTACCTTACTGCTTCTCTTATCTTAGTTGCATTGATTATGTGCAAAAATATCTCAAAGTAATGGAATTGTCTAATATTATCTTTTTCATTAGCACAGTTCTTGACTTGGTTGAAAACTATTCTTCCAACAATTACAGTGAAAGGTATAGAAGCAGTCTCTCTTCTATTTCTTTATAGTGTTATATTTCTTATTCATGTTGCATATTTATTTTTGTATGTAGTATAAGACTTTGACCTAAGTTAATTTCTGCTAAAATTTTTATTAGTTTTACACTTATCTCTTGACAGATCAGGAATTCTTGAAATTTTGTGTGTTATCCTCTGCTTATTCCTTTTTAGGAGTAAATTGAGACTCAGAGACATTGAATGAATTATCTAAGTTAACTTAAGCAAAGAAATGGCAGAATCAGAAGAACCCAGATCTCTTGAGTTAAGTTTTAGTAGTCTTTTCACTGCCCTGTACACAATTATGTAAAACATATTTAGTGATATGACAATATGTGTAATATGCATATAAGTAACAACTCAATGAGTCCATTCAAATAAAGCTATAAAAAATAACAGTTTCTTGGAAGCTAAGATGGTGGAGTAAAAGTAAAAACTTGTCTGAGCTCCCACTCCAACCACTGCCAATACCTTTACAATGTGTCTCTAAACAAATTTTAGAGCTACAGAATCCAGGAAGTGACAGAGGTAAACAAATCTCCCAATGAAGGCAGTTTGGCAGGCCAACAGGAAGGGTCTATCACAACATACTGGGAGCCAAGCAGAGTCCCACATAAGCTTCATGGTCACAGATTGGTGGCAGCCCTGACCAGTGGCACAGACTGGCCAGAGCAGTGAAAGCAGCTGTGGAAGTTCTCAGACTTCTCAACATATAAATGCCAAAGAGAAAGTAAAAGGTTGGTGGGAACTCCATTGGAAATGTGTGATGGAAGACCATTGTCTGGCCCCTGCCCCTTGGGTAAGAGGTGGACAAGGTACCTTGGCTGCAGCTGTTGCCATGTGTCAGGAGCTACGGGCCTGTATATCATACAAGTAACCATTCCAAGGGTAATTGCTCTTGCTTTGACCTGCTGAGATCTGGATCACAGTCTTAGGTGATGGTCCTAATTGAGAAATGTCAGTTGCCAGAGCTTGTGGTGGTTGTAGAGAGGGTGTCCTCCTCAAACCTTTGACAACAGTTGTGAAAATAACAGAAATTTGGGACACAGCTCTCTCCACTCTCAAAACAGAAACCTGCCTTGGCAAAGAACTCAAAACTCAAGTAATTGTCTGGCAAGAAAACCAAGCAGAAAAAGCACAATCACGACAACTCCTTTTATGGAGACAAAAAGCATCAAAACATGGAACCAGTCAATGAAGTCAAAAGTCCTGCATAAAAAGCATCAAAGAAAAATATAAACTGATTACAGGCCATGGAGAAGCTCAAGAGGAATTTAGAAAATAAAGTAAGAGAAGTGGAGGAAAAATTCAGAAGAGAAATGAGAATGATGTAAGAAAATCATGAAAAGTGATTCAACAGTCTGTTAAAGGAGACCCCCAAAAATACTGAAGAAAGTAAGAATTTAAAAAACATAATAACTCAAAGGGCAAAAGTGGCTGAAAAAAAACAATGAGGAGAAGAATGCCTTAAAAAGATGAATTGGTCAGATGGAAAAGGAATTTAAAAAACTCACTGAAGAAAACAATTCTTTCAAAATTAAATTGAAGCAAATGGAAGCTAATGACTTTATGAGAAATCAAAATACTCTAAAACACATCTAAGCAAATGGAAAAGGAGAAGGCACTGTGAAATATCTCACTGGAAAAATCACTGACATGGAAAATAGATCCAGTAGAGAACATTTAAAATTTATTGGACTACCTGAAAGCCATGATCAAAAAAAAAAAAAAAAAGCCTAGAAATTATTCTTCAAGTAATTGTCAAGGAAAATTGCCCTGATATTCTAAAACCAGAGGGCAAAATAAAAGTTGAAGTAATCCATGTATTGCCTCTTGAAAATGATACCAAAAAGAATACTCCTAGAATATAATAGCCAAGTTGCAGAGTTCCCAGGTAAAGGAGAAAATATTAGAAGCTGTCAAGAAGGAACAATTTGAGTATTGTGGAAACACTATCAGGATAACACAAGATGAAGCAGCTTCTACAGTAAGGGATTCAAAGAACTTAGAATATGATAACTCGAGGTCAAAGGAGTGAGGATTAAAACAAAGAATCACCTTGCCAGCAAAACTGCATGTAATGCTTCAAGGGAAAATATGTTCATTCAATGAAATAGAGGACTTTAAAGTATTCTTGATGAAAAAAAAAAAAACAGAGGTAAACAGAAAATCTGACTTCCAAATATAAGAAGCAAGAGATGCATGAGAATATAAACAGGAAAAAGAAATTATAAGAAACTTATTAAAGTTGAATTATTTATATTCCTACATGGAAAAATGATCATTGTAATTCATGAGACTTTTCTTAGTGTGATGAGAGTTGAAGGGAATATACATACATACAGACAGACATATATATATGTATGTACAGGAGTGTGTATGAGTCTATAAATTATGTGTGTGTGTTCATGTGTACATACACAGAGGGTACAAGAGGACTTCAATAGGAAGTGATGATATCTAAAAAATTAAATTAATGGGTGAGATAGGAATATAATGAGAGAACAAGAAAGGCAGAGATAGAATAGGGTAAATTATCTCATATAAAAGAGGAAAGAGAAAACTGTTACAATGGAGGGAAAGAGAAGGAAGGTGAAAGGGAATATGTCAACCTTAGTCTCCTTGAATTTGGCTTAAGGAAGGAATAACTTATGCACTCAATTAGCTACCTTACACTACAGGACAGTAGATGGAAGGTTATAAAATGGGGGATGATAGTAGGAGGGCAGATTGGGGGAATGGATACTTAGAAGCACACACTTTTGAAAAGGGACAGGTTCAAAATAGAAAATATAATAATTGGGGACTAGGATAGGATGGAGGGAAATATAGTTAATCATTCACTATATACAACTACGGAAATGTTCTGTATAACTACACAATTGCAACCTATGTTGAATTGCTTATCTTCCCAGTGGGGGGGGTGGGTGAAGAGGGAAGTAGCAAAAGAATCCATAAATCAAAGTTTTAAAAAAAATGTTAAAAATTGTTTTTTTATATGCAACTGGGAAATAAGATATACAGGCACTTGGGTATAGAAAACAATCTTGCTGTACTAGAAAGTTAGAGGAGGGAAGGGGGAGGATATAAGAGAGAACAGATTGGGGGAAGGGGTATTCCATATGCTCCCTGTCTTGTGGTGGGGGGTAGCAGAAAGACAGGGAGGAATTTTGAAATCCAAAGTCTTGTGAAAATAAAAGCTGAAAACTAAAATTAATTTTAAAAAATATCTTTTCTCCCCTGAACTATATATTGAACTTTCATTTCTACTGATATATAGGAGGGCAATTAATCAAAAATAAATGTCTAATTGTTTCAGATATTATTATATTATTGCTCATGATTTCTCTAAATATATGAGCCTTTCCTTTTAACAAAGGTGGCAAATTAAAATATTTAAGCCATATGGGGTCTGTTTAGTGTTTTGATTTCAGCTTACTGTTTTAACTCTTATCCTGTTTTTTGAAATACAGTGAAAAGTAATGGTTGTAGCTTATATAGGTCACTGGTGATTTCAATTAGATGGCATATATGAAGCTCTATAAATTTTTGATGTCATTAATAATCAATACCACCCCCAAAATGCACATAACAACAACAAAACATATACCCTACTCATCTTCTAACTCTATGCAAGCAATCTCTAGGATGATCTAGTTAAAGAAACAGAAATTATTAGTAAAAAAAAAAAAAAAGGATACTGAGCGATTTCTATTCAGATCAAAATCCCCTGTATAGCAGATTCAAAAAATGTTCATTTTCATTAAAAATCACCAGAGAAGGAAAATCTAGTACCTCCCAATGCTACCCATACCATTTCTGGATTACACAAATTATTCAGATATTTTCCCCTTAAATCAAATTTAAACATCCCTCTTTTGAACTTCCATCAATTGCTCCTAACTCTGCCCTTCTTATGCCAAACAGAAAGTCTCATTTTTCTTCCTTGTGTCATTCCTTCAAGAATATGAAAAACAATCTTCATGCCTTATGCTTCCTACATTTAATAAATTAAAAAAAATTACCCAGAGGTCCTCAGATTACAGCCCTTTCTACAACTAAGTCAAAATCATTAGGACATTTTCATTATTTGTCAGCTTAATAATCATTTTAACAAGATAAAAATTATCATTCCATACTCAGAAATTATTTAGGAATCTACATAATGCTCGAGCTCTGGAAAGCCTGAATTCATATTCAGCCTCAAAGCAGAGCTCTGTGATCCAGGGTGATACATTTATTTTCTCTCAAGTCTCAATCTCCTCATCCTTAAATAAGAGTTATAAAAAACACCTACAAATAAGGTTATTGTATGGATAAAATTATATTATATAACTGAAGTGCTTTGCCAACTTAAAACTTGGCTAAATGCTAGCTACTATTTTCAGTAAATTAGTAATTCTAATGAAAATAGATAAAATAAGCATAGTATTTATGTTTAGGATCACACTATAACAGCAATGGCTAGATAGGGCAAAGTACTACAAGGAAGATTGGAATTTAGTTAGATATTTATATATTAACCACAAATGATGGCCAAAAAATAAAATAAAATAAGAACCCTCATTATTTAAGCAAGAAGGTTTTGATAGACACCACACAGAATTGAGCAGTCAAATTCACTTGACTCAACAAAATATGGAAACAGAAAAAAACATGGTGGATGGAAAAGGGTCAATGGTGTTTATGACATGAGAAATTATAATGAGATGATATCATCCCTTCTCCTTGAAAATACTTTGCCTAGTGTATCAGTAAGCACCGCACCACACCCAAAATGACCTGGTAGCACAGGTTCTTGCATCTGCTTTCAGAGGAGACTGCTCAGAAATAGGATAACAATCATACTTTTAATTACATTGGCTAGTTCAGGGGAAAAGTCAGCACTCTGAACATGGAGAGAATGCAAGCAGATAAATTAACACAAAGATTAGTACACAGGACTCCAATTGTCTGAGTAAAGCAATATTGCTATACACTTTATATACATCACTGGATTGAGGGAGCATAGACAATATCTGAGTAGTCAGGGTGGGGGGTTTATGAACATATGGCTACTAAGAGTCTTGATCATGAAATCAAAAGATCCTTCTCATGAACAAACCCCCAAAGAAAAACACTAACCTCCCAGAATATATAACAAAGACTTCGCCATTTATTGGGTCAGAGTTAGGAGGCACAAAACCTATATGACTAAGCATAGCTGTAAATTATCAGGGTTCAAAGAAAATTAGTCTTTCAAAAGTTTACAATTTAGCCTGAGTCTTGGAAACTGAACTCTAAAATGAAAAACAAAATTCCCCCTTACTTGAGTTTTCATGTAGCTGAAATTAGTATGTCAGATGTATCTCTCAGACTTAGAGTCTAATTTTGAACTCCTTTATCTGATTTGAGAAAAATGTATTTTAGCAAAAAAATCTGGTTTTACAAGCATCCATAATGAGGAAAATTATATAACAAATCATTCTAGGTATACAGTACTTTAGACTTTTCCTTAAGACTTTTCATTTAAGTGTGTTTGTGTGTGTGTCTGTGTGTCTGTGTGTGTGCGCTCTGTAAAACATGACCCTCTGGAAATGACCCAGTAAGTACTATATTGTACCATGTGTGCAAAATGTGCTACCTGAATTTTCCCAGGAGGGTAAAAGCCAAAAGCCCTACAGCAAGGGCTTAGCAAGGCTATCAGCATCTTTGGGGAGTGTACAAGATTCAGCAACATGACTTCAATTTTATTCTTAGTGTCCCTTAAGGTACACTGGTTTGATACTAAATAAACTTGTTTGTCTCTGAAAGGTTTGTGTTTTTTTTTTTTGTTTGTTTGTTTTCTAGAGCACCACTGGTCCCCATACCAAAGGAATGAGATCTGAAGAAGAACCCAGTAAGCACACATATGTTACCAATTATAGGGGAGACTAAATTATAAAGAACTATAATAGATAAATAAATTATCGATATTATTTTATTTTTAATTACTTTATTAGTTTGGTTTCAGTTAACAAGATTCAATTCCATAGTTCCTTGATTTTCAAATTTCCTTTACTTCCCTCTCCCCTCTCCACACGACAGCATAAAGTCCAGTATATGATCTGCAAATGCATTCATATTAGACATTATTCCAATTACAAAGGCATATTGTACTAGGTGGGATGAAAGATGGTAAGGAAGAAATAAAACCAAACAATGAAAAGAACAAGATCATTTAGTTTGCTTCCATCAGGATTCAGGCTCAGTTCTTTCTAGTTATATCTCTGGATGGCGCATTTCTCACTTTCTTGAGTCTTTCGGGATTAACTTATATCACTGCATTGCTGAAAAGAGTCCAGTCTGTCATAGTTGGTCATCACAGATATGGTATGTCTGTGATTGTATAAAAATTTCTTCTGATTCTACTCTTCTCACTCAGCATCAGTTTGTATAAGTCTCTCCAGGTAATTATGAAATCCATCACCTCTTCGTTTCTTATAGCACAATAATATTCCACTACATTCATATACCACAACTTGTTTAGCCATTCCCCAATTGATGGGAACCCCTTTAGTTTCCAATTCTTTGCAACCACAAAAATGGCTGCTAAACATATTTTTGTACATATGGGTCTTCCTCCCACTTCTATGATCTCTTTGGGATATAACCCTAGAAGTGGTATTGCTGGGTCAAAATGAATGAAATTATTTATAATCCTTTGGGAATAATTCCAGATTGCTCTCCAGAATGGTTGGATAAGTTCACAACTCCACCAGCAATGTATTAGCGTTCCAATTTGTCCACATCCTCTCCAGCATTTGTCACTTTCTTGTTTTGTCATCTTAGCCAATCTGACTGGAGGGATGTGGTATCTCAGAGTTGTTTTGATTTGCATTTCTCTAATTAATAGTGATTTAGAGCATTTCTTCATATGATTATAGATATCTTTAATTTCTTCCTCTGAAAATTTCCTGTTCATATTCTTTGACCACTTATCAATTGGGGAATGACTTGTATTCATATAGATAAGGCTCAATTCTCGATAAATTTTAGAGATGAGACCTTTATCAGAGACACAAGTTGAAAAATTTCTTTCCCAATTTCCCACCTCCCTCTTGATCTTGGTTACATTGGCTTTCTCTGTACAGAAGCTTTTCAATTTAATGTAATCAAAATTATCCATTTTGCATTTTATAATGCTCTCTAATCCTTGTTTGGTCCTAAAGTCTTCCCCTCTCCACAGATCTGTCAGGTAAACTATTTCTTGCTTTCCCAAATTGATTACAGTATCATCCTTTACACCTAGATCATGCACCCATTTGGACTTGATTTTGGTATATGGTGTTAGATAATGTTCTATGCCCAGTTTCTGCCATACCGTATTCCAGTTTTCCCAGCAGTTTTGGTCAAATAGTGCATTCTTATCCCAAAAACTGGGGTCTTTGGGTTTATCGAACAATAGATTGCTATATTCATTAACTGCTGGGTCTCCTGCACCTAATCTATTCCATTGATCCACTACTCTACACCTCTGCCAGTACCAAGCAGTTTTGAAGACTGCTGCTGTATAATACAGATTAAGATCTGGCATAGTTAGTCCACCTTCCCTAGCGTTTCTTTTCAATAATTCACTTGATATTCTAGACCATTTGTTTTTCCAAATAAATTTTGTTATTATTTTGTCTAACTCAAGAAAGTAGTTTTTTGGTAAATTGATTGGTATGGCACTAAATATATAGTTTAGTTTGGGTAAAATTGTCATTTTTATTATATTAGCTCAACCCAGTCATGAGCAATTGATATTTTTCCAACTATTTAGAACCGATTTTATTTGTGTGAGAAGTGTTTTGTAGTTGTGATCATATAGATTCTGGGTTTGTTTTGGCAAGTAGATTCCCAAATATTTTGTAATGTCTACAGTGACTTTAAATGGGATTTGTCTTTCTATCTCTTGCTTTTGAGTTTTATTAGAGATGTACAGGAATGCTGAGGATTTACGTGGGTTTATTTTATATCCTGCAACTTTGCCAAATTTATTTATTGTCTCTAGTAGTTTTTTACTTGATTCTCTAGGATTCTCTAAGTATATCATCATATCCTCTGCAAAGAGTGATATCTTGGTCACTTCTTTACCTAATTTGATTCCTTTGATTTCTTTTTCTTCTCTAATTGCTACTGCTAGTGTTTCTAGTACCAGATTGATTAAGAGGGGTGATAGTGTACACCCTTGTTTCACTCCTGACCTTATTGGAAAGGCTTCTCATTTATCCCCATTGCATATAATACTTGCTGATGGTTTTAAATAGATGCTATCAACTATTTTGAGGAAGGCTCCATTTATTCCTATACTTTCTAGTGTTTTTAACAGGAATGGGTGTTGTACATTGTCAAAAGTCTTTTCTGCATCTATTGAGATGAACATGTGGTTTCTGCTAGTTTTATTGTTGATGTGCTCAATTATACTGATGGTTTTCCTAATATTAAACCATCATTGCATTCCTGGAATGAATCCTACCTGATCAGAGTGTATTATTTTTGTGATAAGTTGTTGGAGTCTTTTGGCTAATATTTTATTTAGAATTTTTGCATCCAAATTCATGAGGGATATTGGTCTATACTTTTCTTTCTCTGTTTTATCTCTTCCTGATTTAAGAATCAGTACCATATTTGTGTCATAGAAAGAGTTTGGTAGGACTCCTTCTTCACTAATTTTCCCAAATAGTTTGTAGAGTATTGGAATCAATTGTTCTTTAAATGTTTGATAGAATTCACTAGTAAACCCATCTGGCCCTGGAGATTTTTTCCTAGGGAGTTCTTTGATGGCTTTTTGATTTTTTCTTCTGAGATGGGGTTATTTAGGTAATTCACTTCCTCTTCAGTTAATCTGGGCAACTTGTGATTTTGTAAATATTCTTCCATTTCACTAAGCTTGTCATATTTATGTGCATACAATTGGGAAAAATAATTCCTCATTATTTTTTGATTTCTTCTTCATTGGAGGTAGATTCACCCATTTTATTTTTGATAGTTATAATTTGGTTTTCTTCTTTCTTTTTTTTATCATATTGATTAAGGGTCTATCAATTTTGTTGATTTTTTCATAAAACCAGCTCTTAGTTTTATTTATTAATTCAATGGTTTTCTTAATTTCAATTTTATTTATCTCACCTTTGGTTTTCAATATTTCTAATTTAGTACTAAATTGGGGATTTTCAATTTGTTCTTTTTCTAGCTTTTTCAATTGCATGTCCAATTCATTGACCTCCCTTCTCTCTGCTTTAATTAAGTATGCACTGAGGGATATAAAAATTCCCCTGAGAACTGCCTTTAGTGCATCCCACAAATTTTGGTATTTTATCTCATTATTATCATTCTCTTGAATGAAATTATTGATTGTTTCTATAATTTCTTGTTTGACCCACCAATTTTTTTAGGATTAAATTGTTTAATTTCCAATTAGTTTTTAGTCTATCTTTCCATGGCCCTTTATTGCATATAATTTTTATTGCATCATGATCTGATAATGATGCATTTAATATTTCTGCCTTTTTGCACTGGACTGTGACGTTTTTATGCCCCAGCACATGGTCTATTTTTGAGTATGTACCATGCACTGCTGAAAAGAAAGTAAATTCCTTTTTATCCCCATTCAGTTTTCTCCAGAGATCCATCATATCTAGTCTCTCTAAGATTCTATTCACCTCCTTAACTTCTTTCTTGTTTATTTTGAGGTTAGATTTATCGAGTTCAGAGAGGGGAAGATTAAGGTCCCCCACTAGTATAGTTTTGCTATCTATTTCTTCCTCTAATTCCTTTAACTTCTCCTCTAGGAATTTAGATGCTATACCACTTGGTGCATATATATTAAGTAGTGATATTGCTTCATTCTCGATGGTGCCTTTTAGTAGGATATAGTTTCCTTCCTTATCTCTTTTAATTAGATCGATTTTTGCTTTTGCTTTATCTGAGATAAGTATTGCTACCCCTGCTTTTTTTTACTTTAGCTGAGGCATAGTAAATTTTACTCCAACCTTTTACCCTTACGCTGTGGGTATCCCTTTGTTTCAAATGTGTTTCTTGTAGACAGCATATTGTAGGATTATGGTTTTTAATCCATTCTACTATCTGCTTCTCTTTTGTGAGAGAGTTCATCCCATTCACATTCAAAGTAATAATGACTATCTGTCTGTTCCCCTCCATCCTATTCCCTCCCCTGTTTATATTTTTGTTTCTTCCTTCTCACTTCCCCTCCTTGAAGTTTTCCCTTTTGACCACACCCTCCCTCAATATTCCCACGCAGTGATCCCTCTTCTTAACCTACCCTCTCCCCTTATTACTGTTTCCCTCCCTTCTAATACCCCTCTTTAGTCTCCTCTTTTTCACCCCCCTAACCCTTCTGCTTTCTATAGGACGAAATAAGTTTTTATACTTATCAGAGTGAATTACTCCCCTTTTGATTCCAAACCAATGAGAGTAAATTTCAAACATTGCTCCTCTCCCTCCCTCCTTTTCCTCTATTTAATGAATTTATATGTCTATTCACATTAAAATCTTAAACTTCACTGATTTAAATTGATCCCTCTTTGAACCAGAACCAGTGCGAATAGTGTTTAAATGATGTTCCTCTCCCTCTTTCTTTCCTCTGTTCTATAGTGTGTTTTAATATCTCTTCAGATGGCATATTTTACCTTTCCCTATCTAATCCTTTCCTTTTTCCCATTACAGTCTCTTTGATCCCCTTAATAGTTTTGTTGTTGTTGTTGTTTTTTTATACATCAGGTTAGTGCATTCATACCCACACCCTCTATCTAAGTATAACCCTTTTGAAGGTCATGATAATCATAAAGATATTGAATATTGACAGTTATCAGCTCCACATATAGGGATGTGAACATTTTGCTCTTGTTGCATCCCAAGTAATGAGGGTGTGTTTGTGGGTGTGGGTGTGTGCACTTATGCATGTGTGAGTGTGTGTTTCTCTTGTTTACTTTTTTATGTATTTCTTGAGTCTTGTAATTGGAGATCAGATTTTCCATTGAGCTCTGGCTTTTTCATCAGGAACATCTGGAAGTTCCTTATTTCGTTAAACAATCATCTCCTTGCCTGGAAGATTATGTTCTGTTTTGCCGGGTAGTTAATCCTTGGTTGTAGTCCTAGCTCTCTTGCCCTACAAAATGTCAAATTCCAGTCCCTCCACTCTTTTAATGTAGAAGCTGCTAGGTCCTGTGTGATCCTAACTGCATTTCCTCGATATTTGAATTGTTTCTTTTTGGCTGCTTACAGAATTTTTTTCTTTAATCTTGTAATTCTGGAATTTGGCTACTATATTTCTTGGAATTTTCAGTTTGGGATCTCTCTCAGGAGGAGTCCGGTGAATTCTGTTGATAGTTATTTTATCTTCTGATTCTAGGACCTCAGGACAGTTTTCTTTGACAATCTCTTGGAGGATGTTGTCTAGGCTGCTTTTTTCATCATGGCTTTCTGGTAGACCAATAATTCTTAGGTTGTCTCTCCTGGTAGGCGTAGGTGCTTCTGACCACTTCAGATTTCTGCCTTTTTACCCCTGGGCTATAAGTAGGCTTTTGTTGGTGAGGAGAGGTGGGGCTTGTTGGGACCCCACCCTCTCTTCTCTTCAGACTCCTGGCTGTCTCAGTTACACCCCTTCTTGGAGACTCTCAAGCCTGGGGCTATTTCCATTAACTTGGGATTTCAATCTGGGTGGGAGACTTATCCTTGGGTTTTCTGCTTCATGAAGGAGGGATGGGAGGATCAGAGCAGCTAGAATTTACTTTGCCATTCCAACCCCTGTATCACACAGCCAGGCAGTTTCTAAACTTCTAGGCTGATGGCGGAATGCAGCCAGAGAAGCCCCTCTTTCCTCTGAGGGCCCAACTCTCCTACCTGGCTCCAATGATCCTACCTGTCTGAGAGATGACTGTGATTCAACCTCGGTAAGTCTGCAGGATGGGGCGTTTGCTCTCTCTGCTGTAGTCTGCTTGACTGCTCTTAGGTCTGGGCTGTGCAGACACCACAAGCTCTGCGCTCGACCTGTCTGGACACACTGGGCAACTTCCTGGGCTGGACTCTGCCACACTTTGTCTTCCAGTGGGCTGTCACTCTGGATTCCACTCAGATTCACCCTTTGAGCCTTAGTGACTGAGGAGCTCAGCAAGGTTATTGCTTACTTTCCTCCATCCTGGCTCCTCCCTTGATATTCTTTTCTTAAAAATGTTAACTCACTTTACTTTTTCTAATTTTCCTTGAGAATTTCTTGAAGAGTGATTTCTAGGTTCTTTCTTTGATCATGACTCAGGTAGTCCAACGATTATTAAATTATCTGTCCTGGATCTACTTTCCAGGTCAGTGGTTTTTCCCATGAGATATTTCACATCGCCATCTATTCTTTCATTTATTTGGATCTGTTTAACAGCATCTTGATTTCTCATAAAGTCACTAGCTTCCATTTGTTCCACTCTAATTCTGAATGAAGGATTCTCCTCAGTGAGCTTTTGAGATTCTTTTTCCATCTGGCAAATTTGGCTTTTTAAGGCATTCTTCTCTTCATTGACTTTCTGAGGCCCTTTTGCAATTTGAGTTAGTCTATTTTTAAGGTGTTATTTTCCTCAGTCAGGCTGTTGGCTGTCATTTCATACTTTTCTTGCATCTTTCTCATTTCTCTTCCCAATTTTCCCCCACTTCTCTTATCTGCTTCTGAAGGTGCTCTGTGTTCTGTTGCCAGCTTGTATTTTCATTTGGGGCTTTTGGTGCAGGAATTCTGACCTCATAGTCCTCCTCCTGTTCCATGCTTTGATCCTCTTTGCCCCCAAAATAGGATTCTAAAGTTGCATTTTTCTGTTTATTTTGTTTCCTTTGCCTAGGCATGTTGCCACTTAATTACTTGGCTTTTTGCTACAGTAGGACTCTGCCACCACATAGTTGAGACCCTTCTGTCCCAAATGTGGGGTCTTCACAATTTCCGCAGGTTGGGTGGCCCCTGTAAAGCCCCCACCCACTCTGGCAAGTTGGATACCCACCCCTGACCTCCCCCCAAGACCACAATCAAGATCCAAGCAGGTTAAAGCAAGAGTGATTAACCCCCAGTCTGATTGCTGGATCTCTCTCCAGGTCTCAGACTAAGAGCTGGAGCTGCCACTGATGCTGCAAAATGTCCTCTGTGCCATGTTTGCTTGGTAGCTTTTCGCCCCCAGAGGAGGAAGCCGGCATGTTCCCCAAATACTGGTCCCAAAATCCATAGGGCACTAACCTCTCACTTTGTCTTAGGCATATCTGTGCTGACAATTCTGGAATAACCACAGCTGCTGGTGTTCTGGGGTCCCTCCAGCCGGCTGCTGGCCCACCTGCCCTTGGGCTAAAACCTCGGCTCAAGGAGGCCTGGCCTCAGCTCCCAGAGCACTGCACTGTTGGTTCCCAGCACACTGTGCTGCCCTCTCTCAGAGCGCTGTGCTGGCCTCTCCCTGCAGGGCTGCTGGGATGTCCTCAGCAGAGGGTTAGCTTCTCTGTGTCATTCTGTGGGTGCTGGGGCTCCAGAAGTTGTAGAGATTCCCCTTTTACATTGTTTGGAAGTGGTGTGGGGCAGAGCACCTTGGAAGTGCTGCTTCTACTCTGCCATCTTGGCTCCTCCCCCCATGGTAGTGTTTTCTAAAGCAGATTGGGGAGGAGGGAACCTTAAAATGTAACAAAATATCTTAGTCAAATTAAAAAGGAAGAAAAACTAATTTTAAATATTCTTCCAGTAATGATATTTGACCATGAATTATAGAACACCATAAGTTTTTAAAATTTTAAATTTTAGATGACTTAAACTGTAATGGAAAAACTAATTAGGAGTATAGATATCATGAAAATCATTTCTAACTACCAATTATATGGAAATAAGTAATATAACTGATTTCCAAGTGATTTCTGAGCAAAAAGGGTAAGTTTGTCAGTTGTATAGAAAGATGAAGAGATAATGGATAAAATATGTGTCAAATTGATATAACTAAGACATTTTAAAAATCAGAGGAAAGTTTCAAGATCATTAGATATAACCTTTATGGGAGATTTATAGAAATTCATGTACAAAAATTACATGGAGTGGTAAGATATTAAACTTTGATCTGTAGAAGGGAATACACTGATAAAATCATATTTTCATTAAAATGTTAATATTTCAAAAATGACTTAAAATTCCCCTTGTTAAATTAATGAAAATTGACTCTTTCAAGGAGGAGGATGGATTGTAGTCTTTTCTATAATACAGGAGTCATATTAATATCTGAAATTTGCTAGTATTTACTTTTCTGATCATCATCTAGTAAAATGGACAATTAACTTGATTACAAGGAGATTTTTGTAACAATAATCATCACTTAAGATGATTTACAAGCCAACCGATACTCAATAGAGCCTCATTAAAAAATGGTGACTTATATTATTTCAATATAAATAATATATAATTGTGTTTGTTATTATAACTGTTGTTTAACAATGAAATCATAACAGACCTATGTAAGCCTTTCAGGAATACACACACACACACACACGCACACACACACACACGCGCACACACACAAATATTCTATCTGCCCTGTCAACACTTGTCTTCCAGGAAACTCAAATAAATTTAACACATGTTGCTTCTCCTCAAACATAATTCTTATATATAATTATGACACCCAGGGGCAGCTAGGTGGTGCAGTGAGTAGAATGTCTGCCCTGGAGTCAGAAGGACCTGAGTTCAGATCGGACCTCAGACACTTAATGCACACACAAACAAAAACCTAGCCGTGTGACTTTGGGAAAGTTACTTTACCCCAATTGCCCTCCAAAAAGCCAAAATAAAAAATTATTTATGACACCCAATAGAAATAGCATCATTTGAAAATTACACATTGCATGGGGTTCCCTGTGTTGATCAAAGAAAGGCCAGAATGTGCACATCTTCAGTTTGTCCTCCTCAAGTGATTCTCCAAGAGAGAATTTCATTTCTTCCTGTAAAGGAAACAGGAAACAGAGAGGGTAGTTTGATAATTTTGCTCTCCAGAAAGAGAAATACTGGGGCAGAATTACATCTATCTATTCTGTTAATATTGTCTGTCTATGAATGTATTTTTCAGGTTCAACCTAAACTCCAGACTAATATTTATTAATAGGAAAAGGAGAACACCCACAAGCTCTATATCCAATATTTGAATATCACCAAATATTAGTTCTATAATGGATATACATAGCAAATAGTAAAGAAAACAGTTTACGTAAATAACGAAAAAAATAAGAGGTAAGCATACTTGTGAGAATATATACCAGACAATACAGATTGAAAGAGTTCTCCAAGTAGGAGGAAGGAAAGATCATACATACATACATAAACACACATGTACATATATACATATATCCTCATTACTCTAAATCTCTAATGTAGTATCTAGGTAATAACATGATAGAAACTAATAATTTCTCTTATAGTGTTCTTTTTAGAATTGTTTTCCTACCTTCAGCAATTTGAAGTGGAATTCTCATTCTCTAGCTTCATTCTTGAAAATGGAAAGCAGAAGCACAAAAGAAATGGAAGAACAGAAAAAAAGAAAATGATAAATGTTGAAAAAGATGTGGGGAGAGCTAGGTGGTGCAGCAAATAGGGAGCCATCCCTGGAGTCAGGAGCACAGTTCAAATCTGACCTCAGACACTTGACACTTAATAGCTGTGTGATCTTGAGGAAGTCACTTAACCCCAATTGACTTACTGTTCCCCCTCCAAAAGGAAAAAAAAAAGAAAGAAAAAGATGTGGTAAAGTGGAACACATGCATTTTTGGTGGAGTAGTGAACTTAACCATTCTGGAGATCAATTTGGAACTATGCCCAAAGGACTATACAGCTATGTATGCATAATATACCTTTCAATCAAGCAACACCACTACTAGGTCTCTATCCTAAAGAGATCATAAAAAAGGGAAAAGTATTCACATATACAATAATATTTATAAGGACTCTTTTTGTGGTGGCTAAGAATTGGAAGTTGAGAGGATGCCCATCAACTGGAGAATGGCTGAGCAAGTTGTGGTATATGAATGCAATGAGTTGTAATTATTCTATAGGAAATGATGAGCAGGTGGGAAAAAAAAAACTGGAAAGATTTACATGAGCTAATGCTGAGTGATTTGAAAAGAGCTGGGAGAATATTTTACACTGTAACAGTAGCATCACAACAACTTGATACACTTAACTCTTTTCAGCAACACAATGATTTAACATAATTCCAAAAGATTCATCTTGGAAAATGCTATCTACATCCAGAGAAAGAACTACGGATTCTGAATGAAGATAGAAGCATAGTATTTTCTATTTATTTTCTTTCTAGTGTTTTTTTTTCTTTTGTTATGATTCTTCTTTTGCAACATGTCTAATGTGGAAATGTGTTTAATATGATTGTACATGTATAACGTATATCAGATTGCTTGCTTCCTTGAGCATGGGGAGGTAGGGAGGGGAAAAATTGAATTCAAAAATTTATGAAACTGGATGTTGAGAGCTATCTTTACACATAATTAGAAAAAAGAAAACACTATTAATTGAGGGTAAAAATTTAAAAAGGAAAAGGAAAAAAAGATAAAAGCAACTCCCAAAATAATGAAGCTGATTCTCTCTTCTTTCTCCTTTTCTCTCTTTCTTTCCTCAAATATCGTTAATATATTGATCTCCACCAATGCAGAGAAAGACCCATACAAAGGTGTGGGAGAGCTCACATTCCATTAATGGTAAAGGTAGAAAGATCATATAATAAAGAAAATAGGTTTATACTTAAAAATAATGCCATATAACACTTGTGATTGGAGCTCACAATTCATCTTAAAACTATCTTGGGGCAGGGAAAAATCATCTCTAGAAAACAGAATTCCTTTGCCTAAGAGGAGCAGAATGACCACTTTATAAGGGGTCAGCCATACTTTGAAAAAAAAAGTTAACTCAGCTATCAAGACATTGGGATGATTCTCTCATTAATTCCTATCCCAAAGTCTCAAAAGAGTGAATAAATCTGTTGTCCCAATGGATTTTTTCAATTTATTTATTTAATTTTAGTTTTCAACATTCATTTCCACCAGAGTTACAAATATTTCTATCCATATTTACCTTACAGCCCACCGCAAAATAGGAAGCCTAGTGAATACCCCTTACCCTAATCTCTTCTCTCTTATATCCTCCCCCAAATTCCCCCAAACTTTCTAGGAGGGCCAGATGTATTTCTATACCTCAGTGCCTGTATATCTTATTTCCCAGTTGCCTGTAAAAACAAAAAAGAACAAAAATTGTTTAGGCATTTGTTTTTAAAACTTTGAATTCCAGATTTTTCCACTTCTTCCCCCTTCACCTGCCCCCACTGGGAAGATAAGCAATTCAATTTAGGTTTTACATGTGCAGTTATGCAAAACATTTCCAGAGTAGTTATACTGTGAAAGAATAACTATATTTCCCTCCATCCTTTCCCACCTACCAATTATTCTCTTTTCTCCTTTGACCCTATACTTTTTTTTTGAAGGGGGAAAGGCAGGACAATTAGGGTTAAGTGATTTGTCCAAGGTCACAAAACTAAGTAAGTGTTAAGTATCTGAGGCTGGATTTGAACTCAGGTCCTCCAGACTCTAAGGTGAGTGCTCTATAAAGTGCACCCCTAGCCGCCCTGACCCTATCCTTTTTCAAAAGTGTTTGCTTCTAACTAGCTTCTCTCCCCATCTGCCCTCCCTTCTATCACACCCCCCCCCTTCCCCTTAATTCCTTCCTCCCTATTTTCCTGTAGGGTAGGATAACCAATTGAGTGTGTATGTTATTCTCTCCTTAAGTCAAATTCAATGAGAGTAAGGTTGTCCCATTTCCTTTCACCACCCTGCTCTTCCCCTCCATAGTAACAGTTTTCTCTTAACTCTTTTATATGAGATAATTTACCCTGATCTATCTCTCTTTTTCTCTTTCTTCCAATAAATTCCTCTCTCACCTCTTAATTTTATTTTTTTACATATCATCCCTTCATATTCAACTCCTCCTGTGCCCTCTGACTATGTTTACATGTACATGCATAGGCTCACAGTCACATATATACATGTATACCCTCTTATACATATACATAAATAGATAGATAGATAGATAGATGCATATACATACATATATATTCCCTTCAACTATCCTCATAGTGAGAAAAGTCTTATGAGTTACAATTATCATTTTTCCATGTGGGAATGTAAATAGCTCAACTTTACTGAGTTCCTTATGATTCCTTTGCGCTGTTTACCTTCTCATGCTTCTCTTCTTTTGTAGTTGAAAGTCAATTTTCTGTTCAGTTCTTTTTTTTTTTCATCAAGAATGCTTGAAAATTGCTCTAGCACCCACAGAACGACACATAGAAGCTAAGGACTTGTCCACTGAGGACAGCCTAGCAGCCCTGCAGGGAGTGGCCAGCGCAGCACAGCAATGCTCTGGGAACCCAAAACAATCCTCTGGGAGCTGAGCCCAGGCTCCAGTTAGCCTCGGTTTTAGCCCCAGGGAGGTTGGGCTGGAGGGACCCCAGAACACCAGCAGCTGTGGTGATTCCAGAATTATCAACACAGATATGGTTAAGACAATGTGAGAGGTTAGTTCCCCATGGACTTTGGGACCATTATTTTGGGAACTCATAGGCTTCTTCTCCTGGGGGCAGAAGCAGTGAATGAGCCAAGGCACAGAAGCCATTTTGTAGCTTCAGTGACATCTTCAGCTCCTGGCCTGTGAAATATAGGGAGATACAGCAATCAGTCTGGGGGTTAAACACTCTTGCTTTAACCTGATTGGATCTGGATTGTGCTCTGGGGGGAAGTCCGGGGTGTGTATCCAACTTGGCAGAGCGTATTGAGGCTTTACAGAGGCCACCCAACTAATACCTTAGGAAGTAGTGAAGACCCCAACATTTGGTGAGGAAGCTCCCCTGTCTGGTGGCAGAGTCCTACTGTGCCAACTAGCCCAAAAGTCAAGTAATTAAGTGGCAAGAGGAGATGGGGAGAGACAGGGTAGAAGAAGCAAGGGGAAGTGTATGCAGGGGATGGGAAGAACACAAAGGCAAAAAGGCAAAATCATATTCTCATTGAATTTGGCTCAGGGAGAGAATGACATACATACTAAATGGGATATCTCACCCTGCAGGAGAGCAGGGGGAAGGGGGATGAGAGGGGCGGTGATGGAGGGAAGAGAATTCTGGGGGGAGGGGAGTTTGGAGGTACCCACTTTTGAAGAGTTACAGGATCAAAGTAGGGAATGGACCAGGTGGGGGGATGGGATGGATCGGAATGAAATATAAGCAGCCATTTACAATATATCTACTATGGTAATGTGTTGCATAGCTGTACATGTACAACACATACTGAATTGCTGATCTTCCCAGAGGGAGTGGGTGACAAGGGAGGAAGGGAATGGATCTGAAATTTGAAGTTTTAAAATTGAGTGTTTCAAATGTATACAAAAAATAATAGATTGGAGCTAATGTAAGCTAATGACTTTATAAGAAATCAATATACTATAAAAACAGATCCAAATGAATGAAAAAATAAATAGAAGGCAATGTGAAATGTCTCATTGGGATTCCCCCCAAACTATGTAAAAGGGGACTCTGAACAACTTCTGGAGCCCCAGCACCCACAGAACGACACAGAGAAGCTAAACTCCCGCTGAGGACAGCCCAGCAGCCTGCAGGAAGGACGAGTGCAGTGGTCTGGGACCTGGCAGCGTGCAGCGCGCAGAGCGCAGGAGCCGAGCTGAGCTGAGCCCAGGTCCGCATGAGCCGAGGTTTTAGCCCCAGGGCGGCAGGGCCAGCAGCCAGTTGGAGGAACCCCAGAACACCAGGAGCTGTGGCGATTCCAGAACTATCAACATAGACTTGCCTGGGACAAAGTAAGAGGTTAGTGTCCTATGGACTTTGGGACTGGTATTAGGGAATGCGTCGGCTCCCTCCCCTGGGGGCTAGAAGCCGCTGAGGACAAACGCCATTTTGTAGTTTTCAGAGGCAGCTCCTGCTCCCAGCCTGCAAATTTGGAGGGAGATCCAGCGATCAGTCTTGGGGGGTAATCGCTCTTGCTTTAACCTCCATGGATCTGGATTGTGATCTAGGGTGGAAGCCGTGGGTAGGTTTACAGCTTGCCAGAAACGGAAGTTGCCCCCCACACGTTCAGGACGAAAATTCCTCTATCTGGCCCTAAAGCCATAGTGTAGCAACAAGCACAAAAGTCAAGTAATTAAGCGGCAACATGCCAAGGCAAAGGAAAAAGAAAAATGCAACCCTAGACTCCTATTTTGGGGGCATAGAGCAGGAAAAGGACTGTGAGGTCAGAAGTCCTGCTCCAAAAGCCCCAGGGGAAAACATGAGCGGGTTGCAGGCCATAGAGGACCTTAAGAAGGACTTTAAAAATCAAATAAGAGAAGTGGAGGAAAAATTGGAAAGAGGAATGAGAAGGGGTGGCTAGGTGGCACAGTGAATAGAGCGCCAGCCCTGGAGTCAGAAGGACCTGAGTTCGAAGACGGCCTCTGACACTTAATCCACACAAACAAAAACCTAGCCGTGTAACCTTGGGCAAGTTACTTAACCCCAGTTGCCCTAAAGGGGCGGCTAGGTGGCACAGTGAGTAAGAGCACTGGCCTCGGAGTTGGGATGACCCGAGATCAGATCCGGCCTCAGAAAATGAGCACCCACACATAAATAATGACTAGCCGTGTAACCTTGAGCAAGTTACTTAACCCCAATTGCTTTAAAAAAAAAAATTGGATTGCCTGAAAGCTACAACCAAAACAAAAAACAAAACAAAACAAAACATAAAAAAGTCGAATTTGCCAGATGGAAAAAAAATCTCAGAAGTTCACTGAGGAGATTCATTCCTTCAGAGTTAGAATGGAGCAAATGGAAGCTAATGACTTTATGAGAAATCAAGATGCTGTTAAGCAGATCCAAACAAATGAAAGATTAGAAGGCAATGTGAAATATCTCATGGAAAAACCACTGACCTGGAAAATAGATCCAGGAGAGACAATTTAAAAATTATTGGACTACCTGAAAGCCATGATCAAAGAAAGAACCTAGAAATCGCCCTTCAAGAAATTCTCAAGGAAAACTGCCCTGATGTTTTAGATCCAGAGGGCAAAATAGAGGTTGAAAGAATCCACCGATCACCTCCTGAAAAAGATCCCAAAAAGAAAATTCCCAGGAATATTATAGCCAGGTTCCAGAATCCCCAGATCAAGGAGAAAATACTCCAAACAGCCAGGAAGAAACAATTTCAATATTGTGGAAACACAATCAGAATAGCCCAGGACCTGGCAGCTTCTACACTGTGGGATAGAAGGGCATGGAATATGATATTCCAGAGGGCAAAAGAACTGGGAATGAACCCAAGGGTCACCTACCAAGCAAAACTGAGTATTTTGTTTCAGGGGAAAATATGGTCATTCAGTGGAATAGAGGACTTTCAAGCATTTTTGAGGAAAAAAACAGAATTGAATAGAAAAATTGACAGCCAGACACAAGAAGGAAGAGATGCCTGAGAAGGTAATCAGGGAAAAGAAGTCAAAAGAAACTTATAAAAGTTGAACTATTTACATTCCTATATGGAAAAGCAATAACTGTGACTGATGATATCTTTCTCACTATGAAAATAATGGAAGAAGGGGGTGTGGTCATATGAATACATATGTGAATGTGTGTCTATATGGTTACAGTTATGTATGGATAGAGGGCATAAGTTGAATTTGTTGGGAAGGGAGAACACTCAAGGGATGAAATTATGAGGTGAGAGAGGAAAGTGGCAAGAGGAGATGGGGAGAGACAGGGTAGTGTAAACTATCCCATGCAGAAGAAGCAAGGGGAAGTGGTTGCAAAAGAGGGAGACAATAAGGAAGGCTAAAAAGGGAAAACCCCATTCACATTGAACTTGGTTCAGGGAGAAAATGACATACAAACTAAATGGGATATCTCAACCTGCAGCAGGATAGGGGGAAGGGGGATGGGAGGAGGGATGATGAATGGGAGGGCATCCTTGAGGTGAGGGGAGGTTGGAAAGTACGCACTATAAAAGAGGGACAGGATCATGTAGGGAATGGACCAGGTGGGGGGTGGGATGAGTGGGAGGGAATTATAAGCAGCCTTGTACAATATATCTACTATGATAATGTTTTGCATAGCTAGACATGTACAACATATACTGAATTACTTATCTCCCCAGAGGGATTGGGTGACAAGGGAGGAAGGAAATGGATCTGAAATTTGAGGTCGTAACATTAAATGTTTCAAATATATATAAATACTATTATTAATACTCTTTTGCTTGTAATAGGGAGATAAGATGTGCAGGCATTGGGATACAAAGACTCACCTTCCTCTAATGGAAAAGTTGATTGGGGTATGGGAGAAGGCATGGGAGAGAGCAGATTGGAGGAAGCGATATCTTGTGGGATTACTATTCTGGGAGGTTGGGTAGGGGAATAATGGGGGGGAAATGATTGTAACTCAAAATCTGGCGGAAATGAATGATGTAAAACAGAAGTTAATAAAGCATTTGTTTAAAAAAAAAAAGAAATGTCTCATTGGAAAAAAACCATTGACCTGGCAAATGGATCCAGGAGAGATAATTTAAAAATTATTGGACTACTTGAAAGCCATGACCAAAAAAGAGCCTAGACATCATAATTTCAAGAAATTATCCGGGTGGCTAAATGGCACAGTGAATAGAGCACCAGCCCTGGAGTCAGGAAGACCTGAGTTCAAATATGGCCTCAGACACGTAACACTTACTAGCCCAGTGACCTTGAGCAAGTCACTTAATCCCAATTGTCCTACAAAAAGACAAAAAAAAAAAGGAAAAACGAAAAGAAATTATCAAAGAAAACTGCCCTGATATTCTAGAACCAGAGGGCAAAATAGAAATTGAAAGAATTCGCCAATCACCTCTTGAAAAAGATCCCGAAAAGAAAACTCCTCAGAATACTATAGCCAAATTTCAGAGCTCCCAGGTCAAGGAGAAAATGTTCCCAGCAGTCATGAAGAAACAATTTGAGTATTGAGGAAACACAATCAGGATAACATAAGATCTAGCTGCTTCTACGTTAAGGGATCAAAGAGTTAGAGTATGATATTTTAGAGGCCAAAGGAGATAGGGTTAAAACCAAGAATCACCTACTTATAAATTACAAATTTAAAAAAAATTAGCCAAACTAAAACTAATGAAAATGAATAGTTATTTATGCTAAGCCAAAAATATTTACTTTTCTACTGGTTAGTGAAAAGTGCTTTATTAAATGATAAATGTATTTAAAGTTCAGTTACATATATTACTTTATTTTAAGCAATATTTTTTATATAAACTATGCTTTGTAAGAAAAAAAAAGAATGCTTGAAAATCATCATTTCATTGAATGACCATATTTTCCCCTGAAAATTCTTTGTTTTAATCCTAGCTCCTTTGACCTCTGGTATATCATATTCCAAGCCCTTTGATCCCTTAATGTATAAACTGCTAGGTCTTGTTTTATCCTGTTTGTGTTTCCATGATACTCAAATTGTTCCTTACTAACTGCTTGCAGTATTTTTTCCTTGTCCTGGAAGCTCCTTAATTATTTCATCACCTGCTAGGAGTTTTCTTTTTGGGGTATTTTTCAAGAGGCAATAGGTGAATTCTTTCAGTTTCTAATTTGCAGTCTGGTTCTAGAATATTTTGCTTGAGAATTTCTTGAAAGAAGATGTCTAAAGTCTTCTTTTGATCATGGCTTTCAGGTAGTCCAATAATTTTTAAATTGTCTCTCCTGGATCTTTTTTCCAGGTCAGCGTTTTGTTTTTTTTTTTTTTTCCAATGAGATATTTCACATTCATAACAGAAGCAGTGACTTTTCTAAGCTCCTCCATGAATCCCATCACTAATCTTTAAAAAGTGAATCTGGATGTATCTCCACTGGGAGATGGAGCATGGCAGAATCCAGCACAGGAAAGTGCCCATGTGGGTCAGGGCAGGAGGAGAGAGTAGCATGTGGGGTTTGCAGCAGCTCAGGACTCTATGATGCAATTAAAGTCAATCAAACAAAACATGAAGATTGAAAAATTGGAAGAAAGTGTAAAATATCTCACTTGAAAAAGATAAACTGATGTGGAAAACAGATCCAGGAGAGATAACTTAAGAATTATTGGTCCCCTGTAAAGCCATGATGAAAAAAGCAGGCTGGAAAACACCCTTTAAGAGATTGTTAAAGAAAACTGTCCTGAAGTCCTATAATTAAAAGGTAAAAGTTATCGAAAGAATTCACCAGACTCCTCTTGAAAGAGATCCCTAATTGAAAACTCCAAGAAATATAGTAGCCAAATTGCAGACTTACAAGGTCAAGGAGAAAATACCACAAGCAGCCAAAAGGAAACAATTCAAATATTGTGGAACTACGGTCAGGATTACACAGGAACTAGCAGCTTCTACATTAAAAGATCAGAGGGATTAGAATTTTATATTTCATAAGACAAAAGAGCTAGGAATGCAATGAAGCATTAACTACCCGGCAAAACTAAGCATACTCTTTCAAGCAAGGAGATAGTCATTTAATGAAATAAAGGACTTCCAGACTTTGCTGATGAAAAAGTCTGAGCTCAATGGAAAATTTGTTCTCCAATTAGTAGACTCAAGGAAGACACAAAAGTAATCAAGGAAATCGAATACTCACACATACACACATGTATACACGAACACTCATGCACACATGCACATAACCTGGGATGCAAGAAGAGCAAAATGTTTAGATCCTTATATGAGAAGCTGATAACTGTCAATATCGAAATTTCTAATAGCAGAGTAACTTGTATACTACGTTTTTCTTAATTGTTCTTCTACTAGACCCGCATATATTTGAATTAAAAAAATACACTAATATTACTTGCTTTTTAAAGTTCCATTCCACAGATTAGTGTTAAAACACATGCAAATTTATATTTATTTTTTTTAATTTTAGGAAGAATTGCATTATCTTCAAACTATTTTTATTTTGAAAACTTTTCAAAAGCAGTCCTATAATTTAAAATTCATATACCCCTTGTGTTTTTCATAAATTCCAAATGGTTTTCAGAGGATCTATCTCTTAAGAAAATGAGATAATTTTATTCTTTGGAATAAAAAATTGAAAGCTGATATTGCAGTGAATATGGTAACTTACAAAGGTTTTCAGTTTAGTCAACCTAGGAAAAAATGATTTTTCCACTAAATCCATGTAATCTGGTCAACATCAGATTATAACTACAGATTGTTATTTATGCCTTTTTGCTATTAATTAAACATATGCAATAGGTGTTTGTCTACATATTTTATATGGTTATATATACATACTATTTATTATTTCACTCAAAATTAGTCTTTAATTGCTGTAACTTGTGACTATTGTTTTCTTAACCAACTGTTTGCCTTCTACTCCCTTGTCTCCATAACAGCAAGCACCCTAGCATCCTTAAGATGGCTGCTAACACATGTCCTTTGATCTGCTTTTCTAAAGGACAGCAACGCAAAAAGGGTTAACAATCTTACTTTAATCAAACATGTATCTCATTTATTTAGTTCAGGGGCAAAAAAGCAGTACCCTGAACTTAAGAGAATAAACAAACAGAAATTACCAGCAGAAAAAAAAATAGACAGAGGAAAATAGTTAAACAGACAGGGCTTCTAACTATCTGAGCATTACATGCATACATACATAAGTAGTTACCAGCGAGAGAAGCACCAACATCTGGCTTTTCAAAACCTAGAGGTTCAATGGCTACCCAGAGTCTCATCTGTTCAAATCATACAACTCTTCCCAAAAATGAGTCCCAAAGCGAAACCTTACCTCACAGTATATATAGCCTTCTCCAAGGTCAGAGGACACCTTCATAACCCATGCCTAATCACAATGTAACAGATCATGTGGGCGTTCCAGAAAAACGACCCCTCCCCAATCAATCCCCTCTTATTGGCTTTCACAAAAGGCCCATTAAGAGATCAAGATTCAGGAAAGATCTTCAAATTCCCTTACCATTACATTCAGCCCCAAGAATTTTCATGTCCATTACATACGCAACTTATATCAGAATTGCCATTAACATCTCTTAAGTATAACATAATCCCCACAAAATAAAAACATCACATTTGCAAGACACAATACATAACAACTCATTACCAGAATGGCCATACGCCCTTAAACAAACACGAAGTACATAACATTATAATTCCCTTTAATCCCGAAACATAAAGGTCCAAAGAAAGTTCTCTTGGGGCTTTGTTTCCTCCCCACACTGCTCCAGCCCCCACTTCCAAGTCCTGAGGTGTGGCTTAACAACAAAGCCAACAGGGTGAGGTCCTTGGGTATCCAACACACTTCCCCTCCACACCCAATAGAAACAACTCCACCCTCTCTCTGAGTTCAAAACTGCTCAAAACTTTGTAGGGGGGGCGGGCAACAAGAAAACACATTCAGAGCTCCTGCCTTACTGGACAGTCCTTATCTTCTTGCTCTGGGGCTGAATCTCAAACTCCTGGGTTCCTCCTCCTCCTCCCTCAGGAGTCCACTACTCCTGACTTCTGCCTGAGTCATGATGCAGGCAGCTCTCAGTTCCTGCTCTCACCTCACCAAAGTCAGCACAAAGGCAATTCTCCTCTCCTGAACCATGGCTCCACAGAATCAGAGTTACTACACCTGGGAAACAAAGAATTATTCCAGCTCCCATCTTTTCCTTTTAGTTTGGAGATCCTTTCCAACTATGACATTTTGTAAGAGCAAACACCCTATCTTACCCAGGGTAGTTGCTAGCACTTGTTCTTACTTTAATCAAACATATATCATTTACTTAGTTCAGGGGAAAAAGTCATCACCCTGAACTTCATAGAAAATAAAAGCAGAAATTATCAGCAGAAAAAAAAACATAAATAGTTAAATATATATATATGCATACACACATATATGGATATATATATATATATACATATATATGTATATACATATATATGTATATATGTATGTATGTATATCGTTAATTAGTTAGTTATTTGGTTAGTTAGTTACTAGGGAGAGAAGCACCAGCATCTGGATTTTCAAAGCCAGGGGGGCTCAATGACTACTCATCTGGCCAAATTACATAATTCTTCCCATGAACTGAATCTCAAAGCAAAACCTCACCTTAGAGTATATATACCTTTCCTCAGGGTCAGAGGACATCACAACCTTCATTACTCACTGCCTAATTACAAAGTAACAAAAGGTGTTGGCTTTCTTGAAAAACAAGCCTCCCCCCAATCAAACCCTCCTGTTGGGTTCCCCTTGAGGCCCATTAAGAGGCAGGGAAGATCTTCATATTCCTTTACCTTTACAATGTCCTTCCTTATTGCATTGTCACTCAGTTCCAATTATCATTGATGGTACAAAGTTACATAATGGCATGACCATTTCATTTTGTCATACCTTTTAAGAGACTTTTAACTTATGCTTATTACTTATATGAATTTAATGCATTCATTGTTTATTATTTGAAAAATATTCTGGAGTATTTCATTATCTAAGATTATGAATAATGGCAAATACATAAGCTAAGGTATCAGTGTGCACAAATTTAGGCTTACGTTGGGGAGACTAGGACAAACATTAAGGATAGCATTGTGCATTGAATTGTACTGAAATGAGAAAATAGACTGAATCAGTCAACCAAGAACATTAATCCAGAATACAGTTTATATAAAATATTGCATTAGGTATTATGAAGCTGTTATTAGAAAAAAATACAGAAGTTGACCTGGGAAAGACATGGTGAAATTTTGCAACTGGTTTTAAGACTTACTCTAACTTATTTTACCAAACTAATTTAATTTTTCACAAACCTTTTTTTTTTAACTTCATAGAACTCTTTTCATTTAACATCATTACAGCATTGTCCACATCTATATTTTTCATTCTAAGCTCCTCATGGTCATAATATCTTCATAATATGAAATAATTCTGCTTGATTATTTCCAATTCTACTTAATAAATCAGAACCATATTTTAACACATTTCCTTTGTTTCAGTCAATCTCAACAGGAGGATTGTGGGTAAGACTATTAGGATGACATTTCCATATGAATACACTTAGTAACAAAACTGAATGATAGTCATAGGAATTATTGTCTGATATTACAAACATAATTTTACAGCAGACACACTAAATGCAGAATGCTAAATGGATACCAGTTCATACTATGTTGCTTCACTATCTTTATGCAATTACTTTAAACTAGATTAGCCTTATGTATGTTGGAAAGTTCAAAGGGGCTTCAAGCTGTAACTTTTCAAAGAAATAATTTTTTCTCCCAATGTGCATATTACATGTTTCAAATTTATCTATGTGGATATATTATTTATATATCTTTTCTTCCTGTGCCTGAATTAATTTTTATCATTGAAATTTATTGCATGAGAAATTATTACCACGTTCAGTACTGTTTCTTAGTAGGCAAAGCACTATACTCCTTTTCTGTGCCTACTACTAAGACCACACATCATAATCCTGATTGGTCCATGTATTATTAAATGTAAAAGAAAGTAATATTATGATAATCATATCATAATGTGAATTCATATGACGTACTATTCTAAAGTGAGAAAACTGAAAAAAAGGTAAAGTAGGGTAAAGTTTCATACCACATCTTTATGGATAAAACACAATCAAAAGTAAACAAATACCTAAAATCTACAAGGCCTTATGTGATGCTCTAACAAATTGAATACAATAAGAGGCTGGAACCAATAGCTGTTGACTTAAAGTCATTACTTCATCCTCTGCCCTGCCCACTAACCCAGAGAGACTTTAAGACACTGATTAGTTATCCTGTCCTGAGGAAATGTAAATGTATAGCCACATCTTAATTACCATTCCTGGGAGGAAAAAGGGCTGGGAAAAGGGGTGCCAAAGAAAACTGCAACCTTCCTGGAACTTGGGGTCAAGAGTGACAAGCAGGCCAGACTATTGCAAAATTGCTTCCATGTTATTCAGCAAATATTAAAAAAATAGGTCTTGCTCTCCAAGAGTTTATGATTTCCTGGGAAAAGTGAGGTGTGTGTGTGTGTGTGTGTGTGTGTGTGTGTGTGTGTGTGTGTGTGTGTGTATGAGGGAGGGGAGTGGAGGGTGATGGAAATGTGAATAGTAGAGAGTGAAGGGAACAAAAGAGCGGTTTTGAGCTAGTATGCTAAGGAATTTGAGGAGAAAGAATGAGGTTTAAACCAGGTAGAATCTGGGTAGTTTGCAAACTAAAGATACCTTGATAGTTAAGATCCTTGAAGGAAGATGAAGTTCTGAAAATCAGAGGCTATATATGAGTGCCTTTCTGGGGATTGTAGTTTGGATAAATTACCATAAGTAGAAGAAAATAGTTCACGGAAGTTCGTAAACTCTAGTTTTAGAAGGTGGTAATTGTGACAGGAATGAATGTGAAAGAAGATGAAGGCAAGAAGGTGCAACTAACTACAAGTTGACAGAAGCTGTATTTGTCCCCAGTTTCATACCCATAAATTGGTGAGGCTAACCTACCCCACTCTAATTCATAAAGACTTAATTCTTCCCTTCCTGGATTCACAAACATTCTTTTTGGACTTTTTGGTTGTTATGCAATACAACCTCCCCTGTCAAAACACTGTTCCAATCCCTGTGTACCTGCAGCCAGATCTTCAGACACTTGTACCCTTCTCTCTCTGTTTAACCCCTCCTTGTGCTCCTAGCATTGATGCTGTGAGTCCAGAACAGTACCAAGGTTGATAGAAACAAAGGAAGAACTTGAAAGAACAGAAAAGAAGTAGGCAAAATCCACTGAAATAATTAATATTTATATGTGCACACATATAGATTATACATTAAGAAAGTGTTATTGAGGTTTGGGTTTTAGGGGTACTCAGGTCCCTAAAATACCGACAAGCTTGGTCCTGCCAATTGAATTATACTCAAGCCTTCCCACAATCAATTCCAAATTTCTTCAGGGAGACCTTGAGACTGTTCTATTATCTCTTCCTCTGATCTACATGTGAGCATTTCTCTTCTGTGATTTCTTAGCAAAGTAGTATTTTAGGCAGATATATATTTGACATTAAGCAATGGAGTCAGACTTTTGCAGTTGTGCTGTTTAGCTTGAGAAAGGACCTCAGAATCTAGTCTCTTCTCCTGCCAGGCAATCTTCAGAATCTTCCTAAGACAATTCAAATGGAAGCAATTCAGTTTCCTGGCATGGCATTGATATATAGTGGAAGGTTTCACAGGCATACAACAAAGAAATCAGCACAATGGTTTTGCAGACTTTCAGTTTGGTAGACAGTCTAATACCTCTTCTCTCCCACACCTTCTTTTCAAAGCTTCCCATACAAACACTGAGATAATTCAGGCATCTATTTGTGTTAACATCATCATCTAGCTTTACTTTCCTAGAAAGTACACTGTCAAGATAAGTAAACTTCTTACTGTATGCAATTTTTTTTCATTTACTGCAACCAATGGTTGCACATATGGATAGTGTAGTGCTGGCTGATGGAGAACCTCTGTTTTCTTTCTTTTTTTTTTCTTTTTTTTTTTTTTTTGCTTTTTGGAGTAGCAATTGGGGTTAAGTGGTTAACTGGCCCAAGGTCACATGGCCAGTTTTGTGTCAAGTGTCAAGATTTGAGCTTATGTCCTCTTGACTCCAGGGCTGGTGCTCTATTCATTGTGCCACCTAGCTGCCCCAAAACCTCTGTTTTCTTGATGTTAATTATCAAGACAAAAGTAACATTGATTGGGTATAGGCTCTGGGAAACCTCTTGAACTCTGATTGAATCTTCCCACTTGATGAGGCACTTGCCTGAGACCATAGGATTTTCATTATCCTAAGCCTAAATCTCAGTTACTCTTAACCTGGCCTGGCCCTCCACAGTCCTGCTACTTCCCATCCTTAATCCTTATCAAAATACCTATACCCAAATCTGTTACACGTAAACTAACCTAGCCCTCCACTGTCTGTCATCTCCAGGTAACCTTCAGTTGTTTCCCACCCTTAATCTCATTACTAGAGTCTGACCTCATTCCCCTCAAGATCATCCTTAGACTTCTCCTCAAGATCCTCCCCAAACCCTTTCTCTATACCACCCCTAAATATTCCCACAATCTTTCTGTATTTAAGATATATCTTGCCTCCATGATGGGGGGTGGGATTCAATCTAGCACAGATTCATTCTGTGTCAGATTATTCTGGCCAGCTTGTCAATACAAGCTTCACATATACTTAGGCTCCTTAAGAGTCCACCCACTAAGGCAAATCTTTAATAAACTTTGCTTTTCTTTGGCTGAGAGAAGACTTGAGTTGATTTCATTTGGCAGGATGTGGCATGTTGGTAATTTTGAGTCTCTAGCACCCCTAAACCCTAAACCTCAACAACATAAGCATCAGAAAATCAACCCATATTATGTGGTATATAAACCCCAGAGAAGTGTACTGTGCAAAAAAATTTGCAAGCAAAAAGTCAGGCACCTATTCTTAACCCTCTTTGCCTCAGTTTCCTCATCTATATAATGAGCTAGAAAAGAAAAGGACAAACCACTCCACTATCTTTGACAAGTAAACCCCAAATTTGGTCATAAAGAATCAAACAACTGAAATGAATTATCAACAACAAAATGATTCAAACAGCATACTGTCTACAGAATTCAAAATCACCTCTCCATTACATAAGAGGTCCATATTCCAGATGCATGTCTTTGAATTTTCTACTTAAACCTCCTGCTATCACTGAGCTTCCATTGTCACTTATTCCCCCAGTAAGTTGTCATTGCTAATCAGGTGGTTGGCAGAAAGAGGAAATCAAATATCCCCATCCCCATTACTAGCTACACTTTGAAGGGGCACTTATGGGGAAAGCAAAGTTCAAGTTATTAAGAGTTAATTCTAGAAAGTGGAATCAACTTGCATTCATTAGCTACAAGAAGTTTCATTTTGTGCTCTTCAATCACTATGAATTAATCAGCATGAAAACAATATAAATAATGGTAGCTATAAAATATGTGGCCCCCCAAAAAATAGCCACCAATGCAAACCAGATATTGTAAAATTAGAGGAAAAAGTCTGGTCCTAAGAAAGAGAGATGAGAAAACACCACCACCATCACAATCCTCCCCTCCCCAACACACACACACACACACACACACACACACACACACACACACTCCCTTAGGTGGTGAAAGGAACAGTTTGTTGTACGCTGAGTATATTTTCAGATTTTTCAATGCATTGTTCAGTTTTGCTAACATTTTTCTTCTTCCTCTTTTTCTTATTTTTTTTGTCTTAAAATATTAGTTTTAAATTAAGATGACTCTCTGGGAAGACAGAGGGGAAGAGACGGGAAAAATTATATTGATTTAAAATATATTATTTTTCTCTTAATAAGAATGTTTCTATTACTTTAAGTGCAGTGAGCAATATACAGCCATTTACATGATGTTATTTTTTTTAATCAGCCATTGTTCCAATTGTCTAGTTATATCAAGAGAAATCAGAGGATTTTTTTTTTCTGTTGCCTTGATAATTTTCTAATTAGCTCCATGTAATGCCAAAGCAAAGGCAACTTCCCAAAGGTTCAAAATACCAACATAGCTGTTCTTGATTTATTCAGTGACAAATTAAGAACAGAGAAAATCAAAATACAGTATAATTCAAAATATAGCATTCACCAAGTGTAATTCAATGATTCCCAAGTACTACTTCATCCCTGGCCAGTACATTCATTTAATCAATCACAAAGTCCCTCTTGTCAGACAAGTACATTCATTTGATCAGTCACAGAGCACAAAAGAGTCAAAAGTTCCCCCACCACATCACAACTTAAAAGGCCATCTACCCCAGAGATACAACAAGCTTAAGCACAGGATTTAATACCCAAAGAGAGGTCTTTTCTTCTTCTTGACCCAAGGCAAGTTCTCAGCAATCTCTTTTCCTGAGGAGACAAAGCTCAGCAAGGCCACAAGATACATTGCTGGTGTTCTCATTAATTCATTCTCTGTCCACAGAACAGTACTAGGGTGGATAAGTACTTGTACTGAAAACATTAGCAAAACCCTCTCCCAGGATTTCTGTAAATATACAACAAGAAAATCCTTCTTCAGGGCTTCTGAACCAACAGCAAGGTTCCAGGACCTCTGCAACAACAGGACTGTGCTTCACCAGTGGATGAATATGGCAAAACAACATGAAAACAGACAGACAAAGTACCAGCATCACAGCCATGTCTCCTCAATCCTTGACAGCTCCAAGTGGCAGTTCTCAAAAGTCCTGGGCAGCATGAACTTGCCCTCAGCAATCCGCTCCATCTCTCTGCCTCCATGATGCTCCTTCCAAAAAAAATAATTCTTCTCCTTCTCTTCTTCTGCCTGTGCCTCTCTAAATCCACGTCACCAGCTCCTCCCAGTTCAGCCCTCCTTTTTCACATCAACAAGTCCATCCCACAAGTGGGATTCACAAGCTCTGGGTTTTAACACTCAACCAAGCCAATATAGGGGATCTTTAAATTCCATTACTATTACACTCCAGAATTGATATTATCTCTATAAAGTGAGTCTAAATATTTTATTTAGAAATATCCCCTCACAAAAATTATAGAAAAGGCAAGTTATGGTAATATTTATTTGGATAATTTATTAACAAGTACAATAATCAAAATGATTATATTAGGTGATTAAAAATATTCCACAACACTTTTAGATAAGTAGCACAACTATCTCCTTTTCAAATTCATTTGACTAAAGTACAAAGTGGCAGGTAGGGTAGAGCAGAGAGAGTGCCTGACTTGGCATCAGGAAGACTCATCTTCCTCTGTTGAAATCTTTCTTCAGAAACTTATCAGCTATTTGACCTTGGACAAGTTACTTAACCCTGTTTGCCTCAGCTTCCTCAAAAGTAAAATAAGAAGGGAATGGCAACCATACCAGTATATTTTGCCAAGAAAACCCCAAAGGTGCTCATGAACAATTAGACGCAACTGAAAATGACTGAAAAAGAAGATACAAAGAGATTTAGGGACATGTCTATGATCACATCACTCAGTAATTGTCGTCACATCTTTAAAAACAATCAGTCCCCTGATAAATGCATATATTCAGATTCTTTCCTAAATAGACAACAGATTTAAAGTAACATTTTAATTATATGGAAATGGCAGAAAAATAGGTGATCAATAATAAGGAAATGAAAAAATAGATAAGTAAATTATTTTATGGTATTACAATGGTATTAAATAAATAGCAATGAAATAGAATATTGTTGCTGCTGTTTCTTGACATTCATTCTTTATTTTTTCTTTTTTTTTTGCTTTTTTTGGGGGGAAAGTAAGGAAATTCGGGTTATGTGACTTGCCCAAGGTCACATGCATAGTAATTATTATGTCCTTCATTCTTGAAGAGGACCATGACATCAGGGATGTGATGGCATCATATGCAAGTGAATTGAATTTAAGTGGGAGAGGGTTAGCGGGAGAGGGTTGTGCAAAGTCATCAGCCTCACTTTCTCCTCTGGAATCATCTGGGTCCAGTGATAAGATATAGATTAGTATTACTAGAGATGGACCTGGACACAGTGGGGATATCATTGTACCATAAGAAACTATAAAAAGAAAAATTCAGAGAAACTTGAGAAAATGTATATGCAAATAATAGTAAATAGAAAAGTTTAAATAATCCTTACAATAATGCAAAGGAAAAAAATTGAAAATATCACAGCTCTTATAAGCATAACGACAATTCATGTCAGGGCACTGATGTTGAAATATGTCTTTGACTTCTTTGAAGGAAAGTGGTAAGTTAAAGGTGCAGAATAAGGTATATATGCTGAGACATAAATAATATTTTTATTTCACTATTTCTATTTATTTATTTCACTGTTTCTATTTTTATAAGGGAAAATCTTATGTGTCAGAGGAATGACTGTAAAGTAACAGTAATGTAAAAAAATGGTAGAAGAAAAAACATTTTTAAGTAACACAACCACTTAAATTTAATATTGTTTCATGAAAAAAATATAAATATATTTTGGCAATGTAGCATCAAAAGATCCTGTTTATTTGGGGATTGAGTCATCATAAATTCTGAATTCAATGCTTCTATGAAATTATAAAGGAGTAATATTGTAAGACAAGGGGAAAAAAAAATAATACATCTGATAATTTTGTCTAAGAAATGAATCACGCCATTTTCCTCTGTTCTTCCTGGCTGTTTCTAATTTGATGACAGTTTGTCTTATCTTATGAAGCGATATATGAAAACATTTCTATCTCTGAATAACTTAGCCTGACTCGCCTTCTCATTTCTATCATTTCTTCATATTTCTTATTATTTATGAGCGTACATTTCCTTTTGTTCTGTACAATAGAGAGCGAGATAGGTTGCTCTATTTCAATCTTGCCTCTGTCACAATGATTACAGTCACTTCTCTGGTTTCAAGTGGACTTTATATCTCCTGGTTTCCATCAATCCTGGATGTTTTTTTCCCTGTCAGGCTACACTATAGGACCAACTGGAGCAAATCAAAGGTGATGCCTTTATCTAATTTATGCTTTAACTTTCTTCAGTGACTGTAACTTCATACGAAGTCTAGACAAAATGAAACAGCAAACCATATGTCAATGAATTAATGAGAGATTGTTTCCCAGGACTTTGTCCCACCTAGATGGTTTTAAATGATCTCTGTCATGAATGCCAAATTCTGTTTTTTTTTTTGCAGCTGGAAGAAGGGAAGATAAATTCCAGAGTAATGCAGCAGCAGCAACAACAGAAGTCTAAACCTAATGAATGAGTATTTAAAAAGTCCCTACCATGTACCAAGGCCTAAACTACTTTTTAATTCAGAGATACAATTGTTGCTAAGAAAACTATGAATTACTGCACCCAAAGGCAAATGGATTTTGTAGAATCATAGCATTTTAGACTTGGAAGGAAGTGGAAATTTTCCTGAGCAACCTATTCATTTTACAGGTGAGGAAATTGAAGTACAGAGAAATGATTTGTCCAAAGTCACAAAGAGAATGTGACCACACTGGAATAAAACCCAGATCAACTCTCTAAACCACTGTCAACACATCATGCTAGCATTATATCTTAATTACAACATTGGAAAATGTTGCATTAACAATGTTTTTCTTAGATATCATTAGAACAATCTATATTTCTAAACAGTTATCATCCAGATCTACATATCCAACTGTAATCTATTTCCTGAACTCCACTTCTTCATGTTGGATTTCATTGGCAATCTCCCAATCAACAGACATACTCTGATCAAACCCTCCTAAATTACTGACTGGGTTATTAATGTATTAGCTTATTAACTTTTCCTTTTGTCCCCTTTCTGGTTTTCCCTTCATACAGCTGCCAAATTAAACTTCCCAAGACACAGGCCTGATTTTCATAGGCTTCCTCTGGCCTCTAAGATAAAATGCAGACTTCAAAGCATGAATTTAACATCTTTCAAAATCGGGATACAAATTATTTACACTTTTAAAAAAATTCCCTCCCAACAAGTGTTATATTCTATCCAAAATTAATTGTTGGGTTTTTTTTTTTCATTTAACTTTATTACAGAATTAGGGAAGATTATTTCAGATCCTGGCTTAGACATTACTTAATTTTTGTCTTTGTACAATTAACTTAATTTTCATGAGCCTTACTATTCTCATGAAGAACTGAAACAAAACTCTGTTTTGTCAAAAGCTATGGTACTCAATGCTACCAGTCATCCTCCCATTCATTAAGGTGTCTCATTCAGGATATTTTCCCTCTTGCTTTGACTGGAATTGTTAAAAGCTCATCAGTATCTTCTTTCCTTCTTCAGCCTTATTGGGATGAAGAAACAAAATTCTCCTCCAATTTGAATGCCTGGCAATTAGTATTTCTCCCTCTCTGGTAAGCCCTTCTTCAGCAAGTCCACTAGCATTTCTTTCCCATTATAGCTGAAAAGTGAAGCAAAATGCCTGAATATGATCCATAAGACAGATGAAAAACATGTCCCTTTAAATGTTATGTAGAAAAAATTAGGTATATAGTGAAATGCTAAGAAGGATCATACATTCTCCTCCTCTGAAGACACTTACTAAAAGAAAAAAAGAATAGCAAGTAACTTGTGGAATTATCTTGAGTGCTTTCATGCCTAAGGTAGGCTCCTATAATGTTGTCTTTGCTATTGAGTTTCAACTAGCAATACGTAATGATCTACGTTTACTTTTTTCTGGGGTGGGGAGGAACACTGTGCTAGATGCCAAGCAGAATACATGAGGAAGGGAGAGAGAGGGAGAACATTTATTAAGCACTTACTATGTGCCAGACATAGTGCTAAGCTTTGCAAAACCTTCTTGCTCACAGTGACCCTGTTAAGTACTATTGATATACATGTTTGATGATTGAGGAAAGCAATGCAAAAAGAGGTTAAATGGCATGCCCAAAGTCATGCTGCTAGGAATTATATGAGGCTAGATTTGAATTAATTTCTTTCTGACTCCAGACCCAGCACACAAATCATTTCATTGCTTAGATGCTGGTTTGAGAAAAAAACAAAAACAAAAACAAAAAACATAGTCCTGCCTTAAGCTTATACTTATTCCAACGTTAGGCCTGATTGTCTTGAGACTACCATGAAAGTTTCCAGTTAACAGAGGCCATAAGCTTATAGAACGTACTCATGGAAAAATACTGAAAATATGTTCCAACTTATAAAAAGTTGTGTCTCCCAAATAATCTTTGTTTCCAACTAATCTGTTTGTTTGTTTTCTCTTTGACAAGAAATGTAACAAAAATAATATTTTGCTCTGGGACAGCTCTGGGAAGACCATACAAATTCATAGTATGAGAATCTCACCCTCAGAAGAGGGCATGCCCTCCTGTCTGGTAGGTGCATCTCTTCCTACTGGAATACCTCATTTTTTCCTGATTGTACCTGTGACTCTGTGTACCCCAATGCAGTCCCTTGTGTGAGTTATACTTTAGTTTAGTGTGGATCCCTGAATTGTATGTCAGGCCCCCCTTTTCTCTCTCCTTTTCCATCTCTTTCGCATTGCTTGCACTGAACTAATTTAGATTGCTTTACAAATTATTATATCTGGCTGCCTTGTGGACTTTTCCTTATACACAAACTGGGTAAGTAGAAAAGGTGTTAACCTATTGACAGCCACATGTTTACTGGGGGAGTATGACATTTTGAACCCAGTCATAGTAAAAAAAAAATGTCAGTTGGGGAACAGTGGGAAACTTTTCCCTGAAGACTATCTCAAAACAATACTGTTGTGGGAGAACAAGATATAAAAACAGAAAAATATGTAACCCTGAATACTTGATGGTAAAGGCATTTGAAACATTAATCAAGATATTTAATACAAAGGACTAAGGAAAAAAAAACACCACCAACAAAAAATAAAGGTGCTTTGGGGGACAGTGAAGGAGCAATAGATTCAAAATAAAATCATGACTTTCCCTTCCTCTGTAAATTTGAGAAATTCCCTTCACCTTAATAGAAGACAGAATAGATTTTTTACAGACTCATTTTGTTCCATACTTATGAAATTTTACATCAAATTTACTACAGTCACTTAAAATATTTTTTAAAATATCGATGGTCTTTCAAGATGGAGTAGTGAATCAAGTATTGATCTTGTAGTTAGGAAAATTTGCCTTCAAGACTGTACTATGGGTCTTACCATAATTAAGCATTTGAATTCTCAGCCTCAGAAATATATAATGTCATAGAATCAGGGGGTAGGCATATCATATTTTAACTCATCAAAAGATTTTTATTTTCTTTGTCTCATTTATCTTCAAAATGTCACAATGTAAAACACAGATCAGATGCAATTATAGATGAGGAAATTGAAATACATTTTCCATAGAATCAAAGAAATCAAAGATGTCATATATCTACCTTGAGGCCAAATTGCATAAATAAAGGAAAAAAGGCAACTTTAGGAAATCACTTGTCATTTTTTCCCTTTCTCTTAAAATATTAAACATTACATATTTTAAAATATTTTTAAAGTCTTCATAATTGGTTTTCAGGTAATTATTCTTTGTAAAAAAGTACTCTAGCTGTCACACTATTGTCAACTTGATTTATATAAGTTAAATATATAGATATAATTTGGGGCTTACCAAAACCCAAATTTTTATTTGTCCTATAAAAATCTACACACACACACACACACACATTATACACACACACACACACACACACACACATTAAGACAAAAATATATTATCTCATAAATAAGAAGCCAACCAGCTTTAAGTCAAATGATGGTATTTTTGGTGGCTTAATATATCTTTAAGATATATAACTCAGTGTGATATGATTCAGAAATGGAAGGCAAAATAAATCAGAATCTAGATAGGTCAGATGAGTGTGTTACTCCAAGACACTCAGATGGTTTTTTAGCAAAAAAAAAAAAAAAAGATGTAGAAAAAGATTATGTAATTTACCACAGAAATGTAATAGAACTATATGCTCCTTCCCTGTATGTTCACTATATATTAATAATGAAAGGATCTAGGACTTTGTCAGGCACTTACTCAACCCATGCACATCTTGACTGCCCTATGTCTTAGTAGATAAGTTTTTGTCAGTTACTATGGCAATATTAGCATTCCCTTTGCAGGCATTTTAGTGATGAACACCTCCAACATTTTCTAGGTTAAGAACAGTTCATTTTCAGGAAAGTATTGAGAGTTTCCAAATTGGTAAGATCTTGTGGAAGTTTTATTCTCCTGAATAGGCTTTAAGGACTCAAAACATTCCTACCCTTCATGAATTCTAAAAGAAGATACTTTATAAGTGCTTGACATCATAGATTAGGTAAAAGAGGTAATCCAACAATTTTAATTAAATTACAATCATCTTTAAAAATATACTTAGTAGGAATAGCCTAGTTAGATCTAATAAAAGGTTGTCCCATTGTTTTCAAGAACAACATATTTGTGTGTGTGTGTGTGTGTGTGTGAGAGAGAGAGAGAGAGAGAGAGAGAGAAAGAGAGAGAGAGAGAGAGAGAGAGAGAGAGAGAGAGAGAGAGAGAGAAAGAGAGAGAGAGAGAGAGAGAGAGAGTTAGAGGGAGAGATTACAGAAAGTATGGGATGATTTATATGCACTTAATGAGAGGTAGGTACATTATAACTGAGGAGAAACATGTGGAAAACATTCTTAATTTAAGGTCTAATTCTAGCTAACGGCCACAAAAATTATGGTATCAGTTGTAGAATCATGAAAAACAAGATTCATTTTGACTATAATGAGTCATACCATGAATAAAATAAAATGTTTTCAAATCACATTTCAAAGTGACCTATAATAAACCAATCATAAATGTTTCTATATGTGTTTAAATTGCAATTATGATATAAAGGAAGAATGCATATTAAAATGGAAAATAGACTTACATGAGTAATGGCATTCAAAATATCTCACTATTTAGTGTTTGAAATATGTTATTCTGTTACCATATAGAAAGGAGGAGTAAGTAAAAGTCTTTTTTTTTTTTTTAGAGCAATTGGGGTTAAGTAACTTGCTCAAGGTTACACGGCTAGTCATTATTTGTGTGTGGGTGCTCATTTTCTGAGGCCGGATTCGATCTCAGGTCATCCAAACGCCGAGGCTGGCGCTCTTACTGCGCCACCTAGCCGCCCCAGTAAAAGTCTTTTAAGATCAAATAAAAAGCCAGTCTAATTTCTCTTTTTCCGCATAAAGTAAAACTCAGTAGCTTTTAAAAATATAGATGAACAGACTCAGAGAGTTAGATGATAGATGGATAAATGATAGAAAAATAGGAATTTATCATATATAATGGTGAAAATATAGACAAAATGTATATAATGCATTCTAAAGAAAAATGGAATATCTCATAATGGTCAAATGATTTTTTATGTCTTTCTCCTTTGAAAATCTTTTCCTCATTTCGTTATGATTTTATCTTATTGCTTTTAATTACATTCTCCTGTACATTTTTGGGAGGTGGGGCAAAAGAAGAAGGCAGGCAAGAAATATCTACAATAAACTTCTGAATTCATTCCTTGACTCCAATCATTCTATACTTCCTCAAATAATGTCAAGTGAAGTTAGAAATTAAGACAAAAAAGGAAAGCTCTTCTTAACACTTTATCTGGAATCAGAACATTCTAAATAAATCTCTTCCTAGTATTTGCAAGCTCTGTGACATTAGTAAATTTTATGCCTAAGTAAAAAACCATTCCTGAGTTGTAGAGAGTCCTTGAAAGAAAGTATGATTAGATGGTAGGAAAGAAAATGAGATGCAACATTCAGAAAGTTAGAATACAAACCATACATGTCAAATTTAAAAAGATTAAAAAGGAAGAAAATTTCAAGAAAGAATAGATGATTACATATAAAGACAAATACAACAACCAAAAAAAAAAAAAGTTTTGTAGAAAATGGGTCACTAGTGATAAAGCAAGAGTTTCAATTGAATACCAGAGATGGAAGTCAAAAATATGGAAGGTTAAAGAGTGATTCTCAGATCCTGAATTAAATTCTACCACTGAAATAACATCAATGACTTTTGAATTTAAAGTGTTTGAGGCTTTGGCTGAGTTGGTAAAAATCATCCTCTCTGCATGGTGAGAAAGACACATTCTATAGAACTAGTTGATGTTTAAAAGTGGTTGGGAAAACTGGAACTTGCATCAGGATATGGCTAAGATATTTGCTTATGCATCACAATGCGTTGAGAACTTGTAGCTTTCCAGACCTATATTACATATTATTTCAAAAAGTATTAATTATAACACTGAAGATATCATTTCCCACCCACCCCCACTCCAGCAATTTCAAAATCCTTGAATTTTCTTTTAAATCCATTTTAGTACTTCTTAAGGAAATTGCCAATTGACAATGGAGGCTTAACTCAAGTTCCTATTGGAATTATTATATTTCATTGTTCTTTTTCTAAAGAGTAAAGATATATCAAATTAATATAATTCTCCCCAAACCAAAGATGACAGGTTCTCAACTATTACAGATGCTGAAAGTGCTGTTGGATTGGAAGTTTCTCTGTATCAAATCACTTGACAAGGTACAGCATATGTAAGCTATAACTTTCATGCTATTTAGAAAAGGGGAAAAAAGCAAGCTACATTTTCTTTTGGAAATTTATTAAATTATTATTATTATTATTATTATTATTATTATTATTTGCTTTTTGGAGGGCAATTGGTTTTAAGTAACTTGCCCAAGGTCACACGGTTAGGTTTTTGTTTGTGTGTGTTAATTGTCTGAGGCCAGATCTGAACTCAGGTCCTTTTGACTCCAGGGCTGGCTTTCTATGAACTGCGCCACCTAGCTGCCCCAATTTATTGAATTATTAAATCAAGGCAGATGTGCCCAGTTCTTTGAGTACTTGCTAAGAAAGAACAGGATGGCAGTGGGGAGTAATGCTTCAATCACCCTTGGGTAAGGTACTGTGTCTAGTGGTATGGTGAGGGGGTACAGAGGCAGATAACATGAAGATGGCAACAGGTGGTGGAAGAAGACAGGCAGCATGGAGAAAAAAATGGGGAAGGAAAATTACTTATGTAACTGTTGATCAGAGCAAGTAACACTTGAGCAGCATGGACCCTTAGGAGATAGAAGAGTAGTCACTGGTGAGGCTTTGAGGGCCTCAATTTTGAAGGGTTTTGGTACGGGAAAGATTAACTCTGATCCATGTCACTGTGGTATTAGTTTATAAAAATGTCCACATCATCAAAATTGATCAGCAACATTTGTTGTTCTAATGGTCTTCCTGTGAATGGCTTAAGCTTATTAAAATTTAGAGAGCATGGACAGTTAGCACTACTTAAAGGCCCTTAGGGCAAGACTTAGATGGTTTCCGATGATTTAGCACATAGTCTCAGCATATATAGCACAGATAAAATATGGTTTGCAAGTAACAATTATGTTCCTTTGATGTACAGGTGAGTCTGTAAGTTATTTCTAGATTCTCCTTTGCAATTTTATTTTCTGTTGTTACATTTTATTGGCCATTTACAAACTTACTACACCAAACAGAAGGGGATAGTACTCAGGTAAAAGATACAATTTTAATACATACAGTATGTTTTTTTACAAAAGGTACTAATAAATGTCCATAACACATTTGACTAGATTCTCAGTATGGCTAAACTTAATTAATGTCTAATATCTATATAATTTGAAGGCTTTCTAGCACTTATCCTAAGATCTATGAGTTACTGAAATGATTAAGATGTCTGCATTTAATTAAGTATCAAGAATGACATTTGGGGAGTTTCAGTCCCATCTTTATATTTGGACAGTTATCTGAGTCATTGAGAGGTCAAGCTACTTTCCCCAAGCCATGTAGGGTTCAAGAATGTTCTTTTCAGATAAGAAGATGATTTTTATTTTGTAATTTCCAGTCTCCATCAAAATGCTATAAGGAACACGATAAAACTGACAATTACAATGAAAATCAGTTTTACTTAAGGACAGAGGAAAAAAAAAATCTTTCTTGGTACTTCCTATTTCTTTACCTTAAAATTCATTATCTCTTTAAAGTATAAGCACAGATATACAGAAAAATGTGACTGAAGTACAAGTCATGTTAAAGGTGACTTTCCTAATGTCATAGAGCTTGCAAATACTACCATACTCCTGACTTCAGGTCAGGCGCTCTATTCACTGCACCACCTAGCCAAACTTAAAAGTTCTTTCTAGATAGCCTTACAAAGTAGATGTGCTTTGTAAAGTACTTTAATTGTTATTAGCTAATTAAATTGTTAGTTAATCAGTCAATTAGATTAATAGTTAATCTAGTTGGTCTATTGGTTAATTTATTAGTTAATCTAGTTGCCTAATCACATCAGCTAAATTAATACAAAAATATAAATATTGTATGGAAGAACTAATTAGATGATTAATGACTAGATAAGGTACCCTAATTGCATTTATAATTTAAATTTGAGTGATAGCAAGAGTCTTGTAAAATATCACTAATTATATGCACGTGTTTGTGTGTATAGCTAAATATGTTATTTTAATGTTTATCAGGGATTATCATTACTATTATTGATTGGAGAAATTATCATTGTTAATACTTATTGCTTTTAGGGTACTTAATTTCTGTATATTGATTGACAGAAATGGAATCATTTATATATATATATATATATATATATATATATATATACATATATATATATATTTTTTTTTAAGCAATTGGGGTTAAGTAACTTGCTCAAGGTTACACGGCTAGTCATTTGATTTATGCGTGGGTGCTCGTTTTCTGAGGCCGGATCTGATCTCGGGTCATCCCAACTCTGAGGCCGGCGCTCTTACTCACTGCGCCACCGAGCCGCCCCTTTAGGGCAATTGGGGTTAAGTAACTTGCCCAAGGTTACACGGCTAGGTTTTTGTTTGTATGGATTAAGTGTCGGAGGCCGGCTCTGAACTCAGGACCTTCTGATTCCAGGGCCGGCGCTCTATTCACTGCGCCACCTAGCCGCCCCCCATTTTTTTATATTTTTTAATCAAATTCCTTATGAACTTCTAGTTTACATCATTCATTTCACACAAGACTTTGAGTTACACAATTTCTCCCTGTTTTTTCCCCTTTCCACCTCCTCAAAATAGCGATCCCACTGGATATCCCCTGCTCCAATAAGCTCTCTCCCACATCTTCTCCCATACCACCTCTGACTTTGCAGTAAGGCATGGTGGAACTCTATGCCCCAGTGGCTGTATGTATTATTTCCCAGTTACATGTAAAATAATATTGATAATAATAAACACATATGAACATTTGATTTTAAAATCTTGAATTCCAGATTCATTCCCTTCCTCCCTTACTAGAAACATATGCAATTCAGTTTAGGTTGTACACGTGTAGCTATGCAAAACATTTCCATATTGGATATATTGTAAAAGATTGACTTCTCTCCCTCCTTTCCCACCTCCTACTTGTTCTATTCTATACTTTGATCCTGTCCCTTTTCAAAAGTGGGTGCTTGAAACTTACCTCCCCACAGGCCTGCCCTACCTTCCATCACCCCCCCTCTCGTCCCCTTCCCTTCTACTCCCCTGTAGGATGAGATGCCCTATTTAGTGTGTATGTCATTCCCTCCCTATGCGAGATTCAATGAGAATAAAGTTGACCCATTCCCTTTTGCCTTCCTATTCTTCCCCTCCATTGTAACCGTTTTCAATTTAACTCTTCTGCATGAGATAGTCTACCTCATTCTGTCCCTCCCCATTTCCTCTCACTATATTCCCCTCTCACCTCTTAATTTCACTTTTTAAGTATCATCCCTTCCTGTTAAATTGGTCCTCTGACCTCTATCTATGTATACATGTACACATATATACACACATTCACATTTGTATTCATATACCCATATAACCTCTTATATTGACATACATATATATGTATGTGTGTGCATACACACACATTTTTATTCACTTCAACTATTCTCATACCTAAAAATGCCTCATAAATTACAATTAACATTTTCCATATATGGACGTAAATAATTTAACTTTGATAAGTTCCTTATGATTTATTTTTCCCTGTTTACCTTCTCATGTTTCTCTTGCTTCTTGTACATGAATGTCAAATTTTCTATTCAACTTTAGTTTTTTCATCAAGAATGCTTGAAAGTGGTGGGCGGAGCCAAGATGGCGGAGTAGAAACAGCTCATCCAAGCCTCTCTGCCCCCAGATTCTCCACAAACTATGTAAAAAAGGACTCTGAAAATCTTCTGGAGCCCCAGCACCCACAGAACGACACAGAGAAGCTAACCTCCCGCTGAGGACAGCCCAGCACCCTGCAGGAAGGACCAGCGCAGTGGTCTGGGAGCCGGCAGCGCAGAGTGCAGGAGCCGAGCCAAGCCCAGGTCCACGTGAGCCGAGGTTTTAGCCCCAGGGCGGCAGGGCCAGCAGCCGGCTGGAGGAACCCCAGAACACCAGGAACTGTGGAGACGCCAGAATTATCAACATAGACTTGCCTAGGACAAAGTAAGAGGTTAGTGTCCTATGGACTTTGGGACCTGTATTTCGGGAATGCGTCAGCTCCCTCCCCTGGGGGCTAGAAGCTGCTGAGGAGACACGCCACTGTGTAGTTTTCAGAGGCATTTCCGGCTCCCAGCCTACAAATCGTGGGGAGATCCAGCGATCAGTCTTGGGGGGTAATCGCTCTTGCTTTAACCTCCCTGGATCTGGATTGTGATCTAGGGTGGAAGTTGTGGGTGGGTTTACAGCTTGCCAGAAACGGAAGTTGCCCCCCACACGTTCGGGACGAAAATTCCTCTATCTGGCCTTAAAGCCATAGTGTGGCAACAAGACCAAAAGTCAAGCAATTAAGTGGCAACATGCCAAGGCAAAGGAAACAGAAAAATGCAACCCTAGACTCCTATTTTGGGGGCATAGAGCGGGAAAAGGACTGTGAGGTCAGAAGTCCTGCTCCAAAAGCCCCAGGGGAAAACATGAGCGGGTTGCAGGCCATAGAGGACCTTAAGAAGGACTTTAAAAATCAAATAAGAGAAGTGGAGGAAAAATTGGAAAGAGAAATGAGAAGGATGCAGGAAAAGTATGAAATGAGGGTCAACAGCCTGACTGAGGAAAACAACACCTTAAAAAATAGACTAACTCAAATGGCAAAGGAGGCCCAAAAGGGCAATGAGGAGAAGAATGCCTTAAAAAGTCGAATTTCCCAGATGGAAAAAGAATCTCAAAAGTTCACTGAGGAGATTCATTCCTTCAGAGTTAGACTGGAGCAAATGGAAGCTAGTGACTTTATGAGAAATCAAGATGCTGTTAAGCAGATCCAAACAAACGAAAGATTAGAAGGCAATGTGAAATATCTCATGGGAAAACCACTGACCTGGAGAATAGATCCAGGAGAGACAATTTAAAAATTATTGGACTACCTGAAAGCCATGATCAAAGAAAGAACCTGGAAATCACCCTTCAAGAAATTCTCAAGGAAAATTGCCCTGATGTTTTAGATCCAGAGGGCAAAATAGAGGTTGAAAGAATCCACAGATCACCTCCGGAAAAAGATCCCAAAAAGAAAACTCCCAGGAATATTATAGCCAGGTTCCAGAATCCCCAGATCAAGGAGAAAATACTACAAGCAGCCAAGAAGAAACAATTTCAATATTGTGAAACACAATCAGAATAGCCCAGGACCTGGCAGCTTCTACACTGAGGGACCGAAGGGCATGGAATATTATTTCAGAGGGCAAAAGAACTGGGAATGAACCCAAGGGTCACCTACCCAGCAAAACTGAGTATTTTGTTTCAGGGGGAAATATGGTCATTCAGTGGAATAGAGGACTTTCAAGCATTCTTGAGGAAAAAACCAGAGTTGAATAGAAAATTTGACATCCAGACACAAGAAGGAAGAGATGCCTGAGAAGGTAATCAGGGAAAAGAAATCAAAAGGAACTTATCAAAGTTGAACTATTTACATTCCTATATGGAAAAGCAATATCTGTGACCGATGATATCTTTCTCACTATGAAAATAATGGAAGAAGGGGGTGTGGTCATATGAATACATATGTGAATGTGTGTGTATATGGTTACAGTTATATATGGATAGAGGGCATAGGTTGATTTTGTTGGGAAGGGAGAGTACTCAAGGGATGAAATTATGAGGTGAGAGAGGAAAGTGGCAAGAGGAGATGGGGAGAGACATGGTAGGGTAAACTATCTCATGTAGGGAAGTGGGTGCAAAGGAGGGGGAGAATAAGGAAGGCTAAAAAGGCAAAACCACATTCACATTGAATTTGGTTCAGGGAGAAAATGACATACATACTAAATGGGATATCTCAACCTGCAGCAGGATAGGGGAAGGGGGATGAGAGGAGGGATGATGGATGGGAGGGCATCCTTGGGGTGAGGGGAGGTTGGAAGTACCCACTATAGAAGAGGGACAGGATCATGTAGGGAATGGACCAGGTGGGGGTGGGATGAGTGGGAGGGAATTATAAGCAGCCTTGTACAATATATCTACTATGATAATGTTTTGCATAGCTAGACATGTACAACATATACTGAATTACTTATATCCCAAGAAGGAATGGGTGACAAGGGAGGAAGGAAATGGATCTGAAATTCGAGGTCGTAACATTAAATGTTTCAAATATATATATAAATACTATTATTAATACTCTTTTGCTTGTAATAGGGAGATAAGATGTGCAGGCATTGGGACACAAGATTCATCTTCCTCTAATGGAAAAGTCGATGGGGGTATGGGAGAAGGTATGGGAGAGAGCAGATTGGAGGAAGCGATATCTTGTGGGACTGCTATTCTGGGAGGTTGGGTACGGGAATAATGGGGGGAAAATGATTGTAACTCAAAATCTGGCGGAAATGAATGATGTAAAACAGAAGTTAATAAAGTATTTGTTCAAAAAAAAAAAAGAATGCTTGAAAGTCCTCTATTCAACTGAATGACCATATTTTCCCCTGGAACACAATACTCAGTTTTGCTGGTTAGGTGATTCTTGGTTTTAATCCATGCTCCTTTGCCCTCCAGAATATCGTATTCCAAGCCCTTCACTTCCTCAGTATAGCAGCTGCAAGATCCTGAACTGTCCTGATTGCATTTCCACAATATTCAAACGGTTTCTTCCTGGCTGCTTGCAATATTTTCTTATTGATCTGGGAAATCTGGAACCTGGCTATAATATTCCTAAGAGTTTTCTTTTGGGGATCTTTCTCAGGAGGTGATTGGTGGTTTATTTCAACCTCTATTTTGCCCTCTGATTCAAAAACTTCAGGCCAGATTTCCTTGAGAATTTCTTGAAGGATGATTTCTAGGTTCTTTCTTTGATCATGGTTTTCAGGTAGACTAATAATTTTTAAATTATCTCTCCTGGATGTATTTTCCAGGTCAGTGGTTTTCCCAAAGAGATATTGGCTTCTTTTTTTTTTCATTTGTTTGCATCTGTTTAATAGTATCTTGATTTCTCATAAAGTTACTAGCTTTCATAGGCTCCAATCAAATTCTGAAGGAATGATTCTCTTCAGTGGGCTTTTGACATGCTTTTTACACCTGGCAAATTTAGCTTTTTAAGACATTCTTCTCCTCATTGCCTTTTTGAGCCTCTTTTGGCATCTGAGTTAGTCTATTTTTAAGGTATTTTCTTCAGTCAGGTCGTTGACTCTCATTTTGTAATTTTCTTTCATTGTTCTCATTTCTTTTACCAATTTTTCCTGAGTCAGCTCCTTGCCTGTCCTCAGCAGGAGGTTAGCTTCTCTGTGTCATTTTCTGGGTTATGTAGTTCCAACGTTTCTTCAGTCACCTTTTACATGAATTTGAGGGGATGGAAGTAAGAGCCCTGAGGAAGTCCTGTTTCTTCTCCTCTTTGACTCTGCTTCCCTGATATGTAATTTTATTGCTTATTCACTTCACTAGGCCTTTTCTTCCCATGTCTGTTCTACCACTGCAACTTTCTTTTACCTTGCTACTCACCTATTAGTCACTGGAGAAGCCTTTGAAGACAACTGCCAGAATCATTTTCCATTCTCACAATGATAGGTTTGTCATTTCACAATACTACAGTATTCTAGGTTATTTTCATTTTACATAGATTCAATTCAAATTTGTGACCACAACTTTCACAGATGTTGCACCAATGTGATATTCACAGCATCTATTGTGGCTATCAATGTGCTGGAGTAATTCTAATTCACAAAATATAACAGACTCTCAACATGGAAGACAGAACCAAAACATTTAAACATAAGAAAGGTAAATCCCAACAGCAGAAAGTCATATCTGCCATAGCATCAAAGAAATCTATACACAATAACAGTGTAAGGGGCACCACTATCCTCAAGCCTTCCCTGGCTAATGCCTTCCCACAAACAAGCAATAAAAGATGTTTTTTGCTTCCTCTCTCTCCTTCAGCTCTAACTGTTCAGTTCAACTTCCTCTCAGCTTTGCTCCACTCTTCCTGCTTTACCTAACATAGGCTATATATGACTCAATTTCTTGTGTCTCAGGTTTCCATTAATAGGGTCACATGGACCTATTAATTGATAGGAAAGATCTTTCCATTTTCTTTATGATTACAACAGCTCCCTGCTAGATGGCCATATTCCATCTATTGATTAAAGTACGATAGTGTATGCAGTTCCATATGAAATCCATACTTTCTTCATTTTACTTTTTAATTATTAGCATTCATCAAATAGATCTTTCTTTTCATTGTGAGATTTATATATTTGATTTTTGTAGTCAGTTAAACCCTATTTCCTTTTGTGCAATTATTAGAATATCCTCAAAATCATAACATTGCCAAGAAATGGTGATATTTACTTAAAAGGAAATAGAGGCAAAGAATCCTAAAACTACAAGTAAGTATATAATTCTAGCCACAAGAGGAAATCTTAGTATCTAAAACTTTGAAAATAACTTGAAATTATCTAACACAAAAAGGCCACAAACTCTACAATCCTCCCTTTCCACCTTATTTTTATTTAAATGTCTTACAGAACAGGAAAGGCTTATAATGTAATTTGAAATGCTTTCCCTAGCCCACTGAGTTTTTTAGGTAGTGAGACTTCAACCTACTGAATTCCTTTAAAAAATCATAATCAGTGTTCTTCAGCTATTTCATTTCATCATTAGAACTATACAAATAGGGGCGGAGCCAAGATGGAGGAGTAGAGACAAAATGTCCAAGGCTCTCTCCCCCCAGATTACCTCCAAACTATGTAAAAGGGGACTCTGAACAACTTAAGGAAGCCCCAGCACCCACAGAATGACACAGATAAGCTAACCTCCCACTGAGGACAGCCCAGCAGCCCTGCTGGAAGGACAGGCACAGCACTCTAGGAGCCAGCAGCCCAGTGTGGGAGAACCAAGCTCAGGTCCGAGTGAGCTGTGGTTTTATCCCCAGGGTGGCCAGGCCAGCATCCAGCTGGAGGGACCCCAGAACACCAGCAGCTGTGGAGATTCCAGACTGGTCAACACAGACATGCCTAGGACAAAGTGAGAGGTTAGTGCGCTATGGACTTTGGGACCAGTATTTGTGGAACTCATCAGCCTCCTCCCCTGGGGGCTAGAAGCCCCTGAGGAGACACACGATTTTGCAGTTTTCAGTGGTGGTTCCAGCACCTGGCCTGCGAACTGTAGGGAGATCCAGCGATCAGTCTGGGGGAGGGGGTAATAACACTTGCTTCAACCTCCCTGGATGTGGATTGTGGTCTGGGGGGAAGGTCCTGTGGCAGGTTTCCAGGTTTCAAGAAACAGAAGTTGTCCCCCACATGTCCAGGACAAAGCTCCCCTGTATGGTGGCAGAGTTCTACTGTGGCAACAAGCCCAAAAGTCGAGTAATTAAGTGACAACATGCCAAGGAAAAGGAGAAAAAATAAACAGAAAAATGAAAGGTTAGAATCCTATTTTGGGGGCAAAGAGGATGGAAGTATGGAAGAGTCAGAAGGCTGTGAGGTCAGAAATCCTGCTCCAAAAGCCCCAGGGGAAAACATGAGCAGGTTGCAGGCCATAGAGTACCTTAAGAAGGACTTTAAAAATCAAATAAGAGAAGTGGAGGAAAAATTGGAAAGAGAAATGAGAAGGATGCAGGAAAAGTATGAAACGAGGGTCAACAGCCTGATTGAGGAAGACAACACCTTAAAAGTAGACTAACTCAAATGGCAAAGGAGGCCCAAAAGGGCAATGAAGAGAAGAATGTCTTTAAAAGTCGAATTTGCCAGATAGATAAAGAATCTCAAAAGTTCACTGAGGAGACTCATTCCTTCAGAGTTAGACTGGAGCAAATGGAAGCTAGTGACTTTATGAGAAATCAAGATGCTGTTAAGCACATATAAACAAATGAAAGATTAGAAGGCAATGTGAAATATCTCTTGGGAAAAACCACTGACCTGGAAAATAGATCCAGGAGAGACAATTTAAAAATTATTGGACTACCTGAAAGCCATGATCAAAGAAAGAACCTAGAAATCACCCTTCAAGAAATTCTCAAGGAAAATTGCTCCAATGTTTTAGACCCAGAGGGCAAAATAGAGGTTGAAAGAATCCACCGATCACCTCCTGAAAAAGATCCCAAAAAGAAAACTCCCAGGAATATTATAGCCAGGTTCCAGAATCGCCATATCAAGGAGAAAATGCTCCAAGCAGCCAGGAAGAAACAATTTCAATATTGTGGAAACACATTCAGAATAGCACAGGACCTGGCAGCTGATACACTGAGGGATCGAAGGGCATGGAATATGATATTCCAGAGGACAAAAGAGCTGGGATTGAAGCAAAGAGTCACCTACCCAGCAAAACTGAGTATTTTGTTTCAGGGGAAAATATGGTCATTCAGTGGAATAGAGGACTTTCAAGCATTCTTGAGGAAAAAAACCAGAATTGAATAGAAAATTTGACATCCAGACACAAGAAGCAAGGGATGCCTGAGAAGGTAATCAGGGAAAAGAAATCAAAAGGAACTTATCAAAGTTGAACTATTTACATTCCTATATGGAAAAACAACAACTGTGAGTGATGATATCTTTCTCACTATGAAAATAATGGAAGAAAGGTGTGTGGTCATATGAATACATATGTGAATGCATGTATATATGGTTACAGTTATATATAGATAGAGGGCATAGGTTGAATTTGTTGGGAAGGGAGGATACTCAAGGGGTGAAATTATGAGGTTAGAGAGGAAAGTGGCAAGAGGAGATGGGGAGAGACAGGGTAGGGTAAACAATCTCATGTAGAAGAAGCAAGGGGAAATGGTTGCAAGGGAGGGGAAGAATAGGAAGGCAAAAAGGCAAAACCACATTCTCTTTGAATTTACTTCAGGGAGAGAATGACATACATACTAAAGGGGATATCTCAACCTACAGCAGAATAGGGGGAAGGGGGATGAGAGGAAGGATGATGGATGGGAGGGCATCCTTTGGGGGTGGGGAAGTTGGAAGTACCCACTATAGAAGAGGGACAGGATCATGTAGGGAATGGACCAGGTAGGGGGTGGTATGAGTGGGAGGGAATTATAAGCAGCCTTGTACAATATATCTACTATGATAATGTTTTGCATAGCTAGACATGTACAACATATACTGAATTACTTATCTTCCCAGAGGGAATGGGTGACAAGGGAGGAAGGAAATGGCTTTGAAATTCGAGGTCTTAACATTAAATGTTTCAAATACATATAAGTACTATTATTAATACTCTTTTGCTTGTAATTGGGAGATAAGATGTGCAGGCATTGCGACACAAAGGTTCCCCTTCCTCTAATGGAAAAGTTGAAGGGGGTATGGGAGAGAGCAGATTGGAGGAAGCAATACCTTGCGGGACTGCTATTCTGGGAGGGTGGGTAGGGGAAAATCAGGGGGGGAAATAATTGTAACTCAAAATCTGGCAGAAATGAATGATGTAAAACAGAAGTTAATAAAGCATTTGTTTAAAAAAAAGAAATTCTCAAGGAAAATCGCCCTGATATTTTAGGCACAGAGGGCAAAATAGAGGTTGAAAGCATCCACCGATAACCTCCTAAAAATGATCCCCAAAAGAAAACTCCCAGGAATATTATAGCTAGGTTCCAGAATCCCCAGATTAAGGAGAAAATACTCTAAGCTGCCAGGAAGAAACAATTTCAATATTGTGGAAACACAATCAGAATAGGCCAGGACCTGGCAGCTTCTAACACTGAGGGATCGAAGGGTGTGGAATATGATATTACATAGGGCAAAAGATCTGGGAATGAACCCAAGGGTCACCTACCCAACAAACTGAGTATTTTGTTTCAGGGGAAAATATGGTCATTCAGTGGAATAGAGGACTTTCAAGCATTCTTGAGGAACAAACCAGAGTTGAATAGAAAATTTGACATCCAGACACAAGAAGCAAGAGATACCTGAGAAAGTAATCAGGGAAACAAAATCAAAAGGAACTTATCAAAGTTAACCTCTTTACATTCCTACATGGAAAAACAATAACTGTGACTGATGAATATTTTCTCAGTATGACAATAATGGAAGAATGGTATATGGTCACATGAATACATGTGTGAATGTGTGTATATATGTTTACAGTTATACATGGATAGAGGGCATAGGCTGAATTTGTTGGGAAGGGATGATACCTAAGTGGTGAAATTATGAGGTGAGCGAGGAAAATGGAAAGAGGATATGGGGAGAGACAGGGTGGGGTAAACTATCTCATGTAGTAGAAGCAAGGGGAAGGGGCTGCAGAGGAGGGGAAGAATAGGCAGGCAAAAAGGCAAAACCACATTCTCATTGAATTTGGTCCAGGGAGAGAATGACATACATACTAAATGGGATATCTCAACCTGCAGCAGAATAGGGGGAAGGGGGATTAGAGGAGGGATGATGGATGGGAGGGCATTCCGGGGGGGAGGGGAGGTTGGACGTACCCACTATAGAAGAGGGACAGGATCTAATAGGGAATGGACCAGGTAGGGGGGTGGGATGAGTGGGAGGGAATTATAAGCAGCCTTGTACAATTTATCTACTATGGTAATGTTTTCCATAGCTAGACATGTACAACATATACCGAATTACTTATCTTCCCAGAGGGAATGGGTGACAAGGGAGGAAGGGAATGGATCTGAAATTCAAGGTCTTAAAATTAAATGTTTCAAATATATATCAATACTATTATTAATACTCTTTCACATGTAATTGGGAGATAAGATGTACAGGCATCGTGGCACAGAGATTCACCTTGCTATGATAGAAAAGTTGAAGGGGGTAAGGGAGAAGATATGATAGAGAGCAGGATGTAGGAAGCAATATCTTGTGGGACTGCTATTCTGGGTGGGAGGGTAGGGGAAAAATGGGGAAAAAATTGTAACTCAAAATCTGTCGGAAATGAATGTTGTAAAACAGGAGTTAATAAAATAAATACATAAAAAGTAAATATTCAAATAGGAAATACTTTTTGGTACATTTAACCATACCTTTCTCTAGAATGTAGCAATATTATAAACATTTTTAATATATAGTTATAGAGTGAATAAGTTTTTCAGAATTACAGAAAAGAGAGCTGCCTTGGTGTTCTATAATTTTCTCATCCTTGTGCTAAATTTAGTTTACATTACTCCATATTAAGATTATTTTATGTCAGTGAATGTGTCTCTTATGTTTTTGCTTTGCTATGATAGTTTAAAAGACAAATGAAAATGTCTATGCTCCTTTTATTCATACGTTGACATGTTAACAAATCTTTCACATAATGTCCTGAGTTTCCCAAATTTGCATTCATTTATTCTGTCATTGATTTTTATGTCATACATTTCTATTTGTGATATATTATCTGCTTTCATTTCTTAGTGCTTATAATTTATTTATTTATTTGCTTACTTATTTATCTATTTATTTATTTATTTATTTATTAGTTCTTAGTTTACTTATTCACAGCCTTGAGCAGACTCTGCTGTGAAGGTGAAATGCTATTTTTCATTCTTTATAAAGATCATCCTTAGGGATTTTTTTTCTTGGCCTGTAATTCTCAATTTCAAGTTCCAGAGTATACTAGGTTTCTGTTTATTATTTGTTTGTTTGTTTTTACTTTTGTTTTCAATACATATTATTTAAATCAATGATAACACTAAGCCTATTCTTGGGAAAGGTAAGTCACTCAAATAGGAGAAATGTATAAATTCAATAAATACCCACTCAGCATCTATTAAATAAAAGACCCTGTGCAAGTCTTTGGGGAAAAGAATAGAGATGATGTGTAAAGATAATAATAAAACATTATAACTTTCCCGAAGAAACTTTTAATTTAGTAGACTAGTGACCAAATATTTTGATAGGACATGGCTAATAATTCTGGGTTGCCATTAATTCTGTTCCATAGGGGAGGAACCGAGGTATTAAACTTTTAGTATATAATTTGGGTTGATATTGAAAAGCTGACAATGGACTCTGCAGATAAAGCTTCAGTTACCTTACAGTTCCAAGATGGTTGGTATTAACATTGATTGGATTAAAATTTTGGACAGTGAGATTTCTAGTTCATTTTGTGCCTAGAAACTGGATTGTGCAGTATGATAGCAAAAGTGTAAAATGAATCAACTCTATGGCAAGGAAGAACAAATGATGGAGACTTGGATGAAGGGCATATAAAACATAGTGAGCAATTATGAGTCACTGTTAGTGAGTATCTAGAAGAAGACAAGACAAATGAGAGGCATGAGAGTGATTTTATGGAAAAACTTGGTAGAAAACAGAGGAAGCCAAATAGTTTGAACTGGGAATGGCATCATGGTTTTAGAGAGAGGTTGGGTATCCAAAATTAGCCTTCTCTAGCTTGTTTTGCTAAGACTGTAGAGAAAGAAAATGAAGAGGCAATTTGACATGTGAGCCTAATATTTACTATTATTACCATGAATATAATCAGACTTTGTCCTCTAAGTGTAATAAAAGAAAACAAAAGTAAAGTTTAATTTGATTGCCATTCATATGGAGATATGGGAAATGGCAATCATTTTAAGTACATGTGTAAACATAACCTGATTCAATTAAAAACATCAAAACATTTCTGGCTCTTCTGTTTTTATTAAATACAGTTAGATATTTAGAGCTGTAGGACTTTTGCATGTCCTGATATAAGGATTCTGAGCTACGGTCTTGGGCCATGGTGTGAATAGCTAATGAATGAAAATGGAGCACTTAACTATGTGAATATCAAAGGCCAGGTACACTTTTAAGTTCTGGGAATACAAGAAAAAGGGAGAAGAAAGACCTGCCTTGTTCCTCCAAGGAGCTTACATCCTAATTGGAGAAAGGAACACTTCAAAGGTGGTTTAAAAGGCATGGAGAAGGAATGAAGGCACCCAAAATTTCAAAGAAAAGACAAGAACAGGAATAAGAGGGAAATGAAGGCAGGAGATCCTAGGGCCTTTTGCAAGGTGGAGGTGGACAAAATGAATAACCAATAAGAAAAAGGAAGGTAAGGATTGCAGACAGAGGTTCCAACGTGTTCGGGCTAGAGCTATAGTAGGATGTTCAAGAAAGCGAATGCCCCAGATGCAAAGGGAAGCTTCAGGATGAGACAATAATATAGAAATCGCTTTGAAGTACTGAGAACTTAAAAAACATGACCAGGATGGGAAAGAGGTCCAAGAATCAGTTATATGTTGGCCTATAAGGGTCATTTGCAAAAATAAACCCAGTCATATTAATTGTTTTACCAGAGGGAAAATAACCTTTTGCTATTTAACTTTATATTACTTCCTCCAAACCAAAATTTGGAATGATGAAGGCATTATGCTTTTAGAAATCTTTTAAGTCAAAGTTTTGAGATAGGTTATTAGTATATACTGAAGATATTGAAAAAATTCAAAAGCACATTCTTCTATCATTTAAAACTTCCATATTACTTATGATCATATGTTATAGAATAATTTCTGGATGTATAAAAGTAGTATCAAATGGGGGAATCAGGAAAGATCTCAGCATAGAAAGCACATACATTGAACTTCAAAAGAAATCTATGAATAACAAGATAAAGAAATGAGAAGGAACACTGAAGGTTTAGGAAATAACATCTAAAGTCACATAAATATGAGCACCATCCTTGTCTGGGTGCATTCAAATTCCCCATAAGGAAAAATTTTGGCTAGAATTTCCTTTTTTAATTATATATTTTTAGTTTTGAACATCCATTTCTACAAGATTTTGACTTAGAAATTTTCTCCCTGTCTTTCCCCTACCTCACTCCAAGACAGTGAGCCTTTTGAAGACCCGTCCCCTGTTCTATTATTTCTTATATCCTCCCCCATCAACCATCCCTCCCCCCGAAGCCTGCTTTCTAGTAGGACAAGATGGATTTCTATATCCCATTGCCTATATATCTTATGTCCCAGTTGCATGGAAAAGAACATTTTTATGGAGGGCATTTGGAGTTACATTACTTGCCCAAGGTAACACAACTAGTTTTTGTGTTAAGTGTCTGAGGCCGGATTTGGTCTCAGGTCCTCCAGACTCCAGGGCCAGTGCTCTATTCACTGCAGCACCTAGCCTCCCCTAAGAACAATTTTTTTTTTAACATTTGTTTTTAAAACTTTGATTTCCAGATTATTTTCTTTCTTCCTACCTCACTCACCCCAAATGGAAGGATATATATATATATAGTTCAATATAGGTTGCATATGTGTAGTAACATGAAATGTTTTCATAGTAGTTGAATCACAAAAAACTAACTATATTTTCCTCCATCCTATCCCACCCCCAAATATTCTATTTTCTACTTTGACCTGTCCCTTTTCAAAAGTGTTTGCTTCTAACTATCCTTTCCCTCAGTCTTCCCTCCCTTCTATCATCCCCTCTCTTATCCACTTCCCCCTACTTTCCTGTAGGATAAGATAAACAATTGAGTGTGTATGTTATTCCCTCCTTAAGCTAAGTTCAATGAGAATAAAGTTGACTCATTCCCTTTCACCTTCCTGCTCTTCACCTCCCCTGTAACAGCTTTCTCTTGTTTCTTTTATTTGAGATAATTTACCCTATTCGATATCTCCCTTTCTCCTCCCAATATATTAATCTCTCACCTCATAAATATATATATTTTAGATATCATACCTTCATATTCACATGACCCTGTTCCCTCTGTCTATGTATACATGTACACACATATACACACACTCACATACATACATATATATAAATATATATATATTTATACACACATACACCATCCTATACAAACATATATGTATGGATATGTGTGTGCATGTATATATGTGTGTGCATATAAGATATACACATATATAAATATATGTATATATAAAATATAAATATGTATATATAATACATATACATATATTCCTTTCAACTATCCTTATACTGATAAAAGCCTCATGAGTTATAATTATAATTTTTATATGTAGGAATATAAATAGAACAATATTAATAAGTTCCTCATGATTTCTTTTTCCTGCTTATCTTCTCATTCTTCTCTTGTTTCTTCTATTTGAAAGTCAAATTGCCTGTTCAGGTCTGGGTTTTCATCAAAACTTCCTAAAAGCCCTCTATGTTATTGAATGACCATATTTTCCCCTGATTCATTATACTCAGTTTTTCTGGTTGCGATTCTTGGTTTTAATCCTAGCTCCCTTGAGCTCCAGAATATTGTATTTCAAGCCCTTTGATCCCTTAATGCAGAAGTGTAATGGGAATGAAAATTTATTTTGTTTCCATCTTTCTAAGATTGTATTGTGTAAGATCTTTGCTACCCCTAGGTTAAGTGCACCTGAAGCCTGTGGTGGGAGGCTTGTTTTTCAGGAGATACTTTGTGATTGGGCAATGGGTCAAGAGGGCTGTTCCATTCTCTCAGTGAGGAGAAGGCTATATGAACCTTGATGTGAGACTGTTTTGGTGCTCACTTTGAGAATTGTTGTGTAACTTGAACAGATGAGAGTCTGGGCAGCTGTTCATTAGGATTTTTTTCCCTGTTTACCTTCTCAAGCATCACTTGCATCTTGTGTCTGAATGTCAAATTTTCTATTCAACTCTTGTTTTTTCCTCAAGGATTCTTGAAAGTCCTTTTTCAACTGAATGACCATATTTTCCCCTGAAACATGATGCTCAGTTTTGCTGGGTAGGTGTTTCTTGGTTTGAATCCCTGCTCGTTTGCCCTCTAGAATATCATATTCCAAGCCCTTCGATCCTTCAGTGTATAAGCTGCCAGATCCTGTACTATACTGATTGCATTTCCACAATATTCAAATGGTTTCTTCCTTGCTGCTTGTAATATTTTCTCCTTGATCTGGGAATTCTGGAACCTGGCTATAATATTCTTAAGAGTTTACTTTTTAGGATTTTTTTCAGGAGGTGATCTGTGGATTCTTTCAACCTTTATTTCCCCTTTTGGTTCTAAAACAGCAGGCATTTTTCCTTGAGAATTTCTTGAAGGATGATTTCTAAGCTCTTCCTTTGATCATGGTTTTCAGGTAGACCAATAATTTTTAAATTATCTCTCTTGGTTCTATTTTTCAGGTCAGTGGTTTTTCCCATTAGGTATTTCACATTGCCTTCTATTATTTCATTTGTTTCAATCTGCTTAACAGCAACTTGATTTCTCATAGTCACTAGCTTCCATTTGCTCTAGTCTAATTCTGAAGGAGTGATTCTCCTCAGTGAGCTTTTGATATTTTTTTTTTTCTATCTGGTAAATTCAGCTTTTTAAGGCATTCTTCTCCTTATTGCCTTTTTGAGCCTCTTTTGCCATTTGAGTTGGTCTATTTTTATAGAGTTACTTTCCTCAGTCAGCCTGTTGTCTCTTATTTCATACTTTTCTTGAATCTTTCTCATTTCTCTTCCCAATTTTTCTACCACTTCCTTTATCTGCTTCTTAAGGTCCTCTATGGCCTGTAACAAGCTCATAATTCCATTTGTTGCTTCTGGTGCAGGAGTTCCGACCTCCCAGTTCCCCTACTGTCCCATGCTTTGGTCCTCTTTGCCTCAATGTTGCATTTTTCTGTTTATTTTTTTCCTTTCCTTAGGCATCTTATGACTCAATTACTTGACTTTTGGGCTTGTTGCCACAGTAGGACTCTGCCACCAGCCAGGGGACCTTTTGTCTCAAACGCTGGGGTTTTGTCAGCTGTTGGAGGTATTAGTTGGGTGCCCTCTCTGAAGCCTCCACACACTCTGGCAACCTGGTCAGATACCCCAAGACCTCCACCCAAACCACAATCGAGATCCAGAAAGGTTAAAGCAAGAACAATTACCCCTCTGACTGATTGCCGGATCTCCCTACAGTCCACAGGCCAGGAGCTTAAGATGCAAAATGGTGCTCCCCAAGGCATCGCTAGTCAAAAAGCTGACATGCTCTCCCCACTACTCCCAGAGTCCACAGGGCACTGACCTCTCACTTTGTCCTTGGTATCTATGTGTTGATAGTTCTGGAAACACCACAGCTGCTGGTGTTCTGGATACCTTCCAGCCTGCTGCTTGTCAGTCCGCCCTGGGGCTAAAACCTTAGAGTCATGACTCATGTGGGTCTGGGCCCAGCTCCCAGAGTGCTATATTGGCCACTCCCTGATGCACTGCCTGGCTGTCCTCAGTGGGAGGTATCCTTCTCTCTGTGATTTTGTCAGTTGTGTGGCTCCAGAGTTTGCTAAGAGTCTCCTTTTATATAAATTGGGAGTGGTGTGGCCCAGAGCACTCTGGAAGTGCTGTTTCTACTCTGCCACCTTGAGTCCGGCCCCTGGGGGCTATATATTTAGGACACCATGGGCAAATTCTTCCGATTTCCATTTTTTTCCTCTGGTTCTAGAATATCTGTGATTTTCCTTGAGACTTTCTTGAAGCATGAATTCTAGGCTCTTTTTTTGATCATGATTATCAAATAATCCAATAAGTTTTCAATTATTTATCCTGGATCTATTTTCCAGGTCAGAAGTTTATCCAGTGATATATTTCACATTGTTTTATATTTTTTTTCATTTGTTTGGGTCTGTTTTTGTATCTTTATTTCTCATATAGTCATTAGTTTCCATTTGCTCCAATTACTTTTGAAGGAATTATTCTTTTCAGCGAGTTTTTGAAAATAGTTTTTCATCTGCACAATTAAGCTTTTTAAGGCATTCTTCTGCTTGATTGTTCGGGCCATTTTTGCCATTTGAGTTTTTCTATTTTTAAGATGGTATTTTCTGCAGTAGTTTTTGGTTCTACTTTAACAGGCTGTTGACTCACTTTTCATGATTTTTTTTTGCATCATTTTTATTTCTCTTCAAAATTTTACCTCCACTTTTCTTACTCAATTTTGAAAATCTTTTTTAAGCTCCTCCATGGCCCGTGACTTATCCAAATTTTTCTTGGAAGGTTTTTCTTTTAATTCCAATTACTCAATTGATTTTTAGTTTTCAACATTCATTTCAACAAAATTTTCAGTTACAATTTTTTCTCCCCATAATTCCCCTACCCTCCATCCAAAAATAGCAAGCCTACTGAATACCTTTTCTGCAAATCTGTTTTCTCTCATATCTTCCCCCCTAAGCTTCCTAGCTTTTAATAGAGCAAGATGGGTTTCTATACCCCAGTGTCTGCATATCTTATTTCCCAGTTGCATGTAAAAAAGAAATTTTTGAACATTTGTTTTTAAAACTTTAATTTCCAGATTTTTTCCCCTCCTTACCTCCTCACCCACCCCCACTGGGAAGATAAGCAATTCAATATAGGTAGTACATATGTAGTTTTCCAAATCATTTCTATAGTTGTTATATTGTGAAAATCTAAATTTATTCCCTGCTTCTTATCCTGCCCCCCACTTATTCAACTTTCTCCTTTGACCCTATCCCTTTTCAAGTGTTTGTTCTTAATTACCCTCTCCCTCAATCGTCCTTCCCTTCTATCATACCCCTCTCATGCCCTACCCCACTATTTTCCTTCATGGTAAGATAACTGATTGAGTGTGTATGTTATTCCATCCTTGAGCCAAATTTAAGGATAATCAGGTTTTCCCATTACCCTTCACCTTCCTGCTCTTCCTCTCCATTGTAACAGTTTTCTCTTGCTTCTTTTATATGAGATAATTTATGTAATCTATCTCTCCCTTCCTAGTTTTCCCAATAAATTCCTCTCTCAGCTCTTAATTTTACTTTTTAGATATCATCCCTTCATATTCAACTCGCCCTGTGCCCTCTATCTATGTATATATAAACATTAATAATAATAATAATAATAATAGCAATAATAAAAATAATAATATACATATATTCCCTTCAACTATTTGCATACTTAGAAAAATCTTAGTAGTTACAAGTATTGTTTTTCCATGTAGCTCAACTTTAATAAGTTGAACTTATTGAGTATGAACTTAATAAGTTGTACACAGTTCAACTTTAATAAGTTCCTTATGATTTCTTTTTCCTGTTTACCTTCTCATATTTCTCTTGCTTCTTGTATTTGAAAGTCAAATTTTCTGTTCAGCTCTGGTTTTTCCATCAGTAATGCTTGAAAATCCTCTCTTTCATTGAATCCCATATTTTTATCTGAAGTATTATACTCTGTTTTGCTAGGTAGGCAATTCTTGGTTTTAGTCCTAGCTCCTTTGACTTCTTGAATATCATATGCAAAGCCCTTTGATTACTTAATGTAGAAGCTGCTAGATCTTGTGTTATCTTGATTGTGTTTCCACAATACTCAACCTGTTTCTGCCTCACTGCTTGCAGTATTTTGTCCTTGACCTGGGAACTCTAGAATTTGGCTATAATATTGCTAGGACTTTTCTTTGTGGGATCTTTTCAAGAGGCTATCACTGAATTCTTTCAATTTCTAATTTGATGTCTTGTTCTAGAATATGCAGACAATTTTGCTTAACAATTTCTTGTAAGATAGTGTCTAGGCTCTTTTTTTTGATTATGGCTTTCAGGTAGTCCAATAATTTTAAAATTATTTCTCCTGGATCTATCTTCAATGTCAGTGTTTTTTGTTTTTTTTTGGTGAGATATTTCACTTTGTCTTCTATTTTTTCATTTGTTTGGATCTGTTTTATAGTATCTTGATTTCTCTTTAAGTCATTAGTTTCCAGTTTCTCCAATCTAATTTTGAAGGAGTTGTTCTATTCAGTGAGTTATTGAAATTCCTTTTCTGTCTGGCAAATTTGTCTTTTTAATGCATTCTTCTCCTCATTGTCTTTTTGGGCCTCTTTTGCCATTTGAATTAGTCTAATTCTTAAGGTATTATTTTCTTCAGTGTATTTTGGGGGTCTCCTTTAGCAGTCTGTTGACTTGTTTTTCATGATTTTCTTGCATTATTTTCATTTCACTTCCTAATTTTTTCCTCCATTGCTCTCTCATGATTTTCCAAATCCATTTTGAGCTCCTCCATGGCCTGTGACCAAATCATATTTTTCTTGGAGTCTTTTTGTTGCAGGATTTCTGACTTCATTGTTTTCCTCTAGCTCCATTCCTTGATCATTTTTGTCCCCAAATAAATAAGGATTATATTGTCTGTTAATGCTTCTGTTGCTTGCTCATATTGCTTGAGAATTCCATGGTTTTGAGCTTTTTGCCATAGTAGACTTCTGCTTCCAAAATGAACAGAGCTATATCCCAAATTGCTGGGGTTTTTGCAGCTGCTGGAGTGATTAGGAGGGCAAATTTTTTATAGCCTCATAAGCTCTGACTTACTGGTCACACACCCCCAAGATCACCACCTAAGACTATGACCCTGATCCAAATAGGTTAAAGCAAAACTGATTGCCCTCTAAATGGCTGTTTGTTCCCCTTATAATCTATAGGCTGGGGACTATGGAAGCAGACAATCAGAGGTGGCTGCAACACTGCTTTGCCTCTGCTGCTTCTTGTCCTGGAGACTGGGGCTGGTCCACACTCTTCCCTTCCCCCATGCTACAACAGAGTTCTGCACTGACCTTTTTTTTTTTTTTTTGTCTTTGGCATTTATGGGTTACAAAGTGTGGAAACCACCACTGATAGTTACCTCTCTTGAAGTCTGCTCAGGTGGTCGCTGTTTGGGGATGCCCTTGGGATAGAACCACACAGCTCATGCCTGACTCCACTTAGCTCCCAGCACAGTGTGATAGATTCTTCTTTTCAGCCTTCCAGGGTTCCTTTAGAAGGAGATTTGTCTCTCTGTCACTTTGTGGGTTCTGTAGCTATAAAGTTTGTTATATCCATTTTAACATGTATGGGAAGTGATTGAAGTGGGACCCCATGCCATATTTGTGCTTCTATCTCTTGGAAGCTTTTGATATAGGAGTTTTGACTTTGTTTCTTCTGGTTCCAAGTTTTGATAGTTTGTGTCCCCCCAAAATGTTTCTATGATCTGATTTCACTCCCTCTGTTTGCTCATCTTGTCAGCCAATTACTTGACTTTTGACCCCTTTGCCATGGTTAGAACTCTCCTTCCAAAGTGGAGAGAGCTGTGTCTCAGACTGCTGGGGTTTTGCAGTTTTCAGAACTATGAGAAGAGGGGATTCTCTACAGTCACCAGAAGCTCTGGCACACTGGCATTCCTCACCCCAGGACAGAACACCCAAGACTTCGACCCAAATCCAAGCATGCCAAAGCAAGTGCAATTACCCTCTGAATGGGCACTTATTCCCCCACAATCTGAAGGCCAGGAGCTCTGGAGGCAGGCATGGGGCAGCAGCTGTAGCTTCTGCACCACTGCCTACCTTTCGACACAGGGGCAGTCACTAGACTGTGCTCTCCTCTCATTCAGTTTTAGCTACTGACCTTTTACTTTTCCTTTGGAGTTCATGAGTTGAAAAGTCTGGAGATTGCCACAGCTGCCATTGATTCCCTCTCCTGAAGTCTGTTCTCGCCAGTCTGGAGCACTGTTTAGGGCACCCCAGGTCTGGGCATATGTGACTCACAAGGGACTGCACTCGACTCCCAGACCTGTGCTTTAGACCTGTGCTTTAGACCCTTCCCATTGGCCTTCTAGGGTTCCTTCAGCAGATTTGTTTGTCTCCTGTCACTTTGTGGGTTCTGTAGCTTTAAAGTTTGTTTGGAGTAATTTTTTTAAAGCTATTGGAGAGGGAGATCAAGAAAGTTCCTGATTTTACTCCACCATTTTGGCTCTACCCCTCTAGAATTTTCTTAATGTGTCATTATATACTACTTTCCACTTCCATCCCTACTCCTTCTCATCATATGGAAAATGAATTGGGCTTTGATTTGGATTATTATTATTATTATTATTATTATTATTATTATTATTATTATTATTATTATTATTATTATCATTATTATTATTGTTGTTATTATTTGAAAATTATCCCTCTTTATAATCACCAAGATGCTAATATGACATATTGCATATGTATTACCTCTAATTCCTTGGGTTTTTTTTGTAGGGCAATTTGGGTTTAAGTGACTTGCCCAAGGTCACACAGTTTTTCCAGTGCCAGTGCTCTATTCACTGTGACACCTAGCCGCCCCTATATCTAATTTCTTGCTAAACAGCTGATTGACTTTCTTTTCTGTTCAAATATGTCATCAAATTATGCAAAGTGAGAAGAGAACCTAGGTGATACAGTGAATAGATTGCCAGGTCTGAAGGCATCTTTCTTTCAAATATGGCCTCAGATATCACTAACTGTGTAAACCTAGACAAAATGCTTAACTTGTTTAGCCCCATTTAATCATCTATACAATGAAATGCAGAAGGAAATGGCAAACCACACCCATATCCCTGTCAAGAACACCTCAAATGGTTTCACAAATAGTCATACAAGACTGAAAAATGACTAAACAAAAACAAAAATTCAAAGGGACCAAAGAGATGAGGAAATCTGCAGCTGTAAATCAGTGGATAATTTATTGTTTTCTTAATAATATGAATTTGGGAAGGATACAATAAGTTGAAATGATGCCAACATGACAATAAGCTATTTTGAGCATCTACAACATTGAGTATGGACAGAGCATTCTGATTTTCTAAAACTAGGGATTTACTATCTTTAAAATGGGAAAAATATATTAAATTTCACTTAGCAAAATATTTTAGGATAATTTGCAACTTAAAAAGAAGTGAAAATCAGTATATATTTCCATTGAATATTTAGTTATAAACAGGTCTTTAAAAAGGCTAATGTTTCCTCATACTTTGGTTTATGTAAATGTTCTATGTTAGACATTCTAGAATTTTCAAGTATCTATGATACTTTATGCGTCTTTAAAGTAAATAATATTCAGCTGTAGAATACTCTGTATCCAGAGTGCCATAACAGCCCTAGACTCAACAAGTTTTAAATTGAAGTCATGTACCTCCTTTGTGACTTTGGTGTTAAGTCGTTTTAAAAGACCCATAAACATTATTCTTAGGTATTGTATACAGTAAAATATTTTGAAATGACTAATAATAAAGGACATATATGAGAGTGAAGGGTGAGAAACAGGATAGATATTAATACTGGGAGTTATTCTATTGGATTAATTTTGGTTCTGATACTTGCCTTGATTTTTCTTCCCTTATATGGTCATGTTGGTGTGAGTGTGTGTGTGTGTGTGTGTGTGTGTGTGTGTGTGTGTGTGTGTGTGACAGAGAGAGACAGAGAGAAAGAGAGAGTTTATTTTTATTAAAGTTTTTGGTCTGACTACTTCTCCATGCACAACAAATAATAATGTGGGCTATTAAAATAAAATTTCTTCAGTATAGGGGCAGCTAGTTGGTGCAGTGAGTAGAGCACTGGCACTGGAGTCAGGAGGACCTGAGTTCAAATCCAGCCTCAGACACTTAACACTTACCAGCCATGTGACCTTGGGCAAGTCACTTAACCCCAATTGTCCTCCATAAAAAGCAAAAGAGAAAAAAACAAAACAACATAAACACAAAAATTTCTTTGGTATAATTTATTTAAATCAGGCATACCTAACTTTCCTGAACGTCATATTCTAAGCCAGGAAATGTATAGAGAGTATTGGCAATCAATATATAATTACAAATTCACTCTAATAAAATCCTATCTCAGGGTGGGAGCCAGGATGGCAGGGTAAAAGTGGGGACTTGCTTGAGATGTCCCCTAAACCACTTCGTATACCTCTAAAAATGGTCCTAAACACAATCTAGAGCCACAGAACCCATAAAATGACAGAGTAAAATAGATCTCCAGCCCAGGACAGTCTGGAGGGTCTACAGGAAAGGTATATTGCACCAAACTGGAAGCAGACTACAGCCTGGCAAGGGCCTTGCCAGCACAGATAAGGCTGGAGCAGGCCTCAGGGAACTGAATCAGTAGCAGCTATGGCAGTTTCCATATTTCTCAACCCACAAACACCAAAGGTAGCAAAGAAGGTCAGTGGGGAAAGTCTGTGGGGCCTAGGTAAAAGAGGAGCAGTCTGACCCCAAATGCTGGGGTATAGAGGCGGCAGCAGCAGCAGCAGTAGCAGTGGTTGCATCTGGAAGTCTCGATCCATAGATGGTAGGTGATCGAGTAACTGATACAAAATATCAGTTTTGTTTTCACTTGTGTTAATGGATACAAAACATCTGAAACCTGGTACAGTAAACCCACCCCTACTCCCACCCCCACTAGAAGCAGGGTCCTACTTTGACAGAGAGTTAGAAGGTCAAGTATTTGGCTAGGAAGACAAGGAAAAAGAATAAAAAAAAAATCCTCATACTATAGAGTCTTGTTTTTTTTTTTGTTTTTGTTTTTGTTTTTACAAAGACAATCAAAATATACAACTAGAAGACAGCAAAGTCAATGATCCTACTTCTAAAGTTTCCAGGAAAAATATTAATTGGTTGCAAGGCTAAAGGAGATCTCAAAAATTTTGAAAATCAATAAAGAGAAATGGAGGAAAAACTGGGAAGAGAAATGAGAGTGATGCAAGAAAATAACGAAAAATGAGTCGACAGCTTGCAAAAAGAGACACTAGAAATGCTAAATAAAATAATGCCTTAAAATAGACCAACTCAATGGCAAAAGAGTTCAAAAAATCCAATGAGGAGAAAGAACGCCTTAAAAAAAAACAAATTGCTAAAATGGAAAAGGAACTTCAAAAGCTCACTGAGGAAAATAATTCCTTCAGAATTAGATAGGACCAAACGGAAGCTAAGGACTTTATAAAAAATCAAGAGATTATTAAAAGAAAGAACCAAAAGAATGAAAAAAAAAATCTAAGGCAATGTGAAATATCACACTGAAAAAAATCACTGATATGGAAAATTCATCCAGGAGAGAAAATTTAAATATTATTGAACTACCTAAAAGTCATTATAAAAAACAGGAGCCTAGACATCATCTTTCAAGAAATTATCAAGGAAAACTTCCTTGATATTCTAGAATAAGAGGGGAAAATAGAATCCACTTATCATCTCTTAAAAGAGATCACAAAAGGAAAACTCCTAGGAATATTGTAGTCAAATTACAGAGTGTCAAAGTCAAGGAGAAAATATCACAAGTAACCAGAAAGAAGCAATTTGTGTATTGTGGAAATACAATTAGGATAAAACAAGATCTTGAAACTTCTACATTAAGGTATTGGAGTGCTTTGGTTATGATATTCTGGAAGTCAAAGGAGCTAGGATTAAAACAAAGAATCACCTGCCTAGCAAAACTGAGCATAAGGGGGAAAATGGATATTTAATGAAATAGAGGACTTTTAAGTGTTCTTGATGAAAAGATCAAAGATGAATATAAAATTTGATTTTCAAATACAAGAATCAAAAGGAGAATGGGGGGGGGGTGGAGACAAGATGGCAGAATTGAAACAGCACTTCCAAAGTGCCCTCCCCCACAACACTTCCAAACCATGTAAAAGGTGGACACTGAACCACTTCTGGAGCTCCAACACACACAGAATGACACAGACAAGCTAATATCCCAATGAGAACAGCCCAGCAGCCCGGCAGGGGACTGCCAGCACATCACCATGGCAGGAGACAGCACAACGCCCTGGGAGTGGCCAGTGCAGTCCTCTGGAGGCCCCAGACCCGTGTGAGCCACGGTTTTAGCCCCAGGGAGACCTGGGCAGCAGCTGGCTGGAGGGAACTCACAACAACAGCAGCTGTGGCAGTTCCAGAATTATCAACACAGGCATTGCTGGGACAAATTGAGAAGTTAGTGCCATATGGACTTTGGGACAAGTATTTGGGGAAAGGGTCAGCTTCTTCCCCTGGGGGCAAGAAGCAGATGAGGAGACACAGCACAGACACGATTTTACAGCTTCAGCTTCTGTCCTGCAAACTGTAGGGAGATCCAGCAATCAGTATTGGGGGGTAATGGCTCTTGCTCTAACACCCCTAGATCTGGATTGCAGTCTGGGTTGGAGGTCTGAGGTGGGTATCCAGCTTACCAGAAGATGTGGAGGCTTCACAGAGGCCACCCAACTAATACCTCTGGAAGTTGTGAAGACCCCAAGGTTTGGGACAGAAGCTCCCCAGTCTGGTGGCAGAGTCATACTGTGGCAACAAGCCCAATAATCAAGTAATTAAGTGGCAAAATACCTAGGCAAAGGAACAAAATAAACAGAAAAAATCAGCATTAGACTCCTATTTTGGGGGCAAAGAGTATCGAAGCATGGAACAGGAGGAGGTCTGTGAGGTCAGAACTCCTGCAAAAAAAGCTCCAAATGAAAATATGAGTGGGTTGCAGTAAATAGAGGACCTGAAGAAGGATTTTAAAAACCAAATAAGAGAAGTGGAGGTAAAATTGGGAAGAGAAATGAGAAGGATGCAGGAAAAGTATGAAATGAGGGTCAACAGCCTGAATGAGGAAAATAACACCTTAAAAATAGACTAACTCAAATGGCAAAGAAGGTTCAAAAGGGCAATGAGGAGAAGAATGCCTTAAAAAGCTGAATTTTCCAGATGGATAAAGAATATCAAAAGCTCACTGAGGATATTAATTCCTTCACAGTTAGACTGGAGCAAATGGAAACTAGTGACTTTATGAGAAATCAAGATGCTGTAAGCAGATACAAACAAATGAAAGATTAGAAGGCAATGTGAAATATTTCAAAGGAAAAACCACTGACCTGGAAAATAGATCCAGGAAAGATAATTTAAAAATTATTGGACTACCTGAAAGCCATGATCAAAGAAAGAACCGAGAAATCATCCTTCAAGAATTTTTCAAGGAAAGTTGCCCTGGTGTTTTAGACCCAGGGGGAAAATAGAGGTTGAAAGCATCCACAGATCACCTCCTGAAAAAGATCCCAAAAAGAAAACTCCTAGGAATATTATAGCCAGGTTCCGGAATTCCCAGATCAAAAAGAAAATACTAAAAGCAACCAGGAAGAAACAATTTCAATATCGTGGAAACACAATCAGAATAGCACAGGACCTGGCAGCTTCTACACTGAGGGACTGAACATCATGGAATATGATATTCTGCAGGCCAAATGACCTGGGGTTAAAACCAAGAATCACCTATCCAGCAAAACTGAACATCATCCTTTGGGGGAAAATATGGGTATTTCATTGGTATAGAGGACTTTCAAGCATTCTTGAGGAAAAAACCAGAGTTGAATAGAAAATTTGACATTCAGACACAAGAAGGAAGAGATGCTTGAGAAGGTAATCAAGGATAAGAAACCAAAAGGAACTTATCAAAGTTGGACTATTTACATTCTTACATGGAAAAACAATAACTGTCTTTGATGAAACCTTTCTCATTATGAAAATAATTGAAGAAGGGTACATGGCATATGTTCACAGATATACATGGATAGAGGGCTCAGGTTGTATTTAATGGGAAAGGATGATTCTTTTTTTTTTGGAGGTCAATTGGGGTTGGGTGACTTGTCTGGGGTCACACGGCTGGGTTTTTGTTTGTGTGTTGGGTGTCTGGTGCCGGATCTGAGCTCGGGTCCTTCTGGCTGCAGGGCCGGTGCTCTGCTCGCTGCGCCACCTAGCCGCCCCAAGCAAGGGATGATTCTTAAGGGGTGAAGTCAAGAGGTGAGAGAGGACAGTGGCAAGAGGAGATGGAGAGAGACAGGGTAGGGTAAACTATCTCATGTAGAAGAGGCAAGGGAAAGTAGTTGCAGGGGAGGGGAAGAACAGGAAGGCAAAAAGGCAAAAGCATATTCTCATTGAAGTTGGCTGAAGGAGAGAATCACACACATACTAAATGGAATATCTTACCCTCACTCACTCTCCTGAGTAGGGGAAAGGGGGATGAGCGGGGGGATGATGGAGGGGAGGGCATTATGGGGGGAGGGGAGGTTTGAAGTACCCACTATCAAAGAGGGACAGGATCAAAGCAGGGAATGGACCAGGTGGGAGGTGAGAGGCGTGGGAGGGAAATATAAGCAGTCTTTTACAATATATCTACTATGGTAATGTTTTGCATAGCTATACATGCACAACACATACTGAATTGCTTATCTTCTCAGAGGGAGTGGGTGACAAGGGAGGAAGGGAATGGATCTGAAAATCGAAGTTTTAAAATTAAATGTTTCATAAGATGTCCAGGCATTGGGGCTCAGAGATTCACCTTGCCCTAATGGCAAAGGCGAAGGGGATATGGGTGAAAATATGGGAGAGAGCAGATTGGATGAGGGGATATCTAGTGAGACTGCTATTCTGGGGTGGTGGGTAGGGAAAAACGTAACTCATAATCTGATGGAAATGAATGATGTAAATCAGAAGTTAATAAAGCATTTGTTTAATTAAAATAAATTTTAAAAATTAAAAAAAAAGTTTTGGAGAATTTGAGGCACAATTAAAGGAGCAGAGACACAGATATAGAAAGAAGACTGTATTGGAGGAAAGAAAAAGCTTCAAGGAATAGAAGCCTGACATCAGAGAAAAGAGTCAGCCATAAAGAGGAACAGACCTGAGAAACCCAGTTAAGTCTTTTACCCAGGAAAGATGCTGCACCAAAGAGAATTGTGTGAAAACCCTACAAAGAAAAAAAAAAAAGACTTTCAGATCCCATAATATCAGAGTTTGATATGTGTGTGTGTTCCTCATTATCATAGAATGCCATCAGTATTTGTAAAAGAAATAGTTTTTTATAGCTACTATTTTTATTATGCCATTTTAATAAATGCTTCTTAAGAGTTAAAAAAAATAATTGAAGAAGGGTATATGGACATATGCATACATATATGAATGTGTGTATATATTTTTACAGTCATACATGGATAGAGGGCACAGGTCGAATTTGGTGGGAAGGGATGATACTTAAGGGGTCAAATTAAGAGGTGAGAGAGGAATGTGGCAAGAGGAGATGGGGAGAGACAGGGTAGGATAAACTATCTCATGTAGAAGAGACTAGGGGAAGTTGTTGGAAGAGAGGGGAAGAACAGGAAGGCAAAAAGGCAAAACTATATTCTCATTGAATTTGGCTCAGGGAAAGAATGACATGCATACTAAATGGGATAACTCACCCTGCAGGAGAGTAGGGGGAAGGGGGATGAGAGGGGGATGATGGAGGGGAGGTCATTATGGGGGGAGGGGAGGTTGGAAGTACCCACTTTCGAAGAGGGACAGGATCAAAGTAGGGAATGGACCAGGTGGGGGTTGGGATGGGTGGGAGGGAAATATAGGCATTCTTTTACAATATACCTACTATGTAATATTTTGCATAGCTATACATGCACCACACATACTGAATTGCTTATCTTCCCAGAGGGAGTCGGTGACAAGAGAGGAAGGGAATGGATTAAAAAAAAATTCAAAAGAAGCATGAGAAGTTAAATAGGAAAGAGAAATCATAATGGGGCTTATTAAGCTGAACTCTTTACATTCCACATGAAAGATGATATCTATAACTCAGGAGACCTTTCTCAGTGTTAGGGTAGTTGGAGGAAAGAGATAGGTAGAAAGATCAATGGAACAGGGTAAATTTAATAGGAAGAGATGATATCTACAAAACAAAAATAAGGAATGAGAGAGGAAGATATTGGGAGGAGGAGAAAGTGAGAAATGGAATTGGGTAAATTATCTCACATAAAAGAGGCAAGAAAAAAGATTTCATAATGGAGGTGAAGAATGGCGAGGAGAGAAGGTATGAGTGAACCTTGCTTTCATCATATTTGACTTAAGGATGGCATAACATACACACTCAATTGGGTATCTTACCCTATAGGAAAATAAGGATGAAGGGGATTTAAGAGGATGGGTGAGAGTGATAGAACAGAGGACAGATTAGGGTAGGGGGTAGTCAGAAGCAAACACTTTTGGAAAGAGACAATGTCAAAGGAAAAAAAATAGAAGTGTGGGACAGTATAGAGGGAAATACTCTTTCACACCATGACTATTATAGATGTGTATTGCATAACTACACATGCAAAACCTATATTGAATTGATTGCCTTCTCAATGAGGGTGGGTGGGGATGGAAGAAGAGAAAGGATTTATAACTCAAAGTTTTAAAAACAAATGTAAAACTGTTTTTATATGCAACTGGGAAACAATATATACAAGCAATGGGGTATAAACATCTATATTGCCATAAAGGAAAATAGAAGGGAAGGTGATAAGATGGGGGGGATAGAAGAGAGTGCATACTGGGAGAAGGGATAATCAGAATGCATGTCATGTGGGGGTGGAGGGGAGGGGAGAGATGAAGAAAAAAATGGGATCCAAATCTAAAACCAGATTGAGTGCAAGCAATATGTCTCAAACTTGTCACTGAGTTAGGGGAATCTCTACCCCAACCATGTGAAGACTTTCCTGTGTTTAAGGGGAGAATGACAACATGTTATTCAGTGACCAAGCAAATGGCTGAAATAGGTGCTATGGAAGACTTAGAGCTTGGTCAGACATCCAAAATGCTTGCACTCAATCTGGTTTATGACATTTGCCAATCACCAGGATGTGATCACTATGCATGCTATAGCTTCTCAAATTCAGAAATAAGAGTTGGGTGAATTAGGTGGATACCAAAGGTCAATGGCCCATCTTGAAAAAGACTTGGCAAGCCCTCCCACCAGAGGTGCTAGTTCATCTGAACACCCCATACACCCTATATAGATCTATATGTTTATCGTTAAGTATATAATTGGTTTGTTTTTACTTTTTTCTTACTTTTCTCTTATTTTTGTTTAGGTCATTCCTGCAGTATATGAATCGCTATAGAATCACTGGGAACCAAACAGAGGGGATGTATGTTCTTGTAAGGAGGTTGTAGAATTTAGCATAAAGATGGGCTTCATCACCTTTCTAAAATCCAGCGCCTCTCTTCAATTTTATTTCTCTATGATCTGAATTCTAATTTTAGCTCTATTTTGGATCTGTGTTTGCACCCTCAAGTAGGTAGAGTACTAGACCTGGAGTCAGAAGTCAAGAAAACTTGAATTCAGATTTGACCTCAGGTAAATACTAGCTGTATTAACTCAAGCAAGTCACTTAACCCTGTTTGATTCAGTTTCCATGACTGTAAAATGAGGATTAATAACACTATCTACCCCCCCCAAGGCTGTTGTAAGGATCAAATGAATGATTAATTATAAAGCATTTAGCACAGTGACAGGCACATATTAAGTGATATATAAATACAAGCTATTATTAAATTACTATCTCAGCCCTACTAGCAGAGTAGCCCTAGTTCAGAAGGAGAAGCTCAGAGTAACAATAGCCTATCTAATCAAAGTATCTCTAAAGTCAGAACAGCATCAATCAAATGGGAGTCTAAAGTCTATAAAAAGGGTTGATGCAAACTTATGGCACTTACTTTATTAAATAGAAGTATAAGAGACATTATCAATCCCGGAAAATGTTTGTACTCGACTAGAAGGGAGAGAGAAAATCCATTCTGACCACAATACATGCCCTACATAATTACCTCCTCCTTTTAATTTTTAACCTAGGGATAGCTAGTTGACTCAATATAGAGCCCTGGGCCTGGAGTCAGGAATACCTGAGTTTAAACTTGGCCTCAGACACTTACTAGCTGCTCAAACCTGGGAGAATCACTTAACTTTATTTACCTTACGCCACTGGAAAAGTAAATGGAAAACCTCTTTTGTATCTTTTTTCAAGAAAACCCCATGCACCTTATGATCCAGGGGGTCATGAAGAGTCAGAAACAACTGAACAACTACACTTTTACTTCATCAAGTTGGAAAGGCTCTCCTGATCAATCTCCTATATCACATTACAGGGCCATCATCATGAAATGTAGCTTTAAGTTGGTTGTTTAACTTTAATCAAATACAAGCAAGGTTGGTATTTGTTAAAGTACAAAAATTTTTCCTTAGAAAACAATGCAAAGATTATCTGTTTTATAACATTGTTATTATTAAAATAAACTTCAATAGAAATGTTTATAAGTATGTCAGAAGACAAAGAGTCCTTGGTTTGGAAACTGAGGACCTAGCAGATATCTGAATGGTAGATTAGAAAGAATAAATAACAGATTTTTTTTCTTCCTAATGTTTTTAGTTTAAACCTTCTTGATCAGACACAATATATTATAGACAAATAAATATTTTACCTATCTTTCTTAGTCCCTCTCACCCTGGTTAAGGGTCTATTAGTCTTATATTTTAAGTTATTGTCCAATAATTCAAATCTTATTGTCAAAGCTATTAACTCAATGTTCATTTCCCACATATACATTTCCCTTCTGAAAATCCTACCTCTCTCCAAGATCATAGATGAAAACAGAAAATATCTATGCCCTTAGGTTTGTAGTTTTCCAGGTCTTCATAATCCTTAATGGTACTTGGTAGGTTCCTTTGGTAATATCATTTTCCTTAGAAATGGTTTGCGTTTGTCAGTGTTGACAAATTTCAAGAGGCTCTTAACTGTGACCCAATGTCATGTCTCATGAAGATAGAAAATATCTTCACTGTTAATAAAAGGGTAACAATAGCTTCCTTAGGACTCCTCAGCATGCACTCTTTAGTCTCCCATTACTTTATTCCTCTTCCTCTGAATCTCACAGTATGTCTTTTCTCCTGATGTTACCTAGAAATCCAAACCAACTTTAAGTTAAAGTTTAAGAAGCTGTTCTTTCCTTACAGATAACAGTTCCCCTTTTTAGAGGAAGGATCATATAGCTGTTAGTTAGCTAGAAATTTTCTTTTCCCATTTACATTACTGTGATAATGGTTGATTGTGATCTCACTCTCTCAGGGCCAAGCCGTATACATTATATAGCCATCAGAGTTCTCATGTAGGGGAGAGGAGGATCTATTATCTTTGGTATTGGCTCAAGTGTTCCATTGGCTGTTTTTATTTTTTGTTTGTTTTGTTTTGGAATTCAATCCTGGGAACCAGCTTCAAATTTAAACATTTAACATTAAATTAACTTTTTTTTTCTCCAAAAGATATATCTACTTTAAAGATATAGCAAGAACAAATAAAGAAAATTTCCCTTAGCACCCCAAGGTCATAACCCTCACCCCCCATTACAATCACTATTGCTGAGAAGCTGAAGATGGTGGAATTAGGCTCAAAGTTTAGTTCAGTTCTTCCACAGAATTAGTCTCATAAAGTCCAAGCTCAGCACTGGTAATAACAGTTCCTTTGGACCAGAAACTTTTGCTGAATTGGAAAATCAGACACATGTTCTTTAGAGGTTTGCTACTAGTCTTGCTGAAACATCTGGTCAGATAAGAGAATCTACTCCCTGATCTAGAATGGAAAGAATAAATATCAACAATAGACCTACACATTGTGTCTAGAACACTAGTCTTAAGGAGAAAAGAGAAGAAGTCCCTATATACTTTACCCTTTACCAAATGGCCTTCCTGACTGTAAGTAAAGAAGTTATCTTCTCCCTCAGACTCAAATGTATCAAAGAGCCTTGGCCATTACTAAGTCTTGCTGTTTTAAATATGCCACCTCTTCTATCTCTTTAGCCAACAGGTGGTAGGCCAGCCCAAAATGTCTAAAATTTCTCCTTATATTGTCTCCTCAAAACTTTCCCCTAGCATCTTTCATGTGGGTGATGCCTTCTCAGGTGGCATAAGCATATACCGAAACCCCCACAGATTTGGATCTGGTTTCCTTCAATTGTGATGTACACTAGAAGTATTCTTACTTTAAAACATTTGTAACTTGTGATCTACATAAATCCTTGCTCTCTAAGGAAGGTCACTATATGCAGAAGTATTTTTCCAGGGACAAATGGATGATACTGACACAAATCTTTGAATACTGCTTTGAATGCACATTTAATATAATTATGGAAGTCAGTTGTCCTAATTAGTAGAGAAAATGTGGAGGCCATTCTATATTTTCCTAATTGTTTCTAAGTAGTCACTGAAGACAGAAATTAGGTGGAAATAAAAATATCCTATTTAGGTAAGTATTAGCGTATTTAGAGATAGAAGACGAAAAGTTCTGTATTCCCAAAAGTAATAATCCATGGTATTAATAAAAACCAATAAAGCTTTTCTTCCTGCCAAGTACATGTGTCAGCATACTTTGTTGGTGTTTGAGAGTTGATGAAGCCCCATGTTTAATCTGAAAACTCAGTAATGAAAGACATTTTGGAGATGGTAGTCACTCACTTTCTGTCTATGGAAAGGGAAGAACCAGTAGATCAGTGCACTAAAAAAAAAAAAAAAAAAAAACAAACAATGACGCTGATTCTCTTTTCTCCGAGATTCTCAATGGGACAAGCATTATTCATGTAAGTTTTGGAAGAAGGAATACCTCCCTTTTTTCCCATCCTAAAAGAAATAGTGAACTCTGGAGTACATGCAGCCAAGGCACATGTCCTGTCTAAGAAGACTTGAGTCTCAAGTTCAGCCTTCTTGGTCCATGTTTATACTTCTTTCCCTGATCTTAGATGTCAAAAGATCACCATTAATATGGATGTAACTAGGTTTAAAATTACATCTGTATGTTTTGGAGGTTAAAGGTTCTGAGTCAAACTGGTGGGTAACTGATGGAATTGGAAATCTTTTCATACAAGATGAAGACTATTAACAAGAGGATAACTTTAATCTGCAGTAGAAAAAGACTTTCAGGAGACAATGCAGAAGTGAAGTGAAATGAACAAATGCTTTTTCATCACTCCTTGAAACTTTTTTGGAAGAGTTTTCTTTTCCTATTTTTAAAAAAAATGCTTTATTAACTTCTAGTTTATATCACTCATTTCCACCAGATTTTGCGTTACAATTTTTCCCCATTTTTCCCCTACCCACCACCCTAGAATAGCAGTCCCACAAGATATCCCCTCATTCAATCTGCTCTCTCCCATCTTCCCCCATACCCCCTTTGACTTTTTCATTAGAGCAAGGTTGGTCTCTGTTCCCCAATGCCTGCACAGCTTATCTCCCAATTACATGCAAAATAGTGTTAATTATATATATATATATATATATATATATATATATATATATATATATATATATTATATATATTTGAAACATTTAATTTTAAAACCTCGAATTTCAGATCCATTCCCTTCCTCCCTTGTCACCCACTCCCTCTGAGAAGATAAGCAATTCAGTATGTGTTGTACATGTATAGCTATGCAAAACATTACCATAGTAGATATATTGTAAAAGACTGCTTATATTTCCCTCCCACCCATCCCACCCCCCACCTGGTCCATTCCCTACTTTGATCCTGTCCCTCTTCGATAGTGGGTACTTCCAACCTCCCCTAACCCCAGAATGCTCTACCCTCCATCATCTCCCCACTCACCCCCTTCCCCCTACTCTCCTACAGGGTGAGATATCCCATTAATTATGTATGTCATTCTCTCCATGAGCCAAATTCAATGAGAATATGGTTTTGCCTTTTTGCCTTCCTGCTCTACCTCTCCCCTGCAGCCACTTCCCCATGTTTCTTCTACATGAGATAGTTTACCCTACCCTGTCTCTCCCCATCTCCTCTTGCCACTTTCCTCTCTCACCTCATAATTTCACCCCTTAAGTATCATCCCTTCTCAACAAACTCAACCTATGCCCTCTATCCATGTATGACTGTAAACATATATACACACATTCACATATGTATTCATATGCCCATATACCCTTCTTCCATTATTTTCATACTGAGAAAGGTTTCATCAGTCATAGTTATTGTTTTTCCATGTAGGAATGTAAATAGTTCAACTTTGATAAGTTCCTTTTGATTTCTTTTCCCTGATTACCTTCTCAGGCATCTCTTGCTTCTTGTAACTGGATGTCAAATTTTCTATTCAAATCTGGTTTTTTCCTCAAGAATGCTTGAAAATCCTCTATTCCAATATTTCAAAGGGCAAAAGAGCTGGGATTGAAGCTGAGGGTCACCTACGCAGCAAAACTGGGTATTTTGTTTCAGGGGAAAACATGGTCATTCAGTGGAAGCGTTTTCAGTATCAACTTCCTGGTGACTACAGGAATAATTACAATGGCCACTTAAAAAACAAACAAACAAACATATATAAATATTCTAGCAATTTGTGAATTAATGTTTTGTGTTTTGTATTTATTTTATATGTAAGAAATAAATACCTGTCCGTTAATAGATTCAAATTGCACAAGACTTCCCCTTTTGTAAAACCTAAGCTTTAAGTAATATCCTCCATTAGGAGCCTGAGTGGGAATATGATAATTCAGAGGGTGTGGGAATTAAAAAAGTCTCTCCTCTATCATTAGATGCCCTTCCTCATTCCCAAATTGCTAACATCTCTCCTTTAAGATTATTTTCCAATTTCTCTTTACTTAACATGAATGTTTCTAGTTATTTTCATGTGCTTTTCTCCCATTAGAATGGAGGAAGGGGACTATTTCTGCCTGTCTTTTTATCCCCAGTACTTACCATACTGACTGGAACATAATAGGCACTTAATGCTTTTTTTTAAAATGACTTAAACATATTATTAGAAGACTCTGAGTGAAAGTTTTATAACTGCTCATTGGCAATGTTATAGAGGAGATGCTCAGTCATATATAGGATAGATCACATATGGTACCTTAAGACTCTTTCAAATGTGAGGTTCTGTAAATCTGGGTATATGTCTCTCTGATTCTTTCTCTCTGTCTCTCCTATAAATATTGCTCTCATTCTCTCATTTCTTTTTAAATATTACTTAGAATAACACTTCAAAAAGTTGAAAAAATACATGAGTAAATGATAGAATAATAGATATAAAAGGACCTCAAGGAACATATAATTCTACCCCATGAATTTGTAGACATGAAAACATAAGTACACAATATATTACATCATTTGCTCAGGCCAACACAGGTTGTAACACATCAGGGGTAAGATTTGATCTTAGGTTCTTTGACTCCAGATTCAGTGCTATGTCCACTGTACCACACTCCCCCATTACAGCAAGAAATTATACAAGAGTGGGAATGAATCCATCTAGTATTCAGTAAATAACTGTTGAATGATTAATTTATGTTTTTTTCAAAGGAGTTATTATGTGTCTTCATACTCAGAATCGAAAAACCTTTTCTGATAGTTGTTTACATTTAATTATAGAAAGCTTTTATGATACAATTAAAATTGCATAAATTTCTAAAGGGATTTATGCTTCTTTGACAGACCAAACAAAATTAAATTTGAATCATTTTATATTCCCAAGGACATAGAAGTAGGTACAGTTAACTACAAGATCACTCTATGTGTTTGAATGCATTATATATTTGTTTTCTGTTTATTTTTTCCATAGAAAAGGTTATCATTTATCCTATGACCAATACTGACAAGGTAGATGCATATTTGGTTCCTTGACAGTTATGACCAGAAAGATAGCTTTGCTTAGCTTTCTTTTGAATAAGAATATTAAGCACAGCAAAAAACAGTTTGACATTTTAACTAAAGATTTTTATTTGTGGCATGAAATATATTCCTTGCGAATATAAATAGCAATGGTATTGTTTCTAGTATTGAATGTCCCCCAGATGTTCTTCTTTACAGATGCTGTTGTTCTAATATCATGAAATCTTGGAATATTATATGTCTTTCATCCTTAATGACATTCAGATTTAGTCAAACCTAGTCATTCACACTGGGAAAAACAGGTGGATGAAGAAAGTGCACTGTCCAAATCATGAGATGTAGTTGAGTTGGTAACCGAGTAATAAAGTTCATAAATTAATTTATATCAGAAAGTCACTTCAGTAGAGCAAAGAGCAATACCCAAAAATGTATAAGAGGAAATTATGCTGAACTTAATTTGGGAAACTTTCAGTGATCTTAGGATTTAGATACCTTGCTCTTGCCAAAGTTTATTGTTTGAAAATCATTATTTCTCCGATGATATTATATCTTAAAGTTCCATAATACAAGCATAAACAAAATTTCAGGTGATCCAAAAGTAAATGGGGAAAATATGAATAGTATATTGATTGTCCTTGTTGTTTTTTTTATCTTTAGCTTTACTCTTCAATATCTTTTATTTCATTTCCTCCAGGTAGTCCTACAATCTTTGTGACAAGGTCAATTGACTAGGGCTGTATTTTGTAACTGTTTAGAGAAGGTTTGTTTAAGATAAGGACAGGATTTCCCAGAATACCTGGAAGCTACCCTTTCACAAAGAGAAATCAGGCAATTAGCCACAGACTTGGACAGCTATGTTTGGTTCAAGAAGGGAGTAACATGCTGGACTGGTCTTGATTCACTCTCCAGTAATCACAATTTCAGAAAATGTATGATCTGGGCTAGGATAGTCTCAGTTTGTTCAGGGAAGGAGGGCTGGAATTGACCCTAAAAGAAAGGGATAATGGAGGGAATATTAATTTACATAGTGTCTACTATAGGTCTGGACTTGTGCTATGTACTTTAAAATATTAGTTCATTTGATCCTCACATCCCTTCAAGATAGGTGTTATCATTTTCCCCATTTTCTAGTTAAAGAAACTGGAGTAAATGGTGGTTAAATGACTTGCCCAAGATCACATAGTTAGTAAGTGAGGCTGGATAACAAAATGGAGGCCTCAGAGCTTCAGGAACCTCTGGCTCTCTGTCCTATTTGCTTCCCCCTTGTCATATACAGAACTCAAGGGGTCTCACTTACACTAGGTGGGAAAACTTAGAGTTGATCCTCTTTTTTTGTTGTTTGTTTCTTTTTAAACAGTTGGGGTTAAGTGACTTACCCAAGGTTACATGGCCAGGTTTTTTTTTGTGGGTGTCAAGTATCTGATGCCCGAACAGACCCCAGGTCCCCCCAACTCCCAGGGCTGGCGCTCTTACTCACTGTCATTAATTGTGAAAAAAGAATAGCAATAAAACCTGACATGGGGTGATAAGAATCCAATGAGTTATACTTGTAAATCTCCTTAACAAAATGATAGAAATAGGATATATCATATAAATGTGTATTTCCTTCCTTTGCCTTTTGACCTGGGCTCAAAACCTCAAGAGTTCAATGAATGACACAGGTCATGTTCATTTTCCAATAGAGATCTGAAAGAATAGAGATCAGGTTAAATGTTTAGTGACTTTTCCTGTAGATTAATATGAACTATGTTATTCTTTTGTTTTTCTAATTTCTTGTGTCATTTGAATGTCATAATATTTAGTATATGTCATAAAATCATTTAACAAATTATATTAATGGGACCCAGTCAGGAAGATAAACTGTCTCATTGATTAGTTTATCCTTATTCCCTTATTTCTTCAATAGTGTTTTAAAGTTGAATTTCCATAACTACTACTTTTATGGTAATTTATCTCCCTTATACTCTATACATTCTTGTTATATTTTATTGACTTTCTTTTTTTTAGTTTTTCTTAGTAATATAATAAAAAGCAGGAAAGTTCTTATAATTCTTTTAGTCTATCAACTTCTTTTTTTTTAACAAATGATTTATTAACTTCTGGTTTACATCATTCATTTCCACCAGATATTGAGTTACAATTTTCCCCCATTTTTTTCCTACCCACCACCCCAGAATAGCAGTCCCACAAGATATCCCCTCATCCAATCTGCTCTCTCCCATATCTTCTCCCATACCCCCTATGACTTTGCCATTAGGGAAATCTCCAATGCCTGAACATCTTATCTACCAATTAAATGCAAAATAGTATTAATAATAGCATTTATATACATTTGAAACATTTAATTTTAAGACTTCGGATTTCAGATCCATTCCCTTCCTCCCTTGTCACCCACTCCCTCTGGGAACATAAGCAATACATGTATTGCTATGCAAAACATTACCATAGTAGATATGTTGTAAAAGACTGCTTATATTTCCCTCCCACCCATCCCACCCCCGACCTGGTCCATTCCCTACTTTGATCCTGTCCCTCTTTGAAAGTGGGTACTTCCAACCTTCCCTCCCCCTAGAATGCCCTCCCCTCCATCATTCCCCCTCTCATCCCCCTTCCCCCTACTCTCCTGCAGGGTGAGATATCCCATTTAGTATGTATGTCATTCTCTCCTGAGCCAAATTCAATGAGAATATGGTTTTGACTTTTTGCCTTCCTCTTCTTCCCCTCCCCTGCAACTACTTCTCCTTGCCTCTTCTACATGAGATAGTTTACCCTACCCTGTCTCTTCCCATCTTTTCTTGTCACTTTCATCTCTCACCTCTTAAATTGATCCCTTAAGTATCATCCCTTCCCACTAAGTTCAACCTGTGTATTCTATACATGTATACCTATAAACATATATATACACACATTCACATATGTAGTTATATGTACATATACCCTTCTTCAATTACTTTCATAATGAGAAAGGTTTCATCAGACACAGTTATTGTCTATCCATGTAGGAATGTAAATAATTCAACTTTGATAAGTTCCTTCTGATTTATTTTCCCTGATTACCTTCTGAAGCTTCTCTTGTTTCTTGTGTCTGAATGTCAAATTTTCTATTCAACTATGGTTTTTTCCTCAAGAATGCTTGAAAGTCCTCTATTCCACTGAATGACCATATTTTCCCCTGAAACCAGATACTCAGTTTTGCTGGGGAGGTGAACTTTGGCTTCAATCCCGGCTCTTTTGCCCTCTGGAATATCACATTCCATTCCCTTCAATCCCTCAGTGTAGAAGCTGCCAGGTCCTGTGCTATTTTGATTGTGTTTCCACAATATTGAAATTGTTTCTTCCTGGCTGCTTATAGTATTTTCTCTTTGATCTGGGAGTTCTGCAACCTGGATATAATATTCCTAGGTGTTCTCTTTTGGGGATCATTTTCAGGAGGCCATTGGTGGATTCTTTGAACCTCTACTTCCCCTTATGCATCTAAAACATCAGGGCAATTTTCCTTGAGAATTTCTTGAAGGATGATTTCTAGGTTCTTTTTTTGATCATGGCTTTCAGGTACTCCAATAATTTTTAAATTATCTCTCCTGGATCTATTTTCCAGGTCAGTGGTTTTTCCCATGAGATATTTCACATTGCCTTGTATTTTTTCATTTGTTTGGATCTGTTTAATAGTATCTTGATTTCTCATAAAGTCACTAGCTTCCATTTGCTCCAGTCTAACTCTGAAGGAATGAATCTCCTCAGTGAGCTTTTGAGATTCTTTTTCCATCTGGCAAATTTGACTTTTTAAGGCATTCTTCTCCTTTGCCATTTGAGTTAGTCTATTTTTAAGGTGTTATTTTCCTCAGTCAGGCTGTTGACTGTCATTTCATACTTTTCTTGCATCTTTCTCACTTCTCTTCCCAATTTCTCCCCCACTTCTCTTATCTGTTTCTTAAGTTCCTCTATGGGCTATAGCCAGCTTGTATTTTCATTTGGGGCTTTTGGTGCAGGAGTTATGACCTCACAGTCCTCCTCCATGCTTTGAGCCTCTTTGCCCCCAAAATAGGAGTCTAAAGTTGCATTTTTCTGTTTATTTTGTTTCCTTTTCCTAGGCTTATTGCCACTTAATTACTTGATTTTGGGGCTTGTTGCCACAGTCGGACTCTGCCACCAGACAGGAGAGCTTCTGTCCCAAACATGGGGTCTTCACAAATTCTGGAGGGTGGATGGTCTCTGTAAAGCCTCCACCCACTTTGGCAAATTGGATACCCACCCCAGACCTCCCCCCAAGACCACAATTCAGATCCAAGCAGGTTAAAGCAAGAGCGATTAACCCCTGACTGATTGCTGGATCTCTCTACAATTCACAGACCAGGAGCTGGAGCTGCCACTGATACTGCAAAATGGCCTCTGTGCCATGTTTCCTAAGCAGCTTTTTGCCTCCAGTGGAGGAAGCCAACACATTCCCCAAACAATGGTCCCAAAGTCCATATGGCTATAACCTCTCCCTTTGTCTTAGGCATATCTGTGCTAATAATTCTGGAATCGCTACAGCTGCTTTTGTTCTGGGATCCCTCCAGGCAGCTGTTGTCCTGGCCACCCTGGGGCTAAGACCATGATTCACGAGGGCCTGGGCTCAGCTCCCAGAGTGCTGAGCTGTTGGTTCCCAGCACACTGTGCTGCCTGCTCTCAAAGAGCTGTGCTGGCTGCTCCCTGTAGGGTGGCTGGGCTGTCCTCAGCAGGAGGTTAGCTTCTCTGTGTCCTTCTGTGGATGCTGGGGCTCCAGAAGTTGGGGCAGAGCATCTTGGAAGTGCTGTTTCTACTCCGCCATCTTGGCTCTGCCCCCCTGTCTACCAACTTCTAAATGTATTTATTTTAGGTACTTTTCTCTTAATTGTCTAGGGTTTTTTCAAGTTTATTGATATGTTTTAATTTTATATCACAAATTTTTTCTCTTCAAACTCTCTGAGAGATCTCTTGCAGCAAAGTAAAACAATTAAGCAAAATTATCAGTACAATGACTTCAACTGAAATTAGATACAACATTCCAATTTTGTGGCTTCTCCAATCTGTTTATAGTGTGCTTTATTTGAATAAAAAATTCAGTTTTCTGTTTTTTTCTATACTTGCTCTAATAATGTAAAAAAAGAGTGAGAAAAGTAAAGCAATCTCCATGTAATATAGATAGATAGATAGATATTATCTATCTATCTATCTATATCAATATCAATATACATGCTTTTCAAAGAAAACAAATTCCCTGTTTGGATATAAACCAGATCATACATAGTTCATTTTGTACAAAAATATCTGTCACCTCATTGTGAGAAAGTAGATACTATGTTTCATCATCATCATTAAACTTCTGGGATCATGGATGGTAATTGTACTGATTAGAGTTCTTAAATCTTTCAAAGTTGTTTTCCTTTAGAATATTGTTGTTACTGTATAAAATATAATTGTTTCTGTTT